>JARHVA010002734.1:1902500-2280000 GCA_037957365.1 Torreya grandis
TTAGGTTAGACATACATGGGTTATAACTATAAATCCAAGAGTCACACCTATGGATAATATACATACATTTGTATAACATAGTAGTATGAAGGAGTATATGTCATCTATAGTTCCTTCAACATCTTTTCACACTAGTATGGAATAATATATTCCATATTAGTTAATTCATCACCTCAGGACACTCACACAATAGAGGATATGTCATATTTGGTTTCTTCAAGACCTTAAGAGTCTAACATGCCATAATATATATCATTTGAAGTTACTTCAACACCTCAGGACACTAGCATTCTAGAGTATATGGCATTTGTTATTTCTTCACCACCTCCAGTCAGCATAAAACCAAGTATAAATGTTTATCTTATTCACCATCTATATTTGACATAGAGGTTTAAATAATTATAATTTGTTTTGTATGTAAGGGAATGTTAATCTTAGCTTTTAGTATAGATTTAATTAATTGATTAATATTTTACTTATTTCATTTTCTACTTGTATAAATGATCATTGATATCTTAGGTACTCCAACTGGCTTAGATTATGTTATTGAGGTTGAAATTAGCACTGCAGTACCATATACTAAGATTGGGAAAGAAAATCACACCAACTTGTTATATTATTTAAATATTTTTTACACACCATAGTTTTAGTACATAAAGAATTTATATTCTCTCTCTTTATATCCCTTCACTCTATGTATAGAAAAAATAATTTTAATTTAAATATATTAAAATAGTTTTATTTTATTCCATATGTAATTGACCTATTTCATTTTTTGCCTTTATATATGATGAGAGATGTTATGGTTACATTACATGGATCAAAAAAACATTTGACTAATGTTGCAGTTTCAGCCCATGATCCAATATCTCCTTTGCAAGACCTAGTTTAGAGACAAAGACTAGTGAGAACATAGTAAAATTGTTTTTTAACTTTAAATAATGATAGTCTATGTGATATTTATATTTTTATTCAAATATAGATCTAATTATATATGTATGATCCATAGGATTCTCCATCGTAGATATTTTCATGATTATGCATCCCAATATAAGCATTTGGGTGGCATGTGGTGAGTCTAGAATCACCTTGTTGTAACATTTTGTTCTTAGAAACTCTATCATTTTCCATATATCATCTTAATGCGTTAAATTTTATTTTTTATATGTTATGTAGGAACCATAGTGTTTTGAGGTTGAATTAGATAAATTTGGTCATCCACATGTTGAGATAAGAGTTTCTCCCCATAATGTTACATGCAACATCCTTATTTTTACATCTATGGAGATGAGGTGAAATTTATTTGGAGGCAATGAGAAAGTTGTTGTGTTAGGGTTAGCTATAGGCACAATATATTTTGTATGTTAATATTATCCACATTGTATGCCTATATGTCAAATTTTGTATATGTATATTATTGTCTAGATTATATTCTAGTATGGCCTATTTTTATGTCATTATGACATAATTTGGACACACATACAAACTATTTGACATATCTATGTGAATAAGACATAGTTATGCTCTGTGTATACATATTTAATTATTAAATGCCAGTATTATTTTTTTTTTGGTTTCTTTTACATACATGTTATCCTTGTGAAAACTATTAATAAATGAATAAGTTTTCAAGCATGGTTATGTCAATGAATGGATAGTTGAAATATTTAGCTTTCATGAAATTGATGTACTGATGTTGTATTGAACACCATGAAGTAATTTTGTTGTGCACATATGTAGGTTATGATTTTATATCTATTTGATGGTTTTAGTAACATTATATTAGATTTAAATAAATAAATAAATTATATTAATTCCCACAAATGACCAAAACTAAGTCAATGGTACTGAAGGAAACAACCATTAGCAATAGAAAGATCTATGAAAAAAGAACTAACTAAATAAAGTATAAAAACATTTTATTTTTTAATATCATTGGAATAACTTTCAATTATGCAATTTTTTATTCATATAATCAATAGATCACATACTAAGCATATCAAGTTCAAAAAATAGAATACTTGCCATAGTGACATATCACTTAAACATGAAGCTTAAACATTCATTGAGGTATAAGAGAGATCACCTTGTCCCTTCTTATAAGAAAGACAAATGAATATCATTATTAAGTATTAAATATACAAAAAAACAATGGCACTCAATATGATTCAAACCCTAAAACACATAACTAAAAATAAGGCATATCAACTCATAATCAATAGATCTCATACTAATCATAACAATTTCAACAAATGGAATACTCGCCACACTAACATATCACATAAATATAAAGTTAAGAATTTACCTTAGGTACAAGATAAGTCACATTGTCCCTTATTATAAGAAATACAAATGATGATCATTCTTAATTATTAAATGTACAAACAAATTATGGCATTCAATAAGATTCAAACCCTAACATACATAATTATAAATAAGGCATATCAACTCACAAGCTAAGCTTAGATTCATTGCAATTATAAAGATATCATGTATTCATAATATGTACATAGAAAGATATCATGTATTCAAACCCTAAAACACATAACTAAAAATAAGGCATATCAACTCACAATCAATAGATCTCATACTAATCATAACAATTTCAATAAATGGAATACTCGCCACACTAACATATCACATAAATATAAAGTTAAGAATTTACCTTAGGTACAAGATAAGTCACATTGTCCCTTATTATAAGAAATACAAATGATGATCATTCTTAAGTATTAAATGTACAAACAAATTATGGCATTCAATAAGATTCAAACCCTAACATACATAATTATAAATAAGGCATATCAACTCACAAACTAAGCTTAGATTCATTGCAATTATAAAGATATCATGTATTCATAATATGTACATAGAAAGATTACACTTTTAATTATATAAACCTAAAGGATCATTTCCAAGGCATTCTTGATGAAAATTTAAAGTATCCACAATTCCTTTAGATTATATTCATATTTATTAGAATGTGAAACAAATAAACTAATCAAAATAGCGATGAGGGGAAACTAAAATCTCTAAAATCACATATCAATGAATAATGGAAGAAAATATTATCAAATGTCTCTATCTATTCATGAATTATAAGAATCATGTATTTTTATTTGCTCTCTTTCCCTCTCACTCTTAAAGTTACATAAGTGAGTTCTTTATGCATCCCCTAGAGGATTTGGTGCCACTCGAGATGAGAGAGACACAATGATATGTTTTATCTCACAACTAAATGATTCCTAAGGCACCAAAATTTTATTCGTGGGAGACATACATTTTGAGTTAAATGTCTCTTAATGGACTAAAAGTTGGTTAGTGGGAGGTTTATATTTTGACTTGCTAGCCTGATCGATGAACCATCTTCATATATACATATAGATAAGTGTATATATTTTAAAATGTCACCCCCTTCCCCCAAATTCTCCATTAGTCCCCTAGGTTTAAATTTTTAGGTTTCCTAAGGTATCCCTTAAGTGAAGCTTCTCATTCCTAAGTGTATAAATAAAGTGAACTTTATGAGAGCATTGCAAGAAAACAATGATGGGTAGAGATGAAATGTTAGCTGCAACAATTGCATGGGTGAGTCCTATGAGCACCACCTATAGTATTTCATCCAAATTAGGATGAGGGAGACATGAAAAAAAGTGTATTTCACAAATAAATCTTTCTTAACATACCAAAATTTGGTTAGTGGGAGGCATATATTTTATCTCACTAGCCCAAATGATAAATTTGCTGCATGGATGCATTTAGATAGATGTATAACAATGAAATATATACATTCTACTCTCTATTGGTCTATATGGTATAAATTTCTAGGTGTTTGGACACATAACTAAAGATAACCTTATCATCCCTAAGTATGTAAATGGAGAAAAATTCATGTGAGCATTTTAAGAGAATTGTGAGGGGTAGAGACAAACAATCCACTATTATAGTTTCATAAGAAAGTCCTATAAACACCCCTAAATTATTTTATCTCAATAGGGATGAGGGATAGATAGAATGAAAAAACATTGGTCAATGATAGGTGTATCTTTTGAATAATGATCCCAAGCAATGAACCATATTCACTACTGCATTTGCATGGGCATATAAATGATAGAATAACATCTATCCATTATCCATCAAGCTTGAAGATTGAAAGTTTTAGGCAACTAGATGCATCCATTAAGATAATCTTCTAGTCATTGAGTTTAGAAACATAGAAAATTTTGTACGAGCATTTCATGCAAATTGTGAGGAGTAGAGATAAACCATTGACTCCTATGGTGTCATGGGTGAGTTTTATGAACACCACCAAAAGATTCAATCCCACTTAGGAGGAAGAAGACATGAAAATGAGTTTTATATCTCATATAAATGTCTCTTAAAGGACTAAAATTTGGTCATGAGGAGGCGTATCTTTTGAATCACTAACCCAATCAATGAACTATATTAGTGGATGCATCTAGATGGGTGTATAAACATTAAAATATCATGTCTTTTCTCCATCAGGCCTAGAGGTCAAAATTAGTAGGCTTATCTTTGTTTCAAAAATATAATCTTCTCTACTCATGGAACTAACCACATGAAGGTGGAAGATCATCTGAAACCACTAACCTACATTAAAATTATTAGTAAAAAATTCAAACAAAAATAAACACATAATGAGAAAATAATTCATAATTAAAATAAAATAAATAAAATAAGTTAACTTTAGTTATTTAAAATGTCAGATGAATTTAATATTAACATTAAGAAGTTAATATAATGTACCTTCAAGATCAACTCTATTTGTAAGTGTTTCAAGAATCACTTCATGCTCACATTCATGAAATTTCCACAAAATTTTCTTATGAGGCTTTCCACTAAATTTTATCATTTTAATATTTTTAGTGATAAAAAAAATTGAATAATGAAAAATCACCCTATGTGCTTCAAATATCTCAAATATCCATTATTTTATTTTTTATGAAAGTATCTATGAATCTAAGTTCCTATAACCACCACAAATCCAATGGGATAAATTAGGTTGTCTCCATCTGTGATAATTATGGTTTTTTTTTTACCTCTACACATTGAGATAAGTAGTAGTCTTCTCCCTCATCATTGGCCTTAGGTGATATTATTAAAAAACTTACCCTACATTTAAATTATAATAATTTTTAAGGATATGTATGAAAAAATTAAGATATCAATAATAGTTAAGTCCTCCTTTAAATTATAAATAAATTGTACCTAGTTGTACAAGATATGAGATGTGGTCAAATTAAACTAGTGATGAAATTTCATGATACCCTAGTGGTTGTAATGAATTTCTACTATCCATAGTATTATGGATCTATAATAGCATTCACCAACCCATTTTTTTGACTCACATTCCTTCCAATTAAATTATATATAGCCTGAATAAAAGCATACCATATACCTGGTATAAATAGTCCATGAACTAGAATTTGAGCTTTGATTGGAGTGGAAAACACTAGATCTAGGTAATGTACTAAAATCTTCATACATTGCTTTATTTTCTTCCTCCATTAACCAAAATAATTATTCACACATGAGAATATTTATATGATCTATGAGAAATAAAATAATTACACCAAGTCATAATAATTACAACATCTTTAAAATTAACACCATCCTTGTGCTTTCCTTGATCTTTTTAAGGGATATTTTTACACATGCATCTGCACCATCATATTTCCCTTTGATATGACTATCCTCCAATAAATTCCAAAATTATTGATACTCAATCTTCTTATGTGTCATATTTAACCAGTAAAATATTTAATAATTCTTAAATAGACCTACATAATTATCCTACCAAATGTAGTGTGTATTGAACATGATTTATCTTAAATTAATATTTCTATAAAATATCTCAAAACAACCTTAGACAAACTTTAGAGAATGGGATCTATCACCGCTCATATAAAATTGGTACTACCTAGAAATCTTTCTATTATTATCTTTGCTATTAGGAATATATCTAAATGTGATATGCACAAAAATTAAAACTTGAATTAAATTATATTAGTGAGATTG
The DNA here is from genome assembly GCA_037957365.1 of Torreya grandis. Classification (NCBI taxonomy): domain Eukaryota; kingdom Viridiplantae; phylum Streptophyta; class Pinopsida; order Cupressales; family Taxaceae; genus Torreya; species Torreya grandis. Next base: position 1,908,537 of record JARHVA010002734.1, read on the forward strand.
AACCTCATTTTATGGTTTTAGTGTCTATTTTTTAGCAAATTCTAGAACTAAAACAATAGTCCCAACTAGTAAGATGTCTTTACAGAAGTTGAATTTATTATCTAACCATTTTTACTTGTGTATGTCTTAAATATTAGTATATAATATTAATATTATATTCAAATATGAGATTAGATATAAATAATTGGGTTGTAAACAAATCAAATCTTGATGAATCTTTTTCATCTTTTAATATAGACTTTATAGATTTGAACTTCTTAAAATCAACTAGTTCCTTTACAAATTATTTTGAAATTTCTTCATGTATGTGGCTGGTCATATATGACAAACCACCACAAGTGTTACATATTACATATAAATATTATTAAAAAAAAAACTATCCCTCAGGTCTTTGACAAAAAAGACTTGGGATTAACTCCCTTGATGTTTTAGGTAGGGAAGCCACCATACATTCATGCATAATCTCATCAATATGTAAAATACAACATATATGACAAAAAACATCAAAATTCATATAAAATTTAATAGGGATCCTATAATAACATGTGGTGCATGTATGGTTTATTTTAACATAGAAAAGGTTGCACATCTCAAATGAACTTTGGCTAATTATCAATTTCACATTCATTTTTTTAGTAAATTCTATTTATGTCATGTCCAATTTTTTTTTTGCATGTGGCTCATAATTATTTAAACATTTTATTATTTTAACATATTTTACATTAGATGAGACCCTTGTGTTGTCATGCCAAAAAAATTCAATCAAATGTCTTGTTCCTTCAATGAATACCTTATCTTTTCATGGGAGTCTACCAACAAATGCCCAACAATTTGTTAGTAAAGGGTCATCGACTCTTTTCTTAATTTTATGGAATTCATTAAAGTTTTCCTATTTAAGTTCAAGGATCTACTTTTTTTACTAATAAATTGAGCTCTATATGTTGACTTACTCACTATACATTTTGTTATTCCATAACTTTATTTAGAAAAGCTATGTAAAGATCTAAACTGAATTACACTATCATGGAAAAGTAGGATTTTACCCTCTTAAAGGCTATTAAAACATTCAGACCCTACATTATGAGTTTAAAGATTGTTGCTTATGTTGTGCATACAATGGTCAAAGACATCTTCACTCAAATTGAAGTATTATAAAAGAGATGCAGGTGGGTCAATAAGTTAAAAGAGTATGACATCAAGATCTAGACCACTAAGTTAGTGAGAGGGATGGGCTTAGCCAAGCTCATGATGAAGACCAATTTGTAAGCTATTGATCTAAAAACTACTATTCTTAATATTGATGATTCATTGAGTCAAATTAGCATATCGGTATAGAGGCATTTTTGAATTGTCCCCCTAACTTAGATAAGAATGAAAGGAGAAATATTAATCTTGTATCCCATAAATACCTATTTACTAAAAATGGACTATCATAGAAGAACATGGATGGGGTTATCCTAATATGTTTGGTAGAGGAAGAAACTGCTAATGTAATTAAAGACTTCCATAGTGGAGTATGTGGTAGTCACTTTTCACATAAAGTCACAACTCATAAGATTCTAAGAGTTGGTTATTGGAGGCCATCACTATTTAAGGATGTTGCTCAGAAAGTAAGAAAATGTGAGAAATGTCAATGCTTTGATGGAAGGTTGAAAGATTATCATTTTCTCCCCTTGCAACTTGTAATGATTCAAGGCCCATTTATATAATGGGGGATGGATTTCATTAGGAAGATCACTAATTCACCAAACACTTGACATAGGTGGATATTGTTTGCAACTGACTACTTCACAAAATAGGTTGAGGTGGTCCCTATAAAGAAAGTTACACACTAGGTGATTATGGACTTTATGTTGAATCAGATTATTTGTAGATTTGGTGTGCCTATCAAGGTAATTTTTGATAATGTCATGAGTTTTAGATCTAATCCTTTGGGGGCATTATGTAAATAATATGGAATGATGTTTACTTACACTTCCAACTACAACCCTCAAGGGAATGGTCAAGTGGAATCAAATAATAAGAACTTGCTAAAAATATTTATAAAAACTTTGGAAGATAATAAGAAGTGGGGTGAACAACTGAAGTTTGCCTTATGGGCTGATAGGATCATACCTAGGAGAGCTACAGGAAAAATACATTTTGATATTTTTTATGGAGTTCAAGCTATTTTACCTACAAATCTATAATTGCCAACCTATCAGTTCATGCAATAGCTAGAAGAAGATGATGAAATCAACCATTATGAAATCATAATGAACTATATTGTTGAGCTTGATGAAACTAAAAAACATATTGATGAGAGACAGGTAAAGTTTAAGGAAATAATCAAATGAATATTTGAAAAAAATGTCACTCCAATAAATTTTCAAGTAGGATATATAGTTTTACTTTGGGACATTAGACATGAAGAGAAAGGATAGCATGGAAAATTTGATGCCTTATGATTGGGACCTTATTCCATTGACTATATAATTAGGGAACACACCTTCTTATTAAGAGACTTGGATGGTGTGATATTGGAACTACCAGTTAATGGAAGACATCTAAAACACTTTCTTGAATAAGTCCATGTTTGTGTATAATAATGTATAGTGTATAGTTCTATTATTTTGTTTCCCCTCCATGTTGGCCTTTATTTGTATAGTTCTTTTTGTTATTTTTTGTTGTGTGTTTGTTCTCAAATCTTCCTGATCTATTTTTTTTGGTATGCCCTTGTCTAATTAAGTTTCCATGGGTGTTTGTTATGAAATTTACAAAATTATGACTCCATGGCCCAAGGGATTAACACATGGTCTTATTTTTTGGGGTTTTTTATATACCCTCAAGGGGTGTACATCCTCAAGTGAGAGCCAGTGTTAGTGAGGAAATAATAACAAAAATTGAGTTTGAAAAATATCAAAATGTAAGCTAATATTTGAAACTTGCAACAAGGGTGTAGCCCACATGGAAGGTTTTGAGAGACCACACAAATTATAAAGCATGACAAACTTTTCATATGGGTGTAATAAATAAATTAAATGTTTATTTTTTGTAATATGCATTATGAGCTCAAAATTCTACCAATGTTTTTAAAGAAAATTCCATGCCATAAGTTTTATCTCACATGGAGCTCAAAGGCCCATGTAGGCATTGAATTGAATGTCCATGATGGACATTTATGATGGGGAATAAACATTCATTTGGAAGGTTTTAGTTTTCAAACTATAAACAAATGTCTACCACCCATAGTAGAATAAAGGTCAAAGGAGCCTGATGGAAATCTAAAGGCAAAAGGAAAGTTTTATAATTTTAATTTGAAAATTACATCCTGATCCATAAAACCCATAGGTCTACCTATATATAAATTAAAAAAATTCTATGGATTTTTTCAACAAAAACACAACACCGTAAAGTAACTTGACAACTACAAATTATAATATGTAGCTATGTCTCCTAGGCCTAAGATGTATAAAGTGAATGAAGATTCAAAAAATCCATCGAAGGTTAAAAATCCTAAGGCATGTGTCTTCAACCAATCAAGTGACGACTTGAGGGAAAAGGAATAAGCTAGGTGCTAAGTGTGAATGATACCAAACTCCAAAGAACAATAACTAGAACATGCATTAAATAGAGTCTTGTAAAAGTGAAGTATAAAGTTGATGACTTTCTAAGATTAAGAGAAGCAAGGCTTTTAGTTTCATCATGATAGAAATCTTCTAGTTGAGATAAATTACCTTAAGAGTTTGAAAATGTAGATGAAGCATTTAAGACTATCCAAGATATAATCAATAAGTGGGGCTGATGTTTTACTTGGCCCACTCAAGGGTTATTGAGACCTATGTCTCGTAGGATCTATTCCTTGTGAATAGATGTTGGATCTAGGGAAAAATGGATTTTAATGGTTTTATACATGGAAAAGAAGCATTTTTTATATGATAAATGGATGGAAATCTTTCTACAAGGCTAAATTTTTGGTTCAATAAAATTGACCAAAGGCAAAATTGTGGGAAGGGGTAACCCTTAGGGTGATGGTGCAAGCATTTTTTGGGGTTAAAGTAGGCATAATTTTCCTCTTAACTACTATGGTATTAAATTTGGATTTGGATCTCCTTGTTTTACAAATGATGCTACTATTTCTACTGTCAAGGTTGAAATTAGTGGGTTTCTTATTGCTAGTGATAACACTGTAATAAAGATTACTAGGGGAGGTGTTCATGGTTGTAGAGGCTATGGTACATTTATGGGAAAGGAAAGACAACTCTTCATATTATGGATTTCAAGGGACATGATTATATTTTGAATTCTTCAAAGATATAATGGATATAAAAGATGTAGATGGTCATAGCCCTTTTTATTATGTAGTTTCATGAGAGGTCAATAGAATTTATATCATCAATGAGTACCTAGACATTATGAGAGGAAAACTTATCTCCATTGATGATTTCATATATCATAGAGGGAAAAACCATTGCACATGGCTAATATAAAGAGAAGAATAAATTAAGTGTATATCCTCCTTTTGAAGTTAAAAAATATCCTACTTAAAAGAGACTGAGCATAAAAACACACTTCATGGCCTTAGAGAATAATTAATTTCTTCTATAAAAACATGAGTTTTGCAAGAAGATATGTGTTCCTATTATAAAAGAGGTAGAAAAATATTTAAAGAGCAATGCAAGAGGAGGTTTTTCAATATATGTTTTAGGTTAAATGCCCGTGAAAGTCAAAGAGATAAGGTGAAGTGGACATTTATAGTAGGAATGCAACATGCATTTATAAATTTTAAAAAATACAAATTAAAATTTGTACTCCAATGTCTTCAACCCATAGGTCATTACAAGGTCAAAGGCTCAAGTTTGTAGGATGTTTGAGTGGAACTACAACATCAAAGTGAAAATTATAAAATTGCAATTTGTAAATATGTGATAGACTTTTGGGATCTTGGCAACATGTAAAATTAAAACTCAAGCCCAAAATCCTACATAAGGAAAAATTAGGTAAAATATGCCATATAACATTATTAATTTTGGTGGAAACTCTAAAAAGCAAAATAGGAAAAATAAGCACAATAAAATTTAGATGTAAAAAGGTAAAAACATAGTCTAAGTGTTATTTCTAAATATTTAGTTAATGTCAAAGACCTCCATGGATGAACAAAATCACTATAGGGGTTTTGAGAACAAGGTGGGACAATATAAGAATCTTTTCAAATGGCCATGGATCCCACATTTCTTCCATCACAGTTGGATAATTTTGATGCAATCATGACAAATTTAGGGGCATCCTTTGGCTTACACAAGGAGGAGGGTAGCCATCATCTACAAAATTTTGGTTGGGTAAATGATTAGTTGGAGAGAAAGGAAAAGAAGTTACACAAGAATAAAAGAGTTTATTTTGAACCCAAGAGGAATATTCTCACTCAATCCCAACTACATCAAGATTTCCATCGAATCAAATCAAAGTTCATTTGAAATATTCATCATGACATGGACAAGCAATTACTCGAATGATTTCCTTGCAAAGCATGAGTTTACAAGCATGATCAAGGGCATATTCTAGCTAGAGCATCTCAAAGGAATATTTTGGGTGAGAAATTTATACAAGTAAAGAGATTTTATCTTCTTTACAAGGTTTTCGCTAGGTTGTTTATTTTCTAGGGTTTATGTTGCCCAACTTTTAGAAAGGTACTATGCATATTTTGTCTCTCTTGTTAAGGTGGTTTCACTTGTACACCCATTAGCAAACTTTGAGAGAATAATGTATATTTTACCCTATTTTAGATCAAATCCACCATAATTTTCACCATTGTTATGAATTTATGAACATTATGTATGTAAGATTTAGTTTCAATATAATGGAAAACATCTATGATTTCTATTGTATCTTGTTAATAAAATACAACAATACATTATTAATACATTACTAATTGGGTATTTGGTTTTATGTCTATTAATGGTAGTCATTATGGGCATTGATCTAAGGTGTAAATTCCTTTCTACATTTTTATTTGGGAGTATGTTGTTGATAGTCTTTTAAGGACATCCTGGACTTATGGAGTTGATAGGAGAAGCTACCTAAGTTTTCACTTGTAGTGTATGCTTTGGAGATTTAGGGGTCATTTGAATGTTTGCATTGGATGGGCATCAATGAATGCAAACTATTCCTAATGGTTTTCTTTAGCTTATTTACTTAATATTTTTGAATATTATAATGAATAGTAGCATGAATCTTAGAAGGAGTTACCTGTGTTGAAAAAAACCACCACAACCCACTTTATATCTGCATAACTCATCCTACCTACCCTACCCATGTAAATAATATATGTTATTGACTATCATAAGTGTTGTTTACCTAAAAATGCATGAATATTGTAAATTTGAAATGTGTTTGTGTTTTATGTTTCAAATATCAACATTGTAATCCTCCATTTATCCTTTAGCTATCAAACATTTTCATAGAAATGAAGGTTGCAATCACTTTTCCATCTATCTTTAGTAGCTTGTGTTCAGGATAGAAGTATTTGCCTAGTTCATTTGACAACTCTTCTTGAGTAGACTAGGCAAATTTGGTTATACTCTAGTTATATTTGTGTTTGTGCTAATAATTCCCTAGAGATTGAACTATTATATCCCTCCTCATGAGTAAGCTACCCCATAGGTCCTCTCACCTTGGTTTACGCAAATCCAAAAGTATCATGGAGCTAGCCATACCCTCTGTTGGTATCTTTTAGTCATCATCTACATTTAGACCATCCAAATTCTAAACCCTTCCCTAGCTATATTGACATAAACTTGGGTTTATCATCTATTTTTTCCATCTTCTCAAGTTTACAAGGCTAAATGTAAGAGGTGCACAATTAGTAACTAATAGGATCCACTTTATTCAAGGACAAGGTCACACTATTTGGACAAATATACCTATGCAAGTGTTTTTAGGGTGCACTAACATCCATTAGTGTTTTTACCTATGCAAAAGTTATTAAGGGTGTGACTTCACCTATAGATGTTATGTGGCTATACAAATGTATTAATTTCATCATGGAAGTGGTTGTGTGCTTTATTATTCACTAAAACCATAACTTAAATGATAAGATGGAACAAAATCAATTTAAAATATGAGAAAATGGGTTAGGAATTGAATTTTTTTCTTGGCCTCAATAACTTGTGTGTTGTGTTTATCACTACCTACATACCAATACTTTGAAGAGGGATAAAACTCTATGTAGTTCTCTAATGCTACAATGTTGTGTACAATACTAATGAAATGTGACCTTGAATAGTGACTTGTGACCTTGATGATGTAATTAGACCTAATTCTAGCCTTCTTGGGCTATAGGAAATCAAACTTTGGAATAATAGGTGTATTCTTCTCAATGTCTAGTTAGAATAATTATATTGTTTCAATATTGAAGTCTCTAGTGAACAAATGAATAGAAAATGTGTTTATATAGTAGTCCTTTTGGGAATTATTTGGATTAGGGTTGAAAAAAGTGCAAGATGAACCATTGGGGTAAATTTTAATTTAATACACTATTTGATATTTGGTAAGAGGACAAAACTGGTCGATTCAGACACTACCAACCAATGAGATTGTATTGAAAGTATAGTTTCATCTCAAGAGAAAAGACATAGAAATTAGAAGTATGAATTAGTCAAGGGATGAACATAGGCTATTTTAAATGAGAAAAATGAATAATTAGTATCATAATTATTTTAAGTTAGAGGGTGATCTACATAGAAGTAGGAGAAAAGTGGTTTAAATTCTTGGAATTGAGCATAGGTTACGTCTGTACAATACCTATATACCAATACTTTGAGGAGAGATCAAACTCTATGTAGTTCTCCCATGCTACAATGTTGTGTGTAAAATACTAGTGAAATGTTATACGCTAATACAATCCTAGTGTGATTAGTTGCTTGAATAGTGACTTGTGACCTTATTGGCATAATTAGACCTAAATATAGCCTTATTAGGTTATAATAAATCAAACTTTGGAAGAATATGTGTATTCTTCTCAATGTCTAGTTAGAATAATTATGGTGTTTCAATATTGAAGTCTCTAGTGAATATATGAATAGAAAATGTGTTTATATAGTGGTCCTTTTAGGATTTATTGGAATTAGGGTGAAAAAAGTGCAAGATGACCCATTGGGGTGAATTTAAACTTAAGACACTATTTGATATTTGGTAGGAGGATAAACTTGGTGGATTAAGACACTACCAACCAATGAGATTGTATTGAAAGTGTAGTTTCATCTCAAAAGAAAGGACAAATAAGTTATAAGTATGAATCAGTCAAAGGATGAGCTTAGGCTATTTGAATGAGAAATATTAATAATTAATATCATAGTTATTTTAAGGTAGAGGTTGATCTACATAAAAGTAAAAGAAAAGTGGTTTAAATTTGTGGAGTTGATCATAGGTTACGTGTGTATAAGGGATGGTCACAAGTGCATTGTTTTAGAATTTTAAATACTAATTTTTGTGCCTACAAGTTCCAAATAGGTCATAGTAGATTATTTTGTACAAGATAGGGTATCATGAGAATTTCAACAATAATGTGACCATGTTTGCATTGGTAACTACACAATTTGTTTTACGTGGTAAGCATTTGGTGATGAATGGAGTGTCATAGGTATTTTTTCCATTTTAAATTGTAAAAATAAATTGATCTATTTTTTTATTTCACACAAAGTTTTAGGCATGATTCTTAGTTTTATTTCATATTTTCAACACCAAAATCTATGGGTAGCTTAGTTTGTTGGTGCATTTTGTTTATAATTTCACATAATACTCATATTTTACTATTAAAACACATTTAACATTAGGGAACTTGAGTTTCAAGATGATGATCCATTAGATCCACCGCTATATTTTATGGATTTAAGACTAAATATACTAAAAGGCATGAAATATTTGCTTTTCATATTGCAGAAGATATTAGTCATAGTGAGGGAGGTTTTAAAGATGCATTCTATGTAATCTTTATAATAGGGACAAATATTTATATAGGGTTACAAAGAGAAGTCACAAATACCTTATTATGAGTGAATTGAGGGTGAAATAGCTATCTAATTTACTCTTTTATACTATCATTCTGATCTTTACACATTAATATCACAACATATAGAGAAGCCTAGAGATAGATGAAATTTTGCCATCCTTTAAGGACAAGGATGAGGGATCATATTAGAGACATAATGAGAACATAATCATTTTTAGTTTTTAATTCCATTGATTGGTTTGATGTATAAAAATGGTTATTTAATCTACATGGATGATTAACCTTATACAAACATGACATTAATGCTAAGACTCATTTGGACATTGGTATTCTAAGAGGCATAGTAGGGGTATAATGGAAGAAAAATGAGAGAAAAATCCACTTTATTATTTCCACTACTATTTTGGGTAAAATTAGATATTTATATATACCTACTAAATTTATGTACTTTAGAGAAGATAGGTTACACTAAATTTAGCAAGGAAGTGGCATAGTGGCATAATACAAGTTTATTTCTTGGATTTGATGGATCATGTAGACTAATTGTGAAATGAGAAGATGTACCATTTGGTTCATTGTTTGTTAATAATTATATCTCAAAAAACCATGGAGGTTGTATTGGAGAAAGCCTACATTATAGAGGGGACTGGGGGTAGATATGAGTATCAAGAGAGATTATAGAGAAGATTACAATTCTATTATGATTCCACATCATAGGGTGTGTATATTATAAATGAAAGAGGATTTAGACCATCATAATCATCCATTAGACTTTCTTAGCCACTAAAAAATACATGCTATTAATAGGACACATAAAGGCATAGAGGTTAGAGTTGATGAGAACAAATAAAAGTAATGAGATAGGATAAAAATTTAGATAACAGTAGGTTGGGCTAGCATGGATTCAAAAGTATACATAGTTAGGAAATAAAGGGTCCTATCATTATGTATTGATAATCATGAGGCAATATTGAGCCTATTTTTTTAATATATCCAATCACTATCCCTAGTTTACTATAAAAAAATCACTAAATTTTATGAGTATTATGGGTATTTTTATTAGTCAAAATAAAACCAACACTTATAAGTGATAAAGGAGAAGCTTGCTGCCTTGCACTATTTTAGAAATGTGTTAAGGCATTTTCAGATGGGTAGCTTGAGTAGGATGGGTGCCCAACTTAGTTAGGTCTACTTTAACTTGTTATATTAGGTTGAGATGATGCAATGGACATAGTTTCCTGATCATGAATCAGTGGCTTGTTAGTGGCACAAGGGTGTCAATAAGTAGTGACAACTACAACAAACTTATAAATAACATAAGACATGAAATTTTTTTTAATGCTGATCAAAATGGAAGTGAGAGTTTAGTGGTGGTTTGGAACATGCTAATAAATAACTTCTAGTTAAATTGTGATTTTGGTAAGTAATTAAGTGGTGAAACTAAAAGTGGGAAGTGTTGTCATGGGTGGAAGGTGAGATCTAGTATGCATGTAATGGATACAATAGATTTTTTATCCACCTAATGGTGGTGATGAGAGAATGTTATCTATTAAATTACCAAGACACATTTGGCTACATATTAATAGAGGTGTCAAATGGATTATGCCTATCCAAATGTCATGGTGGGGTTGGTAGAGATGTGGACAATGCTCAGAACCAATTGTCCCTTAAACACTCTCTTTCCTTATGAATCTACCATGGTATCACTAAGTAAAACTTACACTCACACAAAGGTATAGAGATTCTTCAAAATGATATAAAATGCCATGGATATAGTGCATTGTTCATGGAGTTAATTTTACCACATATCCATAGTTAGATGGTGACAGTTGATGAAGGCACCTTGATGGTCCACTAGTGGAAAAGAATTGGAGGCTTATCATTAGTGAGTCATATCAGTTTAGTGATTTGAGGGAAATGAGGTTAGTCTTAGGTTTTAGCCCAACCTATTTATAGATCCCACCTGATTTAAGATAGAAGCAAGGTCAAGCAAACCCCCCAAAACATCCCCACCAAACTAAAGCCTATAATTTAAGCAAGAATCAAATGTTAATGTTAGAGAAAATAAAATAAAAAAATACAAAAATACAAAATAAAAATATTAATAAATTTTTATCTTGATGCTCAGGATTGGAAATATAAGCAGCCATTAATGGTTATAAGATTTCTTTAGGGGTTAGAACAGTAAAATTAGTTAAACATACTAGGAATTAAGGGAGAGGTTATGGGAAACAATCATTCTAACCAATCACCTTGATAATTGATATTAATGCTTTAAATCACATTTTGGAGCCAAAGACCATTGGGTGACCAATAATGGCCATGAAGGATTTTTTTTCCCTTCGTCATTTTTTACCCACTTGAACTCCCATATTTTAGTAGAGATTTTCTTTGAGTCTATTGGGCATAATCTACCCAACCATCCTTTTCAATTGTCAAATAAAGAATTTATGAAACTTTTCTAAAAAACATTATTTGACTCAGGGATAGCATTAATGAAGTTCATTTACTCTCTTTGTTGATAAAAATGAAGGATTATGAGTTATAATCCCATATTTTAAAACATAATGTCATTATCCTATTGAGTATATCAACCTTCATTAAATTTATGAGCCTTTATACAAATTTTTAAGTATTTATATAGATTTTTGGATTTGGTACAATTTGATGAATAGGATACGCTAGATCTAATGGTTAAAAATAGATGGTCCATTTACTAAGGGATTTCCTAGATTATTTTAGGTAAATTTTGATGTCACATGAGACCTTATTGACATTACACTTAGCACTTTTTAGAAAATAAACTCAACTTGATACTAGATTTTAGTTGTAGCTTAAAGTATGAATACGGGTATTTGATTACCTATATTTATCTAGGGTTCCATTTGAACCTTGTAGGGATAAGGACCATGTCATTCAAACCTAGATCATATTTGAACCATTTACATATTAAATTTGAGCCCAAATTGAGACTATGGGGAATATGGGGTCTGCTAGGCTCATCAAGGCTGTATAGGGTGTCTAGGCCATATCGGGTCAAATAGTGCAAGAAATGTCAGCATGGGAATTGTAAAAACTATGTGACTATATATGTATTCCTAACAAAGCTCACTATTTTTCATCATGAAAATTTAGTGAGACTTAGAGTGTAACAAGTCATTTTTTTGTTCATGCTACATTCAAATTAAAATGACAGTGGTTAGTGTAGGAAAGCTCACCTACTCATGAGCATTGAAATGACCATGTTAATGCATGTGAATTCATAATTTCACTCATTGTTTGTGTGGGGAGTTTTTAGTGAGGTAAGGAGTTATTTAGGTCATCTTTTTTGCTTTGTACATTCTCAAAAAAATTGAGCATTATGGTTATTTATTTCATGAATTCTTTTAGCATGATAACTAGGTTTTTTCAAAGACTATATTAGTACAATATTAGTTGGCTAGAAACATACCACTACATTATTTTTCCATTTAGTGATGTATTACATTCTTCTCTCATTTTTTTGGGCCTTATTAACCCTTTCTTTACCCCTCATGTGCATTATGTTCCTATTTTATTGGCCTTAAAGATGTGAAATCATATCTTGTGGAGGCCTTAAATTTTTATCCAAGAAGTTGATTGAGTCATTTAAAACAAAATATCAAAGAGGTCCATGTAGCCATAACTTGCTTTAATTGGTTAGCATCCATTTGAAAAAAATTCCATCATAATTCAATTTAATTTTATTCTCATTTGTTTTAGACTTTTAAGATTTAATATTTTTTTATTTAAGTGTGAACCTAAGTTTCATGTCACCCATAATATTTTTTTGATTTTGATAAGGTAAGGTAGCAAACCAGGGGCTGGACCCTTTATAGAGCAAAAAAGACAAGAAGGAAATCAAACAAAATATGCCTTCAGAGAGACTACAGCACTAGCTAAGAAACAACAGACACAAAAACAAAACACAAGAAATGGAAAGACCAGAGTCAGAGAGGACTCTCCTTACATAACCATTTATTTGAGAAGATCATTAATTTTCTTAGTATTCTCTACATTGTCAGCATGCCTAGTATTACCCACCTCTTTTATCATAGACATGTTCATGAGAATTGTATTCCAGAGTCCTTTGGTGAAATTCTACTCTAGCCTCTGAATATGATCCTTCAGGGCCCCAATTTTAGCTTTCCAATCAATCTCATTCTCAATATCCTTGCCAGCTTCCTCAACATACATTTTTCCCTTATTGTCAGTAGTTTCCATAGTGTTAGCACCATGCTCCTCAGTAACCTCAAAATCCTTAGTCTCTTGCTTCCCTCAAGTGTCCTCCAAAATTTCTTGGATTTCCTACTCCTTAGACTCTTCCTCCTGGGTTGCTTCTTCTGAAGCACTTTTTGAGTAATCAATCAATCTAGCCTTCAAGGTGGATTTACTAGCAATCCACCCTGACCTTCACACTCTAGAGGAGAATCCTTCCTTATTAATTTTGGAAGACTTGTAAGATTTACCACCTTGGCCCCCCATGGGCCTACCCAGATTTTTGTGGTTCCCCTCCGTGGTCTCTTTAATATTATCTTCCTCTTCATCAACCTTTCTCTTCTTACCCTTATTTCTCAAAAAGGAGCCGGGGTATCAATAGGGGTATCTTCTGGGGTGGAGAAAGAAACATATTTTGTTTTGGTAGGAGTAGCGGAAAAATAGGACTCATCAATAGCATCACCAGACACCAGGTTGGAAGGAATGTCTCCACTATCAACTCTGATAGTCTTGGATGGCTCTAGGGCTTGGTGAAAGTTGTATAAGTAGAAATTAACCCCTAGTGTAGGGGAATAGGGTTGATATCCAGCTTCTTAGCCATTTTAGTTCTCACCCTCAGGACAGAGTGTTCCAAATAGGAGAGCAAGTAAAAAAGGAAACTAATAATAACATTGCACCTAAAGTGATTTAACGAAGGGAGGTGGTAATTGTAGAACCTGGTAAATCACCCTTCAAGTGTGATGTACTTCATGAGAATGAAGCACACTCCATCCCATGGCTCTAGATGTTTAGTGTGCTTGAATCCTCCTTGATACGGGATGAGTTCTTCTCCCTCACCCAAAAACAGTTTATGGCTTGCCATATCCATAATTTTGGTTTTCCTTTGAAGTTTTATTCCCTACATGGTCATTCCCATGGCCATAGAAATCACCTTTTCAAAGATTTCAAAACTAGTTCCACCCATCGTGACCCACCTATTTAACTAGGACGTTGCAAACTACTCAGACAAGTTTTCGTCGTAACCATTAAGCCTTTCTAGATATGGGCTGATTCCCCCTTCTTTACAATAATGCCAAACCAATGGATTATATTTGAATTAAAAATAGGAGACATGTTTAGTTTGAATATAGTCTCCTCCCATTTTGTATTTGTAGACCCAACCCGTGGAGTTCCTATGTTTAGCCTTTAGCTTTGAAATGGTTGCTAACCCTTGTTTCTATTTATGCATAATGAGGATGTGATGGCTCGACCCTGTAGAGATGACATTGTCTACTCCCATGCTTGGAGATTATTTCCCATTGATTTTCATGATGAGACCCACATGCCTCAACCTCATGATATAATGAATAATGAATGATTGCCAAACAAGTACCAAGTTTATCAAGTTTCGAGATCCACAATGGCCCTCTCCAAATGGACCACCTCTGAGAGGTATCCTTGTCATCAATGCACCTCATTCTTGACAAGTAATCTCCTTTTGAATAATCTCCCTAATGTTTAAGGGAATATGAACACCTTGTCGCCACACCCTCCAACCTAAAAATTGCTGACCAAGGTTGGCACAAGCATCAACGACCCTATTTCCCTCCATAATGTTTTTTTGTTAAAGTAGAGAATAAGGAACATTTAGTAGACCCATCCAAGGTTTAACATCTTCTAAAAAATAAAAAAGATCAGTTAACTCTAGGTGGAGTTTTTATTTAATACATGATGAAACAAAGGAAAAAATTGATGAAAGTTATGTAAATGGTTTAAATACTCCTATTCAATATTGAATAATCATGTAAAGAATAAATAGAATGGAATATTCCCATCAAATAGCTTTGAAATTAAAAGAGAAGTAAAAGGGACATATTTTTAGCAATCACCTAGGTTGAAAAGAGGAAATTCATCTCCAATAATGGAATGGGGTTGGTTTCATTCAAAATGAGTAGAATCATCCCATGTGTCAAAGAAATAATCAGGAATCAAATGTTAATGTTAGTAAAAGTAAAAAAATAAAAAATAAAAGTATTAATAAATTTTTATCTTGATGCTCAAGATTGGAAATCTAAGTGGCCATTAATGGTTATAAGATGTCTTTAGGGGTCAAAATGATAAAATTAATTTGACATACCTAGAAGTAAGGGAGAGGTCATGGGAAAGACTCACTCTAACCAATCAACTCGATAATCGATATTAATGCTTTAAATCACATTTTGGAGCCAAAGGCCATTGGGTGACCAATAATGGCCATGATGGATTTTTTCCCTTCATCATTTTTTACCCACTCGAACTCCCAGATTTTAGTAGAGATTTATTTGAGTGTATTGGGCACAATAACCCCAACCATGCTTTTCACTTGTCACATAAGGAATTTATGAAATTTTCCTAAAAAACATTATTTGACTCAAGGACACCATTAATGAAGTTTATTTACTCTCTTAGTGGATCAACATGAAGGATTATGAGTTATAATCCCCTCTTCTAAAACATAATGTCATTACCATATCGAGTATATCAACCTTCATTAAATTTATGAGCCTTTATAAAAAAAATTAAGTATTTATATGGATTTTTGGATTTGGTACAATTTGATGGATAAGATATGCCAGATCCAATGGTTGAAATTAGATGGTCCATTTAGTAAGGGATTTTTTGGATTATTTTAGGGACATCTTGAGGTCACATGAGACCTTATTATATTAACCTTCCCCTTATCACTGCTTAAAAAATAAACTCAACTTGAGACTAGATTTTAGTTGTAGTTTAAAGTATGAATATGGGTATTTGGTTACCTATAATCATCTAGGGTACCATTTTAACCATGTAGGGAGAAGGATCATGCCATTCAACCCTAGATCATATTGGAACCATTTACATATTAACTATGAGCCCAAATTGAGACTATGGGGAACATGGGGTCTGCTAGGATCATCAAAGCCATACAAGGCATCTAGGTCATATTGGGTCAAATAGTGCAAGAAATGTTAGAATGGAAATTATAAAAAGTATGTGACTACTTATGCATTCTTAAGAACACTCACTATTTTTCATCATGAAAATTTGGTGAGACTTGGAGTGTCACAAGTCATTTTTTTATGCATGCTACATTTTAATTAAAATGATATTGGTTAGTACAGGAAAGCTCACCTACTCATGAGCATTGAAATGATGATGTTAATGCATGTGAATTCATAATTTCACTCATTGTTATGTTTAGGGAGTTTTTAGTGATTTGAGGAGTTATTTAGGTCATTTTTTGTGCTTTTTACATTGTCAAAAAATTTGAGTATTATGGTTACTTATTTCACGGAAAATTTTTGGCATGAAATCTAAGTTTTTTCAAACACTATATTAGTATAGTCTTATCTGGTTATGAACATACCACTACATTCTTGGTCCATTTAGTAATGTATTACATTATTCTCTCTTTTTTTATGGGCCTTATTAACCCTTTCTTTGGCCCTCATGTGCATTATGTTCTTGTTTTATTGGCCTTTAAGTGTGAAATAATATCTTGTGGAGGCCTTATATATTTATCCAAGAAGTCGATTGAGTCATTTAAAATAAAATCTCAAAGAGGTCATGTAGCCATAATTGATTTTATTGGTTAACATCCATCTGAAATTTTTTCCAACATAATTTAATATAATTTTATTCTCATTTGTTTTATACTTTTAAGATTTAATATTTTTTTTAATCTAAGTGTGAACCTAAGTTTCATGTCAACCTTAATATTTTTTTTTTTTAATGTAGAGAATAAGGAACATTTAGTAGACCCATCCAAGGTTTAACATCATATAAAAATAAAAAATTTAGTTAACTCTAGGTGGACTTTTTCTTTAATACATGATGAAACAATGGAAAAAATGGATGAAAGTTATGTAAATGGGTTAAAAAATCCTATTCAATATTGAATAATCATGTAAATAATAAATATAATGGAATATTCTCATCAAATAGCTTTGAAAGTAAAAGAGAAGTAAAAGGGACATGATTTTTGGCAATCACTTGGGTTGAAGAGAGGAAATTCAACTCCAATAAGGGAATGGGGTTGGTTTCATTCCAAAAGTGTAGAATCATCCCATGGGGTAGAGAAATAAGAATATTAAAAAAAAGGGTTTTAGAATAAAGAAAGGGGAAGATGATTCCAAAGAGGCAAAGGCTATGGTGGTAGTAGAGGATGGAATGCCACATAATGACCTTATGTTTGTTATAGATGTGGTGATGAAAGTAAAAAAAAATATTTGAGTGTCCACACTATATTTCACATTAGATTAGGTGACATCATAAGTCAAGAGTAAATTTAGTTGAGGCAAAGGAAGAAGAACAAAATCTAGAAGCTATGATAGATGTAGAAGACAATCATATGATGATAAGAACAATAATTGGGCCAAAGAAAGAGTAGAGACAAGATAGTGGTGACTCATGGTTATGAAAGAATATTTTCCAAAATAGGTTCATCTTAGGAGGTAAGTTATGAAAAGTTATTATTGATGGTGGAAGTTATTAAAATATAGTTTCTAAAGAAATGGTAGAGAAACTAGGTCTAAAATTTGAAAATCACCCTTATCATTACAATATTTCATGGTTTAAAAATGGAAATTAAGTTACTATTGATAAGAAGGGTATCCTCAATTTTTTCATAGAAGAGGGTTATATGGATGAAATAGGGTGTGATTTTATCACAATATATGTATGTCATGTGTTTTTTGGAATACTAACTATATGAGAGGAAATCAATCAATGATGGAGAGTAGAAAAAATATACCTTTTGAAAGGATGGTTGAAAGGTAGATTCCTTACCTCTTAATAAATAAGGGGAGGTATAAATCATGTTGTCCACAAAATATTATATTAAGGAGATGAATATGATTGGGTTATATTATGTATTAATGGAAAATAATTAAGATATAAATGTTGTACAAATATTGATAGAGACAAAAACATTATCAAGGTCATAGACTGATGTTATCCTTGATGATTGTGCTAATAGTTAAATACCATATATATATATATATATATATATATATATATATATATATATATATAATTTAATTAATTTAATTATAATATCATATCTAATTAATAACATTAGAGGATGAACATAATATAACACACGAATTGAATAGGCATGTGAATGAATTGTTGAGAAAGGGTGCAGTGAAATAATATGAGTAAATGTGAAAATTTTACATTAATAACTCCAAATAAGTATGGGAAATGGAGGAAGTGTGTAGATAGTAGGACAATATGTAATATCACTAATAAATACCACCTATATGACATGAGGGATGTGCTTGTACTAGCTACATACTTTACTAAAATTGATCTATGGAGTGGCTATTATCAAATTTAGATTCAATAATGAGATGAGGGTAGATGAATCAAGTTGGGTGATAAAAAAGTGTTAAAATGGGGAATTATAATTTTGATTTCCAAAGGGTCTACCCCCTTTTCAAAATGGTGTATGACTTTTTTTAAAATAATCTATACTTTCCATACCTTGGCATGGTGCCAAGGAAAAAGGGCATAAGCCCTTTGTGAAGGAAAAGTCATATGCCCTTTGTGAAGAAAAGGAAATACTCCCTTTGTGAAGAAAATGATGTATCCACTTTGTGAAGTAAAGGGTGTATTACCTTTGTGAAATCAAAGGGAGTACACTATTTGTTTTACAAAGGGAGTATGCCTTTACTCCACAAAGGGTATATGCCCTTTGTGGGTTATAAAGGGCATAAGCCTTTTGTTGTAAATGTCATAAGACCTTTATAAAAGATTATTTTCAGCTCATAACTTAAATTTTTATTCTAGAGCTTATCAAATTTTTACATTTTGGAAGACAAAGAAATGGTATTCATGTTATAGTGTTCCTTAGATCCAAACAAATTGATATTACATTTCAATCATGATCTTAGGTACGATTTTTATTTAAATTTTTATTTCAGGGTTTGTATTTATATATTTAAAATGTTTAGGGTATTAAAAATAAATTTTCATTTGTCCCACATTTCTTGAAGAAAATTATTATTTTTATAAATATAGATATACAATTCGATGGACCTATTACATCAAGAAAATGTTGAACATAACCATGATTAAAACCCATAGAATTTTGATTTTTCAAAAGAATAAGCTCAATTGTGTGAACAATATAGTTTGAAGAGATAAAAATTTCAAATTATTATCAATATTTTGTGTGAATTTTCAAGTAATGGTGCACACAATTCAATTGTCACTACAATAGAGGCCATTTTCAATGAATTGGGAAATGTCTCTTCCAAAATTGATGCAATATGTCATCAAAGAGGGGTGTTGAAAGAATATTATTCTAATAAATTTTCATATATATATATATATATATATATATATATAAAGAAGAATGCTCTTTAATTCTTATGGTTGGAACCAACAAACCACAACCAATGAGTTGAAAACACATTAACATTGATTGGTGTGTTCATGTGGAACTTAAAAAAAAATTAGGATAGGTGGTGGATGGTGTTTGATGAGCCTCCATGAAATAATAATGAGGTTCCATTATATTTTTTTTTTAAAAATTGTGAGTTTGTTTTATAATAAATCTCAATTTTTTTTATATGAAGGTCTCCCAAGGTAGGGGAGGTGGGTCTTGGTTTGATATACCTAATGCCAAGTTAGACAAAGATTAACAAAATTGAGTTCATAGAAATAGAAGGACAATAAAACATACTTATATCCCAAAAATATTTCATCATAGTACACATATGGACACCTTTGAGGTAGTTACTAGTCTCACACAAGTTATGAATGATGATGGGAAGCATTCACTATGGAGTTCTACAAAATCTATAGGTGATGGCACAACTAAAAGTGCCTATCCTACTATTAGTGATAGTGTCCATATTACTATTGGTGCTAGTGTCCCTCCTATTATGGGTGACATATCTAGAAATCATCCTATATATCATGGCACATCATGTGGGAAAAAATATATTAGACCTATTGTTTAGGTTAGACATACATGGGTTACATCTACAAATCCAAGAGGCACACCTATGGACACTATACATACATTTGTATAACACAGTAGTATGAAGGAGTATATGTCATCTACGGTTCCTTCAACATCTTTTCACACTAGTATGGAACAATATATTCCATATTACTTTATTCATCACCTCAAGACACTCACACATCAGAGGATATGCCATATTTAGTTTATTCAAGACCTTAAGAGTCTAACATGCCATAATATATATCATTTTCAGTCACTTCAACACCTCATAACACTAACATGTCAGAGTATATGGAATTTGTTGTTGCTTCACCACCTACAATCAACATACAATGAAGTATAAAATGTTTATCTTCTTCACCATCTATATTTGATATAGAGGTTTAATTAATTATAATTTGTTTTTGTATGTAAAGGAATATTAAGCTTAGATTTTAGTATATATATATACTTAATCAACTAATATTTGACTTATTTCATTTTCTACTTGTATAGATTATCATCAATAAATTAGGTACCCCAACTAGCTTAGATTATGTTGTTGAGGTTGAAATTAGCACTACAGTACCATACACTTATGTTGGGAAAGAAAATCACATCAAGTTTTTATATTATTTAAATATTTTATACACACCATAGTTTTAGTATAAAGAGAATTTAAATTCTCTCTTTATATGCCCCCTCTCTTTATGTATGAAGGAATAATTACGATTTAAATATATTAAAATATTTTTATTTTATTTCAAATGTAATTGACCACTTTAATTTGTTGCCTTTATATATGTTGAGAGATGTTATGGGTACCCTGCATGGATCAAAACAACATTTGAGTAATGTTGCAATTTTATCCCATGATCTAGTATATCCCTTGCAACACCTAGTTCAGAGACAAAGACTAGTGAGAACATATAGTAAAATTATTTTTTAACTTTAAATAATTATACTCTATGTGATATTTATATTTTAATGCAAATATAGATATAATTCTATATGTATGCTCCATAGGATTCTCCATCATAGATATATTCATGGTCATGCATCCAAATACAAGCATTTTGGTGGCTTGTGGTGAGTCTAGGATCACCTTGTTGTAATATTTTATTCCTAGAAACTCTATCATTTTCCATATATCATTTTAATGCATTAAATTTTATTTTTGATATGTTGTGAAGGCACCATATTGCTATGAGGTTACATCAGAGAGATCTAGTCATTCACATGCTGAGAAAAGAGTTTATCCCCATAATGAGTCATGTAACACCCCTATTTCTACATCTATTGAGATGAGGTGAAATTTATTTGGATGCAATGAGAAACATGAGATTTAGTTGTTGTGTTAGGGGTAGTTATAGGCAAAATCTATTTTATATGTTAATATAATCCACATTGTATGCCTATATGGAAAATTTTGTACACGTATATTATGGTCTAGATTATAATCTGGTATGGCCTATTTTTTATGTCATTATGACATAATTTGGATACACATACAAACTATTTGACATATCTATGTGAATCATACATAGTTATGCTTTGTGTATACATCTTTAATTATTATATGTCATTATTGTTTTTTTTTTGGTTATTTTTGTTACATACATATTATCCTTATGAAAAGTATTAATAAATGAATAAGTTTTAAATCATGGTTATGTCAATGAATGGATAGTTAAAATATTTAGATTTCATGAAATTGATGTATTGGCGTTACATTAAAAATAATGAAGTAATTTTGTTGTGCACATATGTACATTATGATTCTGTATCTATGTAATGGTTTATTAACATTATATTAGATTTAATTAAATAAATAAATTACATTAATTCCCAAAAATGTACAAAACTAAGTCATTGGGATTGAAGGAAACAACCATTACCAATAAAAAGATCTAGGAAAAAAGAACCTAATAAATAAAGTATAAAAACATTTTCATTTTTAATATCATTGGAATAAATTGAAATTATGCAATTTTTTATTCATATAATAAATAGATAACATATTAATCATATCAAATTCAAAAAATAAAATACTTTCCACACTGACATATTACTAAAACATGAAGTTTAAGCATTCACTGAGGTACACAAGAGATCATCTTGTCCCTTATTATAAGAAAAAAAAATGAATATCATTCTTAAGTATTAAATCTACAAACAAACCATGTTATACAATATGATTTAAAACTTGAAACACATAATTAACAATAAGGCATATCAACTCACATTCAATAGATCTCATACTAATCATAACAAGTTCAACAAATGGAATACTCACCACACTAACATATCACATAAAAGTTAAGAATTCACTTGAGGTGCAAGAGAGATCACCTTGTCCCTTATTATAATAAATACAAATGAAGATCATTCTTAAGTATTAAATATACAAACAAACTATGGAATTCAATAAGATTCAAACCCTAACACATACAATTATCAATATGGCATATCAGCTCACAAACTAAGATTAGATTCATTGCAATTATAGAGATATCATGTATTCATAACATGTGCATATAAATATTAAAATTTTCATTATATAAACTAAAAGTATTATTTCCAAATAATTCATGATGAAAATATAAAGTATCTATAATTCCTTTAGATTATATTCATATTTACTAGAATGTGAAATAAATAAACTAATCAAAATAGTGATGAGGGGAAAATAAAATCTTTAAAATCACATGTCGATGAATGCTAGAGGAAAATATCATTGAATGTCTCTATCTATGCCTAAATAAGAGGAATCATGTATTTTGTTTTTCTCTCTTTCCCTCTCACTCTTACAGTTACATAGGTGAGTCCTCTATGCACCCCTAGAGGATTTGGTGCCACTCAAGATGAGAGAAACACAATGACATGTTTTATCTCACAACTAAATGCTTCTTAAGGAACACAAATTTGCCCTTTGGGAGACATACATTTTGAGTTAAATGTCTCTTAATAGACTAAAAATTGGTCAATGGGAGGTGTATATTTTGACTCACTAGACTGATCGATGAACCATCATCATATATGCATATAGATAGGTGTATAAATTATAAAATGTCCTCCCCAAACTCTCCATTAGTCCCCTAGGTTTAAATTTATAGGTGGCCTAAGGTTTCTGTTAAGATAAGCTTCTCATTTCTAAGTGTATAAGTAAAGTGAATTTTATGAGAGCATTACAAAAGAACAATGATGGGTAGATATGAATTATTAGCTCCTATAATTGCATGGGTAAGTTCTTTGAGCACCACCTATAGTATTTTATCCAAATTAGGATGAGGGAGACATGACAACAAGTTTTATTTCACAACTAAATCTTTCTTAACATACCAAAATTTGGTCAATAGGAGGCATATATTTTGGCTCACTAGAAACATTGACAAACTATTTGCATGGATGCATTCAGACGGGTATAAAACAATGAAATATATACACTCTACTATCTATTGGACCATATGGTATAAAATTTTAGGTGTCTGAACACATACTTGAAGATAACCTTCTCATCCCTCAGTGTGTAAATGGAGCAAACTTCATGTGCATATTTTAGGAGAATTGTGAGGGGTAGAGACAAACTATTAACTATTATAGTTTCATAAGAAATTAGTATGATAACCCCTAAATTATTTTATATCAATAAGGATGAGGGATACATGGAATGGCAAAACATTGGTTAGTGGTAGGTGTATCTTTTGAACCATTAACTCAATCGATGAAACATATTCACAACTACATTTACATGGGCATATAAATGATAGAATATCTTCTATCCACTATCCATCAAGCCTAGGGTTTGAAATTTTTAGGAAAATAGACACATCCCTTAAGATAATATTCTAGTCCTTAAGTTTAAAAACATAGAAAACTTTGTATGAGCATTGCATGAGAATTGTGAGGGGTAGAGTCAAACCATTGACTCCTATGATGTCATGGGTGAGTCTTATGAAAACCCCCCAAACAATTCAATCCCACTTAGGAAGAGTGAGACATTAAAATGAGTTATATATCTCATCTAAATGTCTCTTAAGGGACCAAATGTTAGTCAGTAGGAGGCATAGATTTTGAATCACTAACCCAATTGATGAACCATATTAGTGGATGCATCTAGATGGGTGTATAAACATTGAAATATCCTATCTTTTCTCCATCAGGCCTAGCAATCAAAATTAGTAGGCTTACATTTTTAAAAAATATATAATATTCTCTAATCATGGAACCAACCACATGAAGGTGGAAGATCATCGGATACCATGAACCTACATTAAAATTGTTAGTAAAAAAATCAAACAAAAGTAAACACAATGAGAAAATAATTCATACTTAAAATAAACTAAATAAAATAAGTTAACTTTAGTTATTTGAAATGTCAGATGCATTGAATATTAACATTATGAAGTTAATCTAATGTACTTTCAAGATGAACTCTATTTTAAGTGTTTTAAGAATCGCTTCATGCTTAGATTCATGAAATTTCCATAAAATTTTGTTGTGAGGCTTTCCACTAAATTTTATCATTTTAATATTTGTAGCAATAAATAAGATTTAATAATGAAGAACCACCCTATTTGTTTCAAATATCTCAAATAACCACTATTTTATTTTTTATGAAATTATCTATGAAGCTAAGTTCCTATAACCACCACAAATCTAATGAGATAAACTAGGTTTTCTCCATCTATGATAATTGTGGTTAATGTTTTTTACATCTACACATCGAGATAAGTAGTAGTATTCTCCCTCATCATTGGCCTTAGGTGAAATTATTACAAAAACTTACCCTACATTTAAATTATAATAATTTTTAAGGATATGTAAGAAAAAATTAAGATATCAATAATAGTTAAGTCCTCTTTTAAATTATAAATAAATTGTACCTAGTTGTACAAGATATGAGATGTGGTCAAATTAAACTAGTGATGAAATTTCATGATACCCTAGTGGTTGTAATGAATTGCTACTATCCATAGGTATTATGGATCTATAATAGCATTCACCAACCCATTTTTTTGAATCACATTCCTTCCAATTAAATTATATATAGCCTGAATAAAATCATACCATATACATGGTATAAATAGTCCATGAACTAGAATTTGAGCTTTGATTGGAGTGGAAAACACTAGATCTAGGTAATGTACTAAAATCTTCATACATTGCCTTATTTTTTTCCTCCATTAACCAAAATAATATTCACATGTGAGAATATTTATCTGATATATGAGAAAAAAATTCATTACACCAAGTCACAATACTTACAACATCTATCAAATTAGTGCCATATGATTTCCTTGGTCTTTTTTAAGAGATATTTTTACACATGCACCTGCACCATCATGTTCCCCTTTACCATGACTAGCCTCAAATAAAATCCAAAATTATTGACACTCATTCTTATTATGCATCCTATTTAACCAATAAAAAATTCAATAATTCTTAAACAATCCTACATTATTAACCTACCAAGTGTAGTGTTTATTAAACATGATTTCTCTTACATTAATATTTATATAAAATATCACAAAAAAACCTTGGACAAACTCTAGATAATGGGATCTATCACCACTCATATAAAAGTGGTATTGCCTAAAAATATCTCTATTATGCTCTATGATATTAGGGACATGTATGAATGTAATATGAAAAAAATTACAACTTGAATTGAATTATAGTATTGATATTGAACTTCATTTTATGGTTTTAGTGTCTATTTTGTAGCAAATTCTACAACTAAAACAATAGTCCTAACTCGTAAGTTATCCTTACAGAAGTTAAATTTATTATCTAACCATTTTTCCTTGTGTGTCTTAAATACTAGTATATAATATTATTATTTTATTAAAACATGAAATTAGATATATATACTTGGGTCATAAACAACTCATATCTTGATGACTCTTTTCCATCTTTTAATATATACTTTATAGATTTGTACTTAAAATCAACTAGTTCCTTTCCAAATTCTTTTGAAATTTATTCATGTATGTGATGGGTCATATATGACAAACCACCACAAGTGTTACATATTCCATATAAATATTCTTTGAAAAAAAAACTATCCCTCAGGTCTTTGACAAAAAAGACTTGGGATTAACTCCCTTGACATTTTAGGTAGCGAAGCCACCATATATTCAGACATAATCTCATCAATATTTAAAATACAACATATATGATAAAAAACTTCAAAATTTATAGAAAATTAAACATGGATCTTATAATAATATGTGGTGCATGTTTGGTTTATTTTAATGTAGAAAGGGTTGCACATCTCAAATGAACTTTGGCTAATTATCAATTGCACCTTCAATTTTTCAGTAAACTTTTTAGAAAATTTTATTTGTATCATGTCCAAAAAATGTTTTGCATGTGGCTCATAATTATTTGAAACTTTTATTATTTTAACAACATTGTTTACATTAGATTAGACCCTTGTGTTTTCATGCCAAAAAAATTCAATCAAATGTCTTGTTCCTTCAATGAATACCTTGTGTTTTAATTTGAGTCTACCACTAAATGCCCAACAATTTGTTAGTAAAGGGTCATTGACTCTTGTTCTTATTTTTATGGAATTTTTTAGAGTTTTTCTATTTAAGTTAAAGGATGTACATGTTTTACTAATAAATTGAGATCTATATGTTGAATTACTCACTATACATTCTGTTATTGCTCATCTTGTGACATTACTATCTTTTTTCCAAGTTGTATTACCTATTGCAATGAATTCATTAAATAGATTTCTTACTATTGAATTATTTATTCCCTTAGTATTTATTTTTCTTAACCATAAATTATTCATCACATGGCTCATTTTTTTCATTTTTATTAATTGAAAAAATAGTTGACATCATTTTGTATGGATTTTATTTTCAAATGCATAGCCCCAAACACATTGAGTATGATGTAGAACTTATCTTCTTTAAATTTTACGTTCTATATTCTCTATTATTTTATCATCTATTTCAATAAAATACCTTGGTGTTCATCACATTATCCTTGGAGGTGTGAGTGTAGGATCTACATTTTTTATTAAATTTGATGGTGTTAGCACTTCAACCATAAAAGCGATATTAAATTGTTCAATAAGATTATACCCTACATGTGAAGTAAATTAATCTTCATTAGGAGAGAGATGAATTGGGGTAATTACATGATGTTGATTATCATCATAACCAAAATCTTCATTATGGATGTATGTTTCATTATATTGTGTTTCTCTATGTTTCATCACACAAAATAAATTTATTACTTACATGTTCTACATTTTGAATTTCATAATTTTAAAAGGATTGATTAAGTTGTCTTATCTCACTTGAATACATATCTAAATTAAATTCTATAGAATTTGGAATGTTATTTTCATTCAAAATATTACCTATTGTGGAAGAAGTACTTTCACCTTGTCCAAAAAGTCTTATAGATGTTCTCCTTTCTAATTGCCATTTTATTTATTTTTCTCTCTTGAATTCAATTTACTCATTTGTTATCTCTTTAATTTATATTTTTCAGTGAAAACCTAACCCAATTATTAATATTGACATAATTAAAAACAATTCTAGAATAAAAATTGAAAAAATTATAGTATTTGAGACAAAGTAAATAGAGAATTTGCATAATTTGTAGACTGTCAGTAGTAAAAACTAGTTCAAAATTTTTAAAATGAAAAATCAATGAGTGAATGTTTTAGGTAAACAAGTAAAATTCATGAACTAAAAATGGTGTACACCTTATAAAAGGCACACATACCCTATTCGGGAGTAGTTCCTAATAGGAATTTACATTTATTAATCATTTTTGGGTTTCGAAAGGGCATACGACCTTTGGAGGAGACTAAAAAGTATTCTCAAAAGGGTGTACACACTTTGGAGGAGAATAAAAAGTCTTATCTAAAGGGTCTATGCCCTTTTGATTCTTTTTATATTTTGAATTTTCTACTTTCTCTCTAAAATAGATGCAGGTTTAGGCTTGGGGGGGATGTTCGAACCTAGCCTAGAACTTGTCATGGAGTGTCCACATGATTTTTAATAAATTTATGAGTCTTTTTCATCTTTGTCGACACATTTGATCAAACACATTTTATTATTTTTAAAAAAACATTATATGAGTTTGTAGAGGGGAAAACATAGTTTTCAAATATATAATTATTTTAATGTTAAACTATTATTTTTAATTATTACATAGTTTATACACAACGTACCTCATTATAGAATAAATAAATATCTTTACTAATGCCTTTATAAAATTTTGACTATTTATCAAAAATTTATAAAGCTTATATCTCACCAATCTACACATCATTACCTATGCTTTAAAAAATGATATTTATGAAGGTAAGGTAATTTTTTTTTTGTTTGTACACATGCAATTTGAATTTTCTAGCTATTTTGACTTGTAAAATATCTTTTATATATATATATATATATATATATATATATATATATATATATATATATATATATATATATTCTAACTAATATTCAACATTTCATCTATCCATATATGAAATTTAATATAATAATTCATTTATTTAATAAAAAAAGTGTTTTTACACATGCAGTCTCCTTATCTTTTCAAAAAAAAGTATCAAGACATTGTCATAAATGCATCAATTTCATATAATTTTATCATCCGAGTATTGAAAAAATTTATATATTTAGAAACTAAATTTATAATGTCATTATTCATATTATTACTTTATTGCCAAATTATTTTTCCAAGTGTCTCTAAAATTCTCTCCAAATTCAACTACTACTACTATTATTATTATTATTATTATTATTATTATTATTATTATTATTATTATTATTATTATTATTATTATTATTATTATTATTATTATTGGCACTTTAAGTCTCCCCTACTTTTATCCCCCATTATCTTGCATCTACCAATGAACGGAAGAAAAAATTTAAGACCAAGGATGTATTATTTGAGTGGTTGGTGATGTCATTCAAATTTTCCAATGCACCCAACTAATTTATGAAGATGATGAACATAGTGTTATGAGACTATAATTGTAAGTTTGTAGTATTTTATTTTGATGATATTTTGATATTAAATAGAATTAAAGAAAATCATTTGATAATGGAATTATAAATATAAGGAAGGAAAAAATATATGTGAATTTGAAGAAGTGTAATTATATGTAGAATAATTTGGTATTTATCATTTTAGAATATGTCATCAGAATGGATGAATAAAAAATAAAATAAATTGTTGAGTGGCCTACTCCAAGAAATATATAAAAAATAACAAGTTTCTATGGTTTAAAAAAAATGTACAAAAATTTCATTAAGAAATTTAGTTCTATTGTTGGACAAATAAAAAATTACATAAGGGGAAAATAGTTTATGTGGACATTTTTTTTTTAAAAAAGTTTTGAAGAAGAAGGTGACTAAGTCCCTTGTTTAACATTAACATATTTTATTAATGTGTTTGATGTGAGTTATGATGTTTCACATGTGGGTGTTGGTGCATTATTGAGTTAAGAAGGAAGGGCTATAGCATATTATAGTCAAAATATGAATGATTTAGTAAATGAATATTATACATATGATGTTCAATTTTATGTCTTTGTACATGCATATAGATAATAGAGTCATTAATTGGTGCATAAGGAGTTCATTCTATTTATAGACCATGAGGCTTTAAGTTATGTGAACGCTTAGATTGAATTATGTAATAAGCATGAAAAGTGAATATATTTTGTGCATTGATATAATTTTGTTTTCAAGCATAATTTAAGAAAGTAAAATCAGGGGCCTAATGTTTTAAGAAGTCATTTGGCATTATTAACTACTATTGTGGGTGAATTAGTTGGATTTGAGACTATTAATGAATTATATGATTATAATATATATTTTTGAATGATTATTGAACAAAACATAAATTGATGAATAAGTGATATGGTTTCTATTCATGATGGTTATCATATGTAGGATAGTTTTTTAATAGGGGAAATCAGTTACATATTATAGTTAGGTTTATGAGACAAAATATTATGAGATAACTTCATAGTGGTGGTATGGGTGGATATTTTGGCAAGGTATGTCTCAATATTCAAGTTATGCAAAGTGGATAAAGGCCATCCATATACCATAGGGTTGTACCTTCCATTTATGATGCCAAAGGGACCATGGATAGGACTAAGTATGAATTTTTGTATTGGTGATAGTAAACATACATGGAGCTAATAATTTTGTTTTCTAGATAGGTTATCTAAAATGGTTCATTTTATTGTGTGAAACAAAACCAATGATTCCTCAAGAGCAATAAATGTGTTGTTAGACTACATGATATCCCAAAAATTGTTACTTCAGACATGGTCATAAATTTTTCTAATTAATTTTTGGATGAATCTATGGAAGAGGTTTGGAGCTAGACTACAATTTAGTGGTGCATACCACCCTTAGATACATAGAAAATGTTAATATTGATAAATTTGTTGAGATGCATTTTGCGGAGAGAATCTTGAGAAATGGGACTTGGCTTTACCACATATTAAGTTTTCCTATAATAATCTATTGAATAGGTCAATAATATAATCATCATTTTAAATTATTTATTGCATAAATACTACGGGTGTTTTAGACCTGGTGTATTTATGAATGGTAGAATAGGATAATGATGATGTGGAGGCATTTTTATAATACATACATCTATTGAAAGATTAATTATAGTTAAAGTTAGTGAAAAATGTAATGAAAATTAAAAGGCAATAGTTTATTTGACAAGAATGCCAAATGTATTTTAAAAGGGAGAGTTATTGCCAGTATATCTAAGAAAATAAATATTTTCCTAAGGAACATACAAAAAGCTGATGTTTTATAATATTTCTCCATGGAAGATTGTGAAGATGATAAATGACAATGTTTATGAGGTTTTTTGTCCATGAAATTTTAATTTTTATAGATATTATTCATTTTTTGTGATAAATATACATTTCAAAAAGAGTGTAATTAATGGGAAGAAAAATAATAAGAATTATATTGGAAGAAATAGGTACCAAGGAAAAAGAGAGAAAATATAACATAGGTTTCAAATAAAAAAGATAATAAATACTAGGAAAAGTATTTGCTAAGTATTTTGTACAATAGGAGGGATTACAATAGGAAAACACTTAGATTTCAGAATGGGAATCAAAGAAGTTAGAAAATGACAAATAGAAGAAATATAATGAAGATAGCTCATAAGATCTAAGTTCTTTTCAAATATAAAAGAATGATGTTGGAGCCTACCTTGTGGAAGCCATAGCATTTAATCTTAAAATCCAATTGATCTTTTTTTGTAAACAAATATCTTATAGAGCTCTATGTCATTTTAACAAAATGTAGTCATTTAACATCCACTTTTAAAAAAAAATATTGACTGAAATCAATCATTTAAGGACTAAAAATTATAATTTAACTTTACATTTGGTATTTTTAGAATTTTTAGATTTAATATTTTTATATTTGAGTATGAACTTGAGTTGTAAGTCACCCTAGACATTTATTTTAGATAGGTAGAGACTAAGGAATGATTAGTAAGCCCATCCAAGCTTTAAAATCTACTAAAAAAACAAGTTCAGTTAATTCTAATTAACTATTTACTTTAATACTATTTTTAGTTGTGCAAGAAAAATCCAACTTTAAGTTGTCATTTATTTAAGAACTCTTTTGTATTGCTTTTAAGGAATGATGGAGAATCATAAATATAATTTAATATTATACTCAAGAATTGTCTATATAATTGTTAGTATTGAAGTGACACATGCCTTTTGGATTCATCACTTTCTCACCTATTGTGTGTCAACTTGCATGTCAATAGGATCCTAACTTTAATTTTAAAGGTCTATAAATACATAGGTGAGTTAGTTCATATAGAATAAGATGTAAAAGCAAGAATTGAATCCCATGGTCAAAAGTGATAACTATAAGTCGAGTTAGTGCATATAGAATAAGATGTAAAAGCAAGAATTGAATGCCATGGTCAAAAGTGATAACTATAAGTCTAACATTTGTTGAAAAATAAGCATAAAATTGTTTAGAGTGGAATTTTATTTACACTCTTCATCTTGCATTGTACCATTTGTTCATGCCTAGTGAAAATGAAGATATGTATTAAGGATTACACTCATGATCACTTGTAGAAGTGCATTGCATGTTATTTTATAATTCGTCTAAGAACAAGGGCATAATAATAATTAAGGGAAGGCATATGCCCATCTATGACTTTTTTATTTTTTAAGGTTTTACAAGGTGTTGTGAATTTATTCTATTTTCAAGAAAAATTATCAATTTCTAAGTGACTTGTAATAAATTTTTGAAAAAAGAGTGATATTTTCAAAGCCATAGAGTAGAGGAATAAATTCATCATTTTTTTCCACAAAATATTATAGTTTATAAAATTAACATATTATTTATTTTTGTATAATATCAAGGTAGGAATAACATGACTTTGGTAAAATTTAAAAAAAATTATATTCTTTATTTTTTGAATTATGTGTACATTTTTGTTTAAACTTATTTTTATTTTTAGAATATCCAAATTTAGTGTTTTTCTTAAAATACTATTTTTACTCATTTTAATTATTATAAAATATTCTTTTATATATTTAAGTGTGATTGTTTACTATTATTTTAATAAAAATCAAAATAAATTTGATATTTCTTATAATTAAATTATTAAATTTTGTTAATGTAAAACCACTTTCCCAATAAAATACAATCTTGTTTCATATCCATTTATTCATATTATATTAATAAAAGACCTATTTTTAATAAATGTCTTTTAAGCCTACCATAGAAATCAAAAATTAAAATGTTCCGTACAAGCAGCAAACAAGTAGAACAACTAAAACTCTCAGCATAGAAAAGCACACCAAAATCATATAACTTTATTTTATAACTATGTATCTTGAAGGGTTTGGTGGGCATGGAACATGCAAAATCGTTAAGGAAAGGCGACTCTCTTTGTTGATGGCAAGCTAAGGCAATTTACAATGATATAGGCCATGTTAAGCATTATTTTTAGTGTGGATTATCATTGGTAAAATATTAATGTTTGGACAAATAATACAATTGTTCAAAGTTTTCTATTCTCTGTATTAGAAGATTCCATTTCATGAATGTGAAATAAAATGGATTTCTATTATCGTGTTGTAAATCAAAAGATGCAACATGATACAATTTAAATATATATATTTAAATTTTTTTAATGAAAATTTTAATTAATTATTATTTTCATAGTTAAACTCTTATCAATTTTGAGATGTTTGAAATAATTTATAGGTTCAATTTTTTCACATTCAAAAAAGATACATAGTGGTATAATGTGTTTCTTGTTCTTAAATTAAAAATGTTGTTTTTTTACATGAGAAATAGGTCGAGTTAATATGAATTCACTTTACAAACAAAACATCAACACAAAAAATAGACATTTGTGATAGTATTTAATATTCACCTTAGTTATGAATAAATGAATGTTGCCTTCGTTGCATGTGAAAGGAGGCTCGTTAAAATAAATTCAACTTAAAAGGATGCTTGAACACATAAAAGTAATACATGGTGGTATAATATATCCCATGCCCCTAAATCTTACTATGTTACCTTAATTTCATGTGAGATGGCTCCCGTTAACTTGATTTCAATCTACAAAAGAAGAATGAACACACAAAAATGATACATGTTGGTCTAATTTCTCTCCATATCCCTAAATTTTGCTCCATTGTATTGACTGTATGTGAAAGGGGTCATTCTAAGACAAATTCACTCTAGAAAGGAAACATGAAGCCATAAAACTAACACATGGTGGTCTCATGTGTCCCCTACCCATATATCAATAATCATTTCCTCTTTGTTATGTGAAATGAGCCCTGATACTATGAACTCAGTCTAAAAATGAAACACACACACACACACACAAAATAATAGATGTGTTGGTCTTTAATATATTTCCTAGCCTTCATTATGAAATTGGCCTTGTTAAAATGAACTCACTATAATAAGGGGACAAGAACACACCAAAAAAACACTTTCTAGTCTAATGTGTCCCATGTCCCTAAATCTTCATTGATTGCCTCTATTACAAGAAACAAGGGCCTTGTTTAGTTGATTTTCTATATACGGGAAACATGAAACAATAAAACCAACACATGGTGGTATTGTTTCTCCCCTATATTCATATAAATTGTCACTTGAGTGCAATGAGTGTCACTTGAGACCACCCATCCCTAGTTTATCCCTAGACATATCTTAGGGCCTCTTTTGACCCTACCTAGCTTTTGTGCAGGTATTACACATCCTTAGACATCCAAAAATCAATCTCAGACCTTCCCCTAAGCATTCAAGCCCCTAGGCCCCTAGGTTGTACCACCTAGACACTAGCATACTGCATTAGTGACCAAAGGACCGTGTTAGTGTCCCTTGCCTAATTTCAACCCCAACAGATATGTTTTCAATTCTTGAGACACCTAGGGTCAACTTAGACTTATTTTACATAGTGAAAAAGCACCAAATTAGTATAAATACATGTATTTTAGCCCTTTACAATCTAGATAGAAATATAATGCAAATACTCTCAAACAAGCTCATAACAAGTGGTGCATAATCAAGGTCATTGATACCTATTCTACCCCACTTCTGCATACAATCATCTACATCCATCCTAAGATTAGATTACACAAATTTTAAATCTCAATCCTCATTCAAATCACTCAAGTCAATACTCATACTAACATTCACTTGTAATTTCACCAACACAGATTAGGAGAATTACATTGGGCTTAATCCCTTCTCAAGGTATCAGTATCTAGGCAACTCTCAACACAATGAGGTGTTGAGGATGTCCATCCTATTTAGCTAACATCACACTTTTGTAACTTGTGCTCTTTAAATACCCTAAAAATATGTAAGTCTAGGGTTTTCTCATAAAATAGTAAAAAACAATGCATAAATAGTGAATTAGGGCACACCCACATAGGCAAAGGAAGACCAAACTCAACTAGAGGTGAACCTAAAAGATCATAAAATTTTCAGCACAAGGGACATTAGCATGGCAGGTAGGACATTATCATATTGAATTATTGTCCAAAGAACTGAGCTAATGTCCAAGAGGGTTTTCGACACTTGGATCCTATTTACAATACTCAAATCAACTTGTACACAATTTTCAACACCCAAGTCATCCATCTCATTCATTTTCCAGCTAAGTACTTATCTATGTTATTCATTGCTATTTTTGAAAATATCAAATTGGGTCAATTCTTACAAAAATTAGTGGCTATATTTATTCCATGATTTACTGTAATCATGACCTTTAACAACATAGGATTTACATACACTAAGTCCTTAAAAATTAAATCATTTGGTGAACCTGACTTACTTTGAATAATACCCAAACCCTAGACCTAGATGCTCTTAGGGTTTGTATCCTTCTACTTTCTATGTTCAGAAATTAATTCTAAAATCTTAGATATGATTTATTATTTTATTTTGGAAATCTTCAATAGATCAATTTTCTTAAAACATTCAAATTCTACAACATTTTGTTTTCCTACTTTCAAACCTACAATGGTAGAATTTAATAACCAATTCGATGAGATCGAAAAGAGATAATTGAAAGATTTCATTTCTAAACATTTATATATGCAAGATGACCTTATCCATATTGTCCACGAAGAGATTTAGAAATCCGATAATGGTCAATATTCTAACCCCCTAGATGTCAATAAAGTTACACCTACTATGGGGGAAACTTAGATTTTATAACATGTTCTAACTCGACAACCTTTAATAATGACAACACCTCTTATGGCTAGTACACATTCTTCCTATCTAGATGTACAATCCCTTATGCATGAGATCCATCATCAAAAGACAAAGGTGTTACATATTTAGTAGGGTGCCACTAGACCAACTCATGCCTTATATTCTCATATTATTTTACATACACCTTTGACACAACATATAAAGGCAACTCCGTTACCATATAGATTTATGGCATCCAATATTTCTTTGAGTGATGGTAAGGGTAAGCTAGAGCATTATCTATGAGCCTTCCATGAAACATGTTTGGACTATGTGTCCAATGATTAGCTCCTCACTAGTTGGTTCCCTCAGATTTTAAATTACTATGTATTATAATGGTTATATGAACTTCCTAATTAGTTCATAAGAACATTTAGGACATTGGTAGATATATTTTGGCACACTTTTCAATAAACATTAGTGATAAGGTTTCTTATGCTCAAGTGGCACACATTAAACAAAAATATAGTGGGCCAATAGATGAATATGTCTTGTGATATATAATTATATTAGTAAATATGACTATTCCCATGTCATATAGAGAACTCAAAGACATAGTCAAGCAGAGTTTGTTATCAACATTTCATGAAACTATCCTATTCAAGAAGTTTCCATCATTCATAGATCTTTGTCATACAGTAAAAGAACATGAATTCAAGATTATCTCCATGGGAAAACTAAAGAACACAACTAGATCATATTCAACTAATATGAGTTTCAATAAAACCCCATGCAAGGTAGAGCCCAATGAGAACAAAAATGATTAAAAAATAATAGGTAATGCAACTTCAGATTTACCTCCTCACATGGTCCTATCAGTTACTCCAAGGAGACCTTTTATTACTCTTTCTCAGTCACCAAAATGGGTTCTAAAACAACTCTTGGAATGCAATTCCATACATCTTCCTTCCATGAAAGAGTCAATACAACTAGGCCTCTTCCAAATAATGATGATGTCAATGCATAGTATGACTATCAAAGGGAACTAGACTATACTACACCTAAATGCATCAGCTTGTGACATAAGATACAACATTTGATAGAAACTAATATCATTTATGTTGGCACTCCTATAGAGGAACCTAGACCCAAACCAATGGAATCAAAAGTATTGAAAATATTTTCAGATCTATTTCCAAAACGTGAAGCTAATCAGATAGTATACACTTCAAGTGTTCATTATACATATCAAGCACAACCACCACCAACATCTTATCAGGCTCATATAGTGGATTCACATCCTCTACATAATATCATTGGGGTTTATCATACTATAGTGCCAACTAGACATCTTATCACTTTTTCAAAATAGGAGATAGTTGATGATGATGATGCAAATTTATATGCACTCTTTGTATTAGGCTATATTGATCATCATCCTATTCAAAGTGATGGTTGATTATAGGTTAAGAGTTAACATGTGTACTATCACACTTATACATCATTTGTGTTATTCAGAGTAGGATATTTAATAGATAGATAAAATTATTTAGGTCTTTAGTGGCCATGTTTAGGGCTCCATCAGGGAGATTTAACTTGCATTACAAGTTGGACCCACACATGTGGTCACTAGATTCATAGTAGTACCTAGTGTAGACACATTTTATATGTTATTGAGTAGGCCTTGGATATAGAAGCTTCAATACATTCCATCCATTATACACAAATGTCTCAAGTATATACATGTTAATCAGGTGGTTATAGTTGAGGGTATTCCATATGAGTGTCCTTTACCTATTCCACAACCACTTATACAACAATCACTAGTTACAATTCTAGGCACAAATTCTATTAGCACACCTCAGATGTTAGTTGAGCCACTAGTGTAAGTGGTCCACTCTTACAATAGTAATACACATGAATACTCTCTCATAGAGAACTTTATTAGAGAGACACCTATGTCAGAGACATGCTATGGATTATATAGGACCTCTCTCTTCACCACCACATAGATCAATGTTACATCAGAGAATATCCACACCAGTTGTAGTTTCTTCTACTAGATGGGTTCCCAAATGCACCATAATTAACAAGCTAGTTTAGTCAGCTTCATAGATTCATATCCCTAATACACATGCATTTTAAGCTATAGATCACTCAGTACATCCTATTCTTGGATCCTAGATACCTCATCACATAGCAGACATGATCAATATCCCTTTATTTGATATAAGACACATTAATTATGAGTCTCTTCCATAACTTGTTGGTTACTATTATCTCTCCTCTTACCTTACTCCTTGTATATAGTTTCATTTTCATGATTTCTTGTACATAGCTTATATACTCAGAAAATAGAAAAATAATATAATATGTTTCAAAAATTAAAACATTCAAATATTTCTTAAAAACATGAAATTTAAACTATTTGCATTATTTATACTTTCTAGGTACTACATATGTTATTTATCTTAGTATAGTCATTTCTATCATACATATATGCTTCACTTGTTCACTTCAAGTGTTCCATAGATTTTTACAAGACTCAAGTCCATCACAGAGATATAGAGTTGTTATTATCTACCCACTAGGGGCACATACACATACACAAATTCAATATTGGTACATTATCCCATTAGGGGCATCCTATACACAACTTATACTTTACTAGGTTATATCATTCTATAATACTCAATTTTTTTTCTAAAAATACTACTATAAACTTAGTTTATGTACATATTTGTTCTTATACGAATTAAGACCACATGTTCATGTATACTTTAATTTATATCTTTCTTAGTTTATAATTGATTATGTATTTATGTTTCTATATCTATTCAAGGGAATTTGAATATGCCATTATTCTATGACTCTATTACGATTACTTTCATTATATGTATGCTTTGGACATGTGACCTTGTCTTTGTGTGAACCTTATTGATTGTGTATGTAGATATTTAAACATGTACTTCTATGTGGCTCTAAGACAACTTGCTTGTTGTTTGCATATGTGGAAAATTAAACATGCCCTTGTATGTATTTTTTTCTTAGATTTTGTGACATGTGCCCATGTCCATTGTATTATGGCCCCTTGGCCTACTTTGTGTGCCTCATTTATTTGTATGTATGATTTCATGTATGTGGCATGGTCATGACACTTGTGTCTTGTTTGTTACACTTACACTCATTTTTAAATGCCATGAGGGATCTCATGCATATCCCCCTCCTCCTTGGGTGCCTTGATGGAAATCATGACCCATTCCCTTAGGTATTTGAATTATTAATTTGATTTTTTGTTCATACACATGCTTACATGGTTATATTTATCATGATAACCTTATGATTACTAGATCTAACATACATTGTACATTGCCAATTTATGCTTATATTATATTACATTCTGATGTCATGTATATACATTATATTGGTTTATTATGCAGATATCATATATGTTTTTATCCTAACACACATCATGTAGAGATTTTATTTTGAAGACAATTATTTCATAGGTACAACAACTTTCCTCAAAAGAGGGGGCATTCATAATTATTTTTCATGGAGAGTAGGATATCTGAGTGCACTCTATTTAAAATTTTTAGCATGCAAACACATAATTACAGAGCTCAAAATCATAATGAAATATTGTAAAACAATTAGATAGACATCCAAGTTAGTTTGGTACAAAAAAAAACACATAGGACACTAGTATGACATAGAGGACACTTGCACAATGCTCTATTATCTAAGAAACTATACTACTATCTAGTATCCCTATAATAGGAAAATTGAGGTTTGACACATTAACATAATAGTTATAGTCTAGATTTGCATAGTTTTAATCATAGGTTATTAGATTTGATCAGTTTATGCTCAATTTTACATAGAATCATACTAGGCTTTCTCAAATTAGGGGCATCACGCATGGCATGATATCTCCCATTTTGTTTTCAAATATACAAAAACATAGATTTCAATAACTCAGTCCATAATCCATATGCATATATATCATAATTGGAGGCATGTGCATGGCACATTTTTTACACATTATTAATTTTTCATGAGTTCATCTCACACAAAATGACAAATCCATGTCATTCTATATGTTGTATATTTCAGACACCATTTGCACTAGGTTTCACACTAGATTGATTCCTTATTCCATCTATAGTAGTTGGTATTTCCACATAGTCCATGAACTACATTATCAAGTGTTCAAGAGGCCCCTTGGTTGTTTTACATTTCAAATTTTCCAAGTGGCCCCAGATCTAACTTACACAATTTCATTTACATCATACAATTTCAATCATAGATTCATCTAGTACACATGGGTAGGTAATGCTGAAGTCATAGCCTACTTTAGTTCTTAAGCCACCTACATAAGAGGGCCAGATTATCCATCAGTCCAATATAATTTATTCATAGTGTATGATCCATTAAGTAGGGGTGGGCAATGATGGAGTCAAAACCAAATTGAGTTCTTTAGCCCCACACACATAGGGATTGAATAATCCATCAACTCAATCCAAGTTATTCACTATTTGATCACCACTTACACACACACAAAAAATATGTCATCAAGTTTTTACATTGGTTTACATACCTAGTGAGGTGTATTTGTTCCTTTCCTCTCTCTCTCTCTCTCTCTCTCTCTCTCTCTCTCTCTCTCTCTCTCTCTCACATCTCTTTACAAAAAATTATCTTTGCTTTTGATATCTCTTAAGTAATTATTGATTCATCCATGTTTCATTTATAAGATACATAATGGATCATGCTTTGTAACTCAGACCTAGATTCAAGGGATTCACCTCTTAAGTACGTTTAGATATTCTTCTTTTTATTTTATCCTAGTCATTTTACTTTTTTATATTTCTAGAATAAAGAGGGGGAAAATGTAGTCATATAAAATGTCACTTGAGTGAAATGAGTTACACTTCAGGCCACCCACTCATAGCTTATCCCTAGAACTATTGTATGGAATATTTCAACCCATATCCATATTTTTTGTGGGTATTACACATTTGTAAACATCCCAAAATTAGTCCCGAATCTTCTTCTATGCATCTAGACCTTTAGTGCCCTATGTTTTGCTAGCTAGACACTAATGCACTTCTTTGGACACTATCACACTGTGTTAGTGACTAAGGGACTACGCTAGTGTCCTTTGCCTAATTTTAACCCCAACATATATGTTTTAAATTAATAAGATACCTAGGGTTGACCTAGGTCTATTTCACACTTTGGAAAAGCACCATATTCGTATAAATACATGACTTTTAACCCTTTATCCACTATATGGAAATTAGATGAAAATACCCAAAAACAAGTCCAAAATAAGTGGTGCACAATCAAGGTCATTTATGGGTAAGTGAAAAGAGTTTTTGGATAAATATTGCCTACCTTGGACATGATTTTCTTGAAATATCAAAAATCTAAACTTCTATGGATAATTTGAGATATCTATACTCTAAATTTGAAGATGGTGTAAGAACATGAAATGTAGAATTTCAAGTCTAGTTTATAAAACACTATGTTTTAAAAAAATATTTAAGTATAAGTATGTCAAACATATAAAATTTTAAGATTAACTCCTATGTTTTTCAGCAAATAGAGTAGATAGATGACCGTGTGGTGCACCATTTTTTTAGCAGTGTTCAAAATTATTTGAAATTCTTTGGAGAAAATTTAGATAAGATATTCTAGTTGGTGACCTATATTTTTTTAATGA
This sequence comes from Torreya grandis, assembly GCA_037957365.1. Lineage (NCBI taxonomy): Eukaryota > Viridiplantae > Streptophyta > Pinopsida > Cupressales > Taxaceae > Torreya > Torreya grandis. Next base: position 1,950,173 of record JARHVA010002734.1, read on the forward strand.
GCACTTTTTTTATAAATTTTATAATTAAATAGATCCTAAAAATTGATTAAAAAAGGATACCCATCCATGTGATGCACCTAACTACCTTTAAAATATAATTTTTTTTAATGTGTGTAAAATTAGGGCTAGTTTGTGACCATATAATTTATTTTTCACTTAGATTAACGAAAGACAAACTACATGAACATGTATAGGCATGTATGTTTTCCTCATGTAGTGGCCTAAAAAAGGTATAGTTAGAAATAAACGTAGTTTGAAACCTTAAATTAGTCCAAAAATTATAAAAAAACATATTTTTGGAAAGAAGAGAGCATGCTCATTGCGATGGTATTATGTATTTAAATTTTCACATTGAAATTTGTTATGTATTTAGAAATAAAATTTTAATTTTTTTATTTTTTATCACAATTCTCAGACTCGGTTGTATATTGATAGGTCCAAGCCTTAGATTCAAGAATCCAAGCCATTCTTGAGCCAAAAGGCATGAGATTTAAATTCAAATTTCAAATAGTGTGATCGCATTAATAACATGATCATGGTATTTAATTGATCACATTATTAAATACATTAGTAATGTGATAATATCACATTACTTAACAAAGTGATAGGCATTATATATTCACAACATCCAAAAACCTAAATTTAGATTTTAACCTACTAAAGGAGCCATTAGGTCTAGTAGTCTTAAGAAAAAAGTTTGGTTGATTAAAATTGTTGTTTGGGACTAATGTTCATATCAAGATTTGATAACATTGAATGATAATTTGAGATGTATTAAACTATGAATCAATTTATTATTCATTTGACATGTGTCTAATCTTCCTTAAAATGCAGACAATCTTAGTTCATCCTATACAAGGTCAAAAAGTCAAAAGTTGGTTTTTGGTGATCCATTAATCCAAATCACTCATAATTTTTTATATTTGATTTAGATTTACTTTTGTACATGATTAAATAAATTACATTTCCCAAATATCAATTGGAGTACAAGGATCCTATGATTGAGTACTAACAGACCTAGAGTATTAGGTTCAAAAGAGAGTTTAGTGATATTATAAATGTTTAAGGATTAATCATTTGAAAGTGGATTAATCATTTGAAATTTGGTATTTGAAAAGGAATTTATATTCTTCACAAGATTCAAATGATTTTTTGGAATAATAACACATAAATCAAGGGTCATTGTAGTTTGTGTCAAGAGTGTATACAATCATAAAAGAGGTTGATTTTACTTAAATAGGGTTGCATTAGTTTTTATGGATAATTGGTGATGCTTAGAACTTGTAAAAAACTTTTATTAACTTTGTGGTATTTTTTGAGTCTCTGATAAGATTATTTAAGTCAATAAGTTAAGTTATATAAAGATCTATTTTCAAGGTATATCAATGTGTTAGTACCCTATTTTGCATATAAGTTGTCTTTTGTCAAGTTAATATATGTTGCAGACATACATGCCTTATGATATAACTAATTTTATCATGAAATGTCATAAAATGCATTTTTTAAACTTATGGTCAAAACTTAACCTTTAGAGTACCAATATAGCTATGCATTTGAAGTAAATTGGGGATTTTGAGCCCCTTTAACCTAATTGCATGATTATAACATGTGATTTGGGGGTTCATTTAACTAATAAACATGTATAGATTCATTTCACCATTTGACTAATTCACTCAATTTGTATGATGACATGGGGTATAATGATAACCTAAAAACACATTCTTTAGTCACAAATGGGTCCAATTGATTCAAATTCTCCTCAATTATCTTTGCAATTGAACTTGTGTACCCTAAACCATATATACATTAAAACCTAAGCCCTAAACCATAAACCCAAAAAATTATACCCTGAATTACAAACCATAAGATTTCCCTATTTATCAATTGAATTAGTCTCAATTAACATCTTTTTTAGTAAGAATTAGGTTCACATGGCATAGAGTGATTAGACATTATATACAGCGCCTTAAACCTAAACCATATGCCTTAATCCTTAGTCCCTAAAACATATATTATAATCCCTATGACCTAATTCACACTGCATGCCACAAACATACATACCTTATGATAAACTAATTTTATCATGAGATGTTATAAAATGCATTTTTTAAACCTATGGCCAAAACTTAGCCTTTGGAGTACCAATCTAGCTGTGCATCTAAAGTAAATTGGGGATATTTCAAGCCCCTTTAACCTAATTGAATGAATATAAAATGTGATTTGGGGGTTTATTATATCTAATTTTCCCTAATCACCATCACAATTTTCCCTTATATACCCTAAAACCTATACCCCAAGCCCTAATGCTTAAAGTTACTAATCCCTAAACTCTAAACCATACATATAAAATCTTTAAACCCTAAAAAATAATTTTATCCCAAATTAAGATCATTTAGACTAAGAATTATCTTTGTGGTTGACCCTATATACCCTAAACCTAAGCCCTAAACATTATACCCTAAATTGTAAACAAAAAACTTTCCCTATTTAGCAATCAATTTAGTATTAATTAACATCCTTTATAGTAAAAATTAGGTTAACACATGGCATAGAGTGATTATACCTTATATACACCCTTAAACCTAAACCCTACATACCCTAATCCCTAAACCCTAAAAAATAAATTGTAATTCTTAATCCCTAATCCATAAAACATAAATTGTAATCCCTAAACCCTATGTACTAATGCCTTAATCCCTAATCCCTAATCCCTAATCTATATTAAGTATAATGCAATCATTTTATTTAATAACATGATAGCATTATTCTTAATATAGAAAACACTTGGTTCTCAATGTCAATTTCTAACCCCAACTGAGTATTAAGAATAACATGATCACGTTATTCTTAATATACACTTCTCAATATGTACATTGAAGTAGAACCTAGTATAAATAATAACACAATCATGTTATTATTATTATAGACTAAGCTTAGTTTTCAACATCTATTTTTAACCCAAATCAAGAATTCTATCCCCACAAAAATTCTCTATGTACTTATGTGGGACCTGTGGTACCTATGTACTTGACCCCACCTTTGAAAACCTATCAAATATCCTTGATGGGTGATAGATCACATTTAAGGAAGAGGAAGATATTGAAGAATAAAACACTACAGGAATTAGAAGATTTAAGAGATAAAAACAATATATAAATACAAAAACTTCATGGTAGATAGGTACAAACCCTAATCTTGATGAACCAAATGCCATATTTAATGAGCCAATTTTCAATAATGAATTAAACAATGATGAAATTGACCATAATGAATTGAACAATGATGAAATTGGACACAATAAAATGAATAATAATGAAATTGACAATAATGAATTAGATAATGTTGGAAGTTTACAAAAAATTACATTTACCAACATAGTATTTAATGTTGGATGAATATCATATATGTATATACAATGCCAAAAATACATCAATTTTCATATAGGCATACAAAAAATTACATCTTATGTAAGACATCCTATTAATCAAATAACCTCCCTCTCTTTTCCTTCCTCAAAAAAGACTCTACTTGGGATGCCTTGCTAGTATATGGAGACCCCTCTAATGCCTTAGAGTGATCAAATGTCTGACTGCAGGTTCTATGCTCAAACTCCATATCATATATGCTGAGAGGGGGGATGAATCATTATATCATATATATTATAAAAATTTTACTTAATCAAACTCCACTTAACCATACATTTAAGATATGCAATAAAATTGAAATAAAAACATGCATCACACAAGAGAGAGAGAGAGAGACCATATTTTTACATGGAAACCTAATGTGGGAAAAATCATGAAGATAAATATCAAGTATATGAATGAGCACCAACTCAAATTACAAAGTTATCAAGAACCAACGTTTAGGATCACCAACCCCTTTACTGAGCACCAACACAAGAAGTATTTGTGAGAACCAACCCATAGGAACACCAACTCCTCTTATGTAAAACATGAGTATTTCTCAATGCTGCATTATCAATAAATGATATAACTCTACTATATATCTTTCTCTTCTCTCCTCTTTTATTATATAAAATAATTATGAATCCTGCACTCTCCTGCATATTTAAAATGACTTCCCAAGTCTCCTTACATAAATTTCCAAATGACCTTTGGCATTCACCCTTTGTGACTCTTCAATCCACAAGAAAAATGGTGCCAAACTTACATGAACCTTCAAATACTTTCATTTGAAAAGTCACATGCTGACCCTTCATGAAAAAAATGCATCCTTTCTCCTTCTGTCTTTATTTGGTGACTCTTCAAAGTCCTCAAGGTGAGTCTTCATGGAAAAATGTGCCCTTCCCTCTTTTTTCTTCACTAGGTGACTCTTTGAATTCCTCAAAGTGACCCTTCATAGGAAAATGCATCCTTTCCCTCTTTTATCTTTATCTTATGACTCTTTGACTTCTTCATGGGCCCTCTTTTGACTTTATGCAACCAAAAATATATTTGTTAATATTTAATTAATATCAACATACTTTAGCCAAATTATGATTATTAAAAAACACCTTTAGACAATAAATGCTATGGGGCCTTTGTCACCAATAATGCTAGACCTTTGAAATCAATGCTAATATTTCCAACAATCTCCCCCTTTATCATTGATGACAACCTCAAACTAAAACTGCCACATCCTAAACCATGTATTACACATGCCAACCTGCACATACTACCAACAAAAAAAATATAGTAACCCCCCCTTACTATAGCATCTTGTACCTATTCTTGTACATATTCCTTTACTTCTCCCCCTTGGACATCAATGGCAAAAGGGTCTATCCTAGAGATAACACTTAAATCGCCCTCAACTGATGCTGAATGTTAATGATAGGAAGTAAAATAAATTACACCCAATTTCTCTCATAGAAACTTGAATGTGTCCTTTGGTAGTGCCTTTGTGAAAATATCTACAATTTATTTTGTAGTACAGATATATTCTAACTTAACCTATTGATCTATAACCTACTCTCTCAAAAAGTGATATCTGATAAGAATATGTTTTATTCTTGAATGCATAACTAGTTTATTATAAATATTAATAGCACTTATGTTGTCACAAAAAATAGAAATAGGTTCATCATTTTTTACCTTGATGTCTTCTAAAATTTACTTCATCCAAAGCACTTGAGTACATCACAACACTGCTGCAATATATTTTAATTCAGTTATAGAAATTGATACTGAGTTCTACTTCTTGCTTACCCAAGATACTAAGCTATCATCAAGGAATAAATCTCCTTCACTTGTACTTTATTGTATCATCTAAACAACCTACCCAATCTGAATCTATATAAGAAACCAAAGTGAAATCTCTACCTATTGGATACCATAATCTATAATCCAATGTCCCTTTGACATATCTTAAAATTTCTTTCACTAACTAAATATGGCTCTCCTTCAGCGTTTCCTGATATCTCATAACCATGCATATTACATGCATGATGTATGGCCTCAATGCTGTCAAATATAAAAGACTACCAATCAAATATTTATACAAAGATTGATCTTTAATAGGTGAATATTCATCCTTACTCACCTTGTTCCCTGTACCCATTGATGTGCTAACTAGTGCACAATCCTTAAAACCAATTTGTTTCAACATCTCATTGGCATATTTACTTTGAGATATGAAAATTCCTTTATCTGACTGAAATATTTGCAACCCTAAGAAAAATGACAATTCTCCAAGCATAGACATCTCAAATTATTTTAACATATTATCAAAAAATTCTTTTTTCAATTTTTCAATGTTACCTCCAAATATTATTTCATCAACATATACCACAACAATCAACTGATGCTCACCTTTTGTTTTGATGTAGAGATTACTGTCAGCAAAACCTCTCTTAAAACCTTGATCCTGCAAGTATTTATCAAGCCTTGCATACCAAGCTCTAGGAAATTTTTTCAATCCATAAAATTCTTTATTCAATCTACATACATGGCTACTATCATTTGAGAGAAGAAATCCCTCAAGTTACTCAATGTAGACCTCCTCTTTTAGATTCTTGTTCAAGAAAGTAGAATTGACACGCATCTAAAACACCTTGAAATTCTTAAACACTGCATATACAAGAAACATTCTAATAGCCTCTATCCTTGCCATTAGTGCAAAAGTTTCTTCAAAATCTATAGCCTCAATCTGAAAATATCCTTTACATACTAACCTTACTTTATTCCTAGTAACTTCACCATCTTCATTAAACTTATTTTTGTATACCCATTTTGTTCTTATCACATTTTGATCGTTTGGTCTAGGCACTAATTCCCATGTATCATTATTTTGTATTTGATTTATTTCTTCATCCATTTTTTTAACCCAATTCTCATGATGTCTATATTTTGAAAAATTTCTAGGCTAATTTTTTTATAACAAAGAAAAATTAACTTGCTCAAATTTACTTGCCATCATTATTTTAGAGTGAACTCCTTCATTTATGTTTTTGATGATGTCACTTTCATTATGATTTCTCTAGACATATTTGGATGGGGTTTTAGTGTCCTTTTACTCCTCATCCTCATCTAATTCTTCAAAATATTCTTCTTTAATGATTTTAGGAGTCTCTACTGGATCACTATCTCTTTATGCTACATCTTCATCTATCTTGACAATTGCACTTTCAACTATATTCTTGGTTCTTTTGTTGTAACATTTATAAGTTTTACTTTTTCAAGAATATCCAAGAAATATACCTTCATCTATTCTAGATTCAAACTTACCCAATTTTTTATTAGTTTTTTTTTATGAAGCATCTACTATCAAAAACTCTAAAATAATCAACATTAGCTGGTTTATCTTTCCATAGCTCATAGGGAGTCTTGTCACTATTGACTCTCAACAATGCTTTATTTTGGGTATGCATTATTTTGCCTACTACATCTCTCCAATATTTATATGGTACCTTGGATTTATTTAGCATCATCCTCACCATCTCCTAAACTATTCTATTTTTATTCTCAACTACTCCATTTTTTGATGGAGTTCTGGCTGCTGAATAATGTCTCTTTATCCCATGGTCTCCACAATAATCAATAAACTTATCTGACATGAATTCTCCTCCTCAATCTGATCTTAATCACTTAATCTTCAAACCATTTTTATTCTCAACTAAATCCTTGAATTCTTTGAAGTGGCTTAAAGCTTCTGATTTTTCTTTAAAAACATCACCCAAGTTATGTGTAAAATAATCAATAAGCAACATGAAGTATTTCTCACCTTGAGTGCTTTGAGTTTTGGTAGATCCACATAGATCAGTGTGAACAATCTCTAACATCTGAGTAGTCGAGTATTATTTTGTCTTGAACCATATTCTAATCTGCTTCTCATGCTGACATGGCTCACAAAGCGTGTTGGAGGGCTTTGTAATATTTGGAATATCTCTAACTGATTTCTTTTTGATGATGTTGACAAGATTATCAAAATTTATGTCTCCCATTCTCTTGTGCCATAACTAATTTTACTCAACTTGACTCAAACAACATCTTTGACCTTTGATATCTAATAACATATATAAATTATTGTCTATTCTCTGAGCATCTACAATCAACACATCTGAATATTTTCTCCTAATTTCACAACCTTCTTCATAAAACTTTAATGTGTGTCCTTGGTTGCACATTTGACATACACTTAATAGATTATGCTTAAGACCTACATATAGAACACTTTTAGTCTTAGTTCTACCATTATCCAAATTTAATGTACCTTTTTTAGCTATTTTGGTAGTGGTATTAGCTCCAAATTTCAATGTGCCACTATTGATTTTATTTAGAGTTATGAACTTGTTCTTGTCTCTTGTCATGTGCCTCAAACATTCATTGTGAATGAACCATGGATTTTATTCATTTTTTGCATGTAAAGTTGTTTGGACTAACATAGACTTTTTAGGTTGTTTCTTCTACCATGAACCTGTCTAAACTTTCTTCTTGATGAATGGAGACTTGAAAATTTGGTCCTTCTTGACTGAATCGAACACACTTTTTCAATGATAGGCTATGTGTCCAAAATTATTACACTTGTAACATAATATGGCCTCTTCATCAGAGCCTAATAGAGGAGAAAAAGAGTTGTGGCTTCTACTTGACTCTGCATGAGTTTCCTTCTCCTTATTTCTAAAATTATTAGTTCATTTCCAACAGTCTATTTTATTATGACCATAACCATTAAAATAAAAACAACAACCATGAAAATAGAACTGGTTTTGATTTGTGTATCTTTGACCTAGTTGTCTTTTGTAGCTTTGTTCCTTCCAGCCTTCTTTATTTGAGCTGTCTTCTACATTTTTAACTTCTTCCCTTTTTATTTCCTCTTTTGTAAGGGCTTCAACATAGCTCTTTTTCTTTTCAAATCTGACACAGGTCTTATATGATATTGATTTCTTACTGTCTAATATATTATTCAACATTTTAGTGTTATTCTCAAATTTTAAATCATTGAAAGCTTTATCATTGATTGATTTATTCATTTTATCGATATCTTCTTTTAAAGAGGCAATTTCAACAAAATACTTTTAACATTATTCACTTACTTTTTGTAATTGAGATGTTAGATCTTCTTCATTCTTTTTGTCTTCTTCAAAGTGTGCTTGTAGATCTTCAATTATTTCTTTTGACTCCTTTTCATTTTTCTTGATTTGGAGCTTCAATCTTCAATTCTTCTTCTCAATAGATTTTAATTATTCTAAGGCACACATGAGTTCTCCTTCTAGATTCACCTTAGCTTCATCATGTTCTTCTTCTTGATCATCTGTACTTTTACTTGCAAAGGCATATTCATGTATGGTCATGCATGGAATATCTTCTTCAACTGAGTCACTGACTCCACTGTCTTCAACTGAGATAGGATCTTTAGAATATAAAATCTTCTTCTTGAATCCCTTCTTGAATTTACCTTTGAAGTTCTTCTTGTATGTAGGCTTTCCTTCTTTATTATCACCATTATTATTATCTAGGCACTTAGCTTCAAAATGTCCAATCTTGCCACATTTAAAAAATTTAAATGGTAACTTTCTTTGATATTTACCTGTGCCCTTTTTAGGCTTGCAAATGAATAGAGCTTCATTGTCATCTTCTTCATCACTAGAGCTATCACTTGATTCTTGAATATTAGCCTTGTCTTTCTTCAATGTCTTGAAAGTAGCTTCCCTCTTTGAGGCTTTCTCTTTTCAATACCATGCAGTTCATCCATCTTTAGTTTGGCTAGATCCTTAATCTCGTCAATTATAGAAAACTTTGCATCATATCTCAATGGTAGAGATCTCAAAACCTTTTGTACCACCACTGAATCTTCTAACTTTTCTCCAAGACCTTGAATTTGATTAACTATTTGATCAACCCACAAAAGATAACTTTCTGTATTTTCTTTCTCTTCCATCTTCAAACTTTCAAACTATCTTCTAAAAGTCTAGAGCTTAGCTTGCTGAACCTTTCCATCACCTTTGTAAATATTCTAAATCTTTACCTAAGTCTCATGAGTAGATTTTCATTTCATAACTTTAATTTGTTTTTTATTCACATAAACCACATAAAATAGCATTTAAAGCTTTAGCATTATTTTCACTTGCCTTCTTTTCCATAAGAGTAGTTACAAGTATTTGTGGCTCTTCGTATTCCTCCATCACTACTTGTTAAATGTCAAATATAAGGGTCATCAAGTAAGTCCTCATAATTATGATCTAAAAGGCATAATTTGTCCCATCAAACAAAGGTGCCTTATTTATATTAAAACCTTCATGTGATCCAGTCATTGTGCTTCCCTGATCTACTTTCAAGCTGTTAAACTCTTTTCAAAAGAACCTATTGTGATATAAATTGTTAAGCACAGGATATACTGAGAGGGGGGGTGAATCAATATATCATATATCTTATAAATTTTTTAATTAATCAAACTCCACTTAACCATACATTCAAGATATGCAATAAAACTGAAACAATAACATACACCATACAAGAGAGAGATAGACACCAGATTTCTATGTGAAAACCCAATGTGGGAAAAACCATAGAGAACAATCCCAAGTATATAAATGAGCACTGAATCAAATTATAAAGTTTACAAGCACCAACTTGTAGAAGTACTAACCCCTTTCCTGAGCACCAACACAACAATTATTTGTGGGCACAAATCAATAGGAGCACTAACCCCTCTTATGTAAAACATAACTATCTCTCAATGTTTCTTTCTCAATAAATGATAGAACTCTACTATATATCTTTATCTTCTCTCCTCTTTTATTATATAAAATAATTACAAACCATGCACTCTATTGAATATTTAAAATGGATTCCCAAGCCTCTTTTATAGCTTTCCAAATGACCTTTGGCATTCACCCTTTGTGACTCTTCAATCCACATGGAAAATGGTGCCAAACTTGTATGACCCTTAGAATCCTTTCATTTAAAAATTCACATGGTGACCCTTCATGAGAAAATGCATCTTTTCCCCCTTTTCATTTATTTGGTGACTCTTCAAATTCCTCAAGGTGAGTCTTCATGGAAAAATGTGCCCTTCCCTCTTTTTTCTTCACTTGGTGACTCTTTAAATTCCTCAAGGTGACCCTTCATGGGAAAATGCATCCTTTCCCTCTTTTGTCTTTATCTCATGTCTCTTTTACTTCTTCATGGGCCCTTTTTGACTTTATGTAACCAAAAATATATTCATTAATATTTAATTAATATGAACATACTTTAACCAAAATTTGATCATTAAAAAACACCTTTAGACAATAAATGCTATGGGGCCTTTGTCACCAATAATGTTAAACCTTTTACATCAATGAAAATATTTCCAACAACGATCATGTTATTTAATAACATGAGTGTTATTATTATTTCTCAATGTCAATTTCTAATCCCAATCGAGTATTAAGAATAATATGATCACATTATTCTTAATATACGCTTCTTAATATGTATGTTAAAACAAAACCTAGTATAACAAATAACATGATTACATTATAACTATTATAGACTAAGCTTAGTTTTCAACATCTATTTTAAACCCAAATCAAGAATTTTATCCCCACAAACATTCTCTATGTACTTATGTGGGACCTCTAGTACCTGTGTACTTGACCCCACCTTTGAAAAGCTATCAATTGTCATTGATGGGTGACATATCACATTCAAAGAAGAGGAAGATATTGAAGAACAAAACACCAGATAAATTATAATATTTTAGAGAGAAAAAAAAGATACAAATACAAAAACTTCATGGTAAATAAGGTACAAACCCTAATCCTGATGAACCAAATGCCATAGATAATGAGCCAATTGACAATAATGAATTAAACAATGATGAAATTAACCATAATGAATTGAATAATGATGAAATTGACCACAATGAAATGAATAATAATTAAATTGACAATAATTAATTATATAATCTAGGAAATTTACAAAAATTACATCTACCAACATAGTATCTAATGTTGGGTGAATTTCATATATGTATATACAATGCAAAAAATGCATAAATTTCCATATAGGCATACAAAAAATTAAATATCATGTAATAAATCATATTCATCAAATAACCTCCCTCTCTTTGCCTTCCTTAAAGAAAAATATACTTGGGATGCCCTGCCAATATATGGAGACCCCTGTAATACCTTAGAATGATCCAAGGTCTAACTGCAGGTCCTATGTTTATAGCTTGCTTACAACTGAACCTATTCAAATACAAGTATTATTAAAAAAATTAACATAAAATACATTCAACCAATTTTTAATAAATTAATTTTAAACTACAATAATTTTTTTTAATTTAAACATGCACGTACTACAAGCTCATGGTCCTACTCAATCTATTTTTGATGCTCAAACAAGTTAATGGCGGGATCAACTATTCGAATAGGCATATGAAATATAGATGAAACATGAGAAGTTTCCCTACTAGTCATCTGAATGGGACTATCAGATGCCATAAGGCAACCCTACTTATATACTACATTCACATAATTTATAATTTCCCCAAGTATGTAGTAAAATTATTAAAACAAGTTTATTTTTACAATTAAAAATTACAAGTTAATAAATACCTCTATCATCTCTTGTGTAGATGACGTTGTAGTAAAAATGCCTATGTTTTTCTCAGCTCATAGAGAGGGAGGAGTGTCTACTTGAGCCATCAACTATTCATGTAAACAAGGTCTCACTTACTTTTATATAAAGTATCAAAGATATATATGGAAAGTTTTTCTCAATGTAAACCAATATATATATGGCAACACATTTCAACATGAATATCATGAAAAGACAATGTAAACCAAGAATCATGGAAGTGTAACTTCCATACAATGGAAATGGACAATAATAACAAGTACTTTTCATGTTGAAGGTAATATAATAATTGCAATACATGTAGGAAGTGTGCATGGAAGATTAGGAGGTGGAAAGAATAGTAGCACTTCGATAAGGCAATGTTAGGGAGAGAAAATGAATAAGAGATGTATCAATAACTTTGTCCTCACTTGTAAAGCTTCATTGGATAGAGTAAAATGTAAATAAGTGTCTAGAATTTTATGATCAATATTATGTTGTTGATATATCGATTCATAGAAGATTCAAGTCAGTACTCTACATGTTCAAAGTGGTGAAACCCAAGTTTCAATACTTTATCTTCAGGCACAGTCATATAGAGGACAACATCGTTAGTTTAAAGTGTCATTATAAATGATTGAAGCATGATTAATTGATAGGAGATGTGTATTAAATTAATGTAAACACATTGAAATTATCAATACTATTAAGAAAATACAAAATACATGGGAAGACTATATACAACCCAATTAGTAACAATTCTGAGTTTGTATAGTCATAAAGAAAGACCATATAGAGTTCTTGGAAATAGAGTTGAGGATTTAAGGTATTGTGAATGTTATGGGATATTGTATTTCCATGTGTGTGATTCTTTGAATTTATCTTGAATGAAGGTAAAAGGGTCTTAAGGGTTTATTCTTGTCCTATTTGTTGACATAGTCATGTTTGAGGGGTACATAAATTCTATAAAACTACATGTTGGGAATGATTTAGTATTAATAAAATAAAATTAATAGTTTAAGAAGATGTGTGGGGTAAGGTTAGATCCATTTTAAGACTTAGAAACTTTTATAATGATCAAAAGGTCAGTATATCTCATTTATTATCCTCTCAGGTAGGTGCAGGACTGAGACAACACAAGTTAGCGTTTGAAAATAGAAAATGAGATAACAAGTGATTTAACTAATGAAAAGTCATTAAAATTTGTGGATAGGTGAATTTATATAGGATAAAAAGTATTTTTAAGGTTTAAAGTCTATTTGAGTATGTATGGTATTCTTTCATAGTTAGTAGCCGATAATTAGGCATAAGAGACCTAATTAGTCTTGAGGGGTGTTAAGTTAGGTGTTCTCCAAAGAGAGTTAAATTATGAAAGTACATACATGAGATATGTGATGTAAAGGGTATTTTAATGTGATTTTGGTTTGGTTAGGAGCTTTTTAGTTTACTCAAAACAAGGAGTTTTGCCTAAAAAAATCGCTGGTAGAAGGAAGGTTTCAAAGAGGAAAGAAGAGTTAAGTGAAGAGCTAAAGCTTGGTGGTTATGTGGAATGGTTGGATGCATGAAATGAGATGTAATTGAATAAGTATATTCTATTATGATTTTTGTGGAAGGACAAAATCAAATTAGCATGCAAACCTATGAAAACACATATGAAGATTATAAAGAATAGAGCAAGGATAAAGAGAGAGAACATGAAAACATAGTATGAAATGAGGAGGTTAATGTTAAAAGGAAATGTTGTAGAGGTAGTTGATTAGTAAATTAATTCAAGAAGAGAATGAGGATTAAGTGAATACAAGGAGGCTTAAGATCCATTGAGTAGGTAAGAGTGAAAAATAAAGACCTAATAAATGCAAAGTTATCAAAGAGATAAAGAGGTTGAAGACAAAAGACAAAGAAGGACAAGAAAAGATCAGATCTAGGTATTTGGAAAAGTTAAGTGTGTGTTTCCATCCATATTAGGGAATATTTTTAGAACCTATGCATCAAGATACTTGATAGATAAATTTAAATTAAACTTACAAGGAAAACATACATAGACTAAATGTACATAGAGCATAAGATTAACTCAAAATTTTATGTCTATATAAGTAAAAGGTGTCATCCTAAAAATGATAGATGTAGTAGTGAATGGGCCAATATCTGGATCTAAATATGTAGATAATGGCTACATCAAATCAAATGCTACAAATGTTGATTGTGATGATGAAGGCACATTCACCTCCTATGACATAAAAAATGACATATATTATTCAATTTCTATGTAGACTAATTTTTAGTTAAATTAAATTTACAAATATAACTTAAATTTAGAATGAAATTTATATAAAATATGCATGCATCTATGTAGTGGCTGATGTCTACACACCAAATGTGTATGCCAAAACTCATCATTCATAAGAATATTATCCAAGCCCTCTGAACCACTAGTGCCATCATCATCAGAAGGTACAATGCACATAGCTCCAAGGGAACTGTAAGGGTGGGGTCGAGTATGCACACCAAGTAGCATATCTCTAGAATTAGTTTGTGAGAGGTTAATCATATAATGAACAAGTGTATCAATGAGAAAAGTAAGAGCATACAGAGAGTTGATCTCCATGACATACTGAACTATAAAGGGGATCTCGATCTCAAGTAGATTTTGGATATAGATACTTGCAAGATGATTAAGCATATGATGTGCACCTGGTTGATCCTACACAGAGCCTTTCCCTTGACCGTAAAACTCACTACAACAAAAATAGTTTAGAATCTCATTAAGAACAAACTCATAGTAGAGTTTTCTAAAAAAATACATTGAGACCTTATGGTTTTTACATGGTGGATAATCAAACACCATCCATTATCGATCCCAAAAATTGGTTGTGATTAAGTTATGTTGGTAGTGATGGATTGGAAAAAATTTAGCGGTTACAAGAAATGGGGCATTGGTGGTTAGTTCAATGAATAAGGTAAAAATGGAGGTTTTTGATATTTATTTTTTACTGACATCAAGTGCTAATAATTTTTCAACATAATAAGCCTTAAAATAATCTTGATATAAAGTCCATATGTCAATTTGACTCATCATAGAGTTAATTTTACCTAATAATGTCTCTAGGGAATTGATTAGATGGGTGCAATGGGGGTTGGTGGAAGTGGGATCCCTCATTCTCCTAATTAATTCTTCAATTTCAATTTTATTTCCCACAATGTTGTTAATTAGAATCTCCTAACTACCTGGGGGATTTTTTGGAACTATAGGAGGGCTAGGAGGAGGAACAAGAGGGTTTTGTGGAGGGTTAGAAGGATGAGTTATTCAAAACAAACAAATTGCAACTTAAAATTACTAAAAATTAGGGTTAAATATTGAAAATAATGAAAAACTAGGGTTAATAAGTGTAGATTTTTAGCACATACCTCTTTTATGTGGTGGAATCATTGATTAGTGGCTTCTTGGGATGACTTTAGTAGATTTTTATCAAGTTTTTGTCTCTCTCATAAAAAATGTGATCCATAAGGTGAGGATAACAAAGGAAACTCAAATTCAAAATGATGAATTTGCATTCAATTTTTTTTAACATAGTTAATGTGATCATGTTATTGTTTAAAATAATTTGATCACATTATTTAGTAGTGTGATCATGTTATGGCTCTGTAATCATCGAGCCATAATTTAAATAATGAGATCACATTTTTAAAATAATGCAATTACATTATTTATTAATGAGATCACATTACAAAAAATGTCCATGGAATTATCCCCCAACTTCATGCACTTACCCTCATCCGTATTTTGACCTACTACATCTAATCATTTACAACCATCTTAAGCTCATAATCCATAGATTTCTAGTCTCAAGCATCATTCAAAACACTCAATTTGACACTCATACTAACACTCACTTGTACTTGAACCAACACATATATTGGGAGGACTACATTAGGTTTTCTCTCCTCTTGATGTTTTGGTATATAGGCAACTCTCAACATAGTGGGGTGTTAAGGATGTCTAGCCTACCTAGATAACATCACACTTTTACTACTTGTTCTCTTTAAATACCCTAAAAATATGGAAGTCTAGGGATTGCTCACAAAATACTAAAAAATAATGCATAGACAGTGAATTAGGGTATGTCCACATAACTATAGGCAGATCAGACTTAGTTAGAGGTGCACCCAGAAGATAACACAATTTCTACATAAGGGACACTAGTATGGCATGTAGGACACTAACATAATGCACTACTAACCAAGGTACCACAATACTATCGAAGAGGGTTTTTGACACCTTCATCCTCTTTGTGACACTCAGATCATTTTTTACACTAGGTTTCAGCCCCCAAATCATCCATCTTAGTTAGTTTCTAGATAAGTACTTGTTTATGGTATTCATTGTTATTTTTTGAAATATCAAATTGAGTCGATGCTTACATAAATCAATGGTTGTATTTATTGCATATTTATTCCCTGATTTATTGTACTCAGACCCTTTAAAAACCTAATATTTACATATACTAAGTCCTTAAAAATTAAATCATTTGGTAAACCCAACTTCTTTGAATACTACCCAAACCCTAGACCTAGATTCTCTTAAGGTTTATATCCTTCTATTTTCTATGTTTAATAATTAATTCCAAAATCTTATATTCAATATATTATTTTATTTTGGAAATATTTAATAGATTAAATTTATTAAAAGGTTAAAAATATACAACATTTTGTTTTCCTACTTTCAAACCTTGAATGACAAAATTCAATTACTGATTTGATGAGATTGATAAGTGATAATTGAAATATTTAATTTCTTAAAATTTAGATATGAAAGATGACCTTATCAATATTGTCCATGAAGAGATTTAGAAATACAATAATGGTCAATATTCTAACCCCCTATATGCTAATATGGTTACACCTACTATACTGGCAACTCAGATTCTACAACAACCTTTTCTAACTTAGTAACCTTAAATAATGACAACACCTCCTATGGCTAGTATGAATTCCTCCTCTCTATATGTAAAATGCCTTATGCATGAATCCATCATTTGTAGGCCAAGGTGTTACATATTTAATAGGGTGCCACTAGACGATCTAATGCCTTGGATTCTCATGTTCTTTTACATACACCTTTGGCATAGCATATAGTGGCAACTCCTTTGCCATCCAGATTTATGGAACCTAAGATTACTTTTTATGATGGTAATGGTGACCCAAATCATTATCTACGAGCCTTCCACAAAATGTTTGGATGATGTGTCCAATGATTGGCCTTTCACTAAGTTTTTCCATCATAGTTTAAAGGACTATGCATTAAAATCATTCTATGATATTCCTAATTAGTTTATCACAATATTCAATCCATTGGTGGATATGTTTTTGGCACACTTTTCAATCAATATTAGTGATAAGGGTTCCTATGCTTAAGTGGCACAACTCAAACAAAAATCTAATGAGCTAATAGCTGAATACATCTTGTGGTATAAAACTATATTAGAAAAGATGACTAACCTCATGGCACGTAGATAACTCCAAGACATATTCAAGCAGAGTTTTTTATCGGCACTGCACAAATCTATCTTATTCAATAAGTTTCCATCATTCAAAAATATTTTTCATAGAGTAAAATAATAATAAGTCAAGATTATTTCCATGGACAAACTAAAGTAAATAATTGGATCAGATTAAACTAATAAGAGTTTCAATAAGCCCTTATACAAGGTAAATCCCAAGGAAAACAAAAATGATTAAAAAATAATAGGTAATGAAACTTCAAATCCACCTCATCGCATGGTCCTATCAACTCCTCCATGGAGAACTTTTAGGACTCTTCCTCAATCACCAATATAGGTTCTACAATAACTCTTGGAGTGCAATTTCATATGTCTCCCTCCCATAAAAGAGGTTGATACAACTAGGCCTCTTCTAAAGAATGATGATGCAAATGCATTATTTGACTACCACAAGGCACTAGGCCATACTGTAAATAGATGCATAATCTTGGGAAATAATATACAACATTTGATATAAGCTAATATCATTGATTTCAACACTCCTATAGAGTTACCTAGACCACAACCAATGGAAGAAAAAACATTGAAAATATTTTCAAATATATTTCTAAAACATACATCTAATGAGTCAGTAGGCACTTCACGTGTTCATTATACATATCAGGCATAACCACCAACAACATCTTATCAAACTCATATAGTGGATCCACATCCTCTACATAATTTATCATTAGGGTGTATCTACCAACTAGACCTTTTATCACCTTTTTAGAGTAAGAGATAGTTGATGATGGCATATATTTCTACCCACTCTTTATATGATCCTACATTGATCATCATCCTATTCAAAGTGTCATGGTTGACAACATGTCAAGTTTCAACATGTGTAATATCAAACTTTTACATCACTTTTGTTATTTAGAGAAAGATATTTCTTAGATAGATATAATTATTCATGGCTTCAGTGGCAATGTTTAGAGCTCCATCAAGGATATTTTATTAGCATTACAATTTGGGCCCATGTATGTGGCCACAAGATTAATAGTAGTACCTAGTGAAGGCACATTTGATATGTTATTGGGTAGGCCTTAGATAAAGTAGCTTTGATCCATTTCATCCATCGTACATAAATGTATTCAGTATATACATGATAATTAGGTGGTCAAAGTTGAGGGCCTTCCATATGAGTATCTTTTACCTATTCCACAAGCACTTATATAGCAGTCACCAGTTACATTTCTAAGCACAAATTATTTTAACACACCGTAGATGTCAGTTGAGCCACTAATGTAGGTGAGGTATACTCCTATAGTAGTACCATGTATGCATACTCTCCCACATATGCCTTTATTAAAGAGACCCCTATGTCAGGCACATTTTTTGTATTCTATAGGGCCTTTCTCTCTACCACCATATAGATTAGTGTTATAATAGAGAACATCCACACTAGTTACAAATTATTCTACCAGATGGGTTCCCAAATGTACTACAGTTCATAAGCCAGTTCAGTTAGCTTCACATATTCATATCCTTATTACATAGGTAGTTTTAGCTACAGATCACTTCGTACATTTGATTCTTAGATCCTAGATACCTCATCACTCAACATGCATGATCATTATCCCTATATTTGAAATAAGACATGTTGATTTTGAGTCTTTTACAAGACTCATTAGCTAGTAGTACATCTCCTCTTACCTTTCTCCTTATATATAGTTTCATTTTCATGATTGTTTGTACATAGATTATATACTCAAAAGGCAAAATAATAATATAATATGTTCCAAACATAAAAACATTTAAATATTTCTTAAAAACACCAATTTTAGATTATTTGCATATCCATGTTTACATTCTTTATACTTTCTAGGTATTACATATGCTATCTATCTTAGTATAGTTAGATTTATCATACATACATGATTCACTTATTATCTTTGAGTGTTTGAAAATTCTTACAGGACTTAGGTCCATCAAATATATACATAGTTGATACTATCTACTTATTGGGGGTACATACACAAATACATAGATTCAACATTGATACATTATCCCATTGGGGCCATCCTATAAGTATATTCCACTTCACCAAGTTATATCATTCTATATTGCTCAAATGTTTTGATGATTAATACTACTATAGAATTAGTTTATATATATCTTTTCTCTTATACATATTTTTACCACATGTTCCTGCATAATTTCATTTCTAGCTTTCCTAATTTAGACTTAATTATGTCTCCTTATTTCTACATCTATTCAAGGACATTTAGATATGCCATTTTTCTACAAATCTATGCCAATTCCTTTCATTATATGTATTCTTTAGACATGTGCCCATGTTTTTGTGTGTGCCTTATTGATTGTGTCTACAAAAAATTTAACATGTCCTTTTATGTAACTCTAAGACAACCTACTTGTAATTTGTATATGTGGACATTTGAATATGTCCTTGTATGTATTGCTTTCCAAAAATGAAACATCAAAACACAAAAAATGATAGATGTGTTGATCTTTAATATGTTTCCTAGCCTCTATTTCATGTGAAGTTTGCACTATTATTATGAATTCACTCTAAAAAGGATACATGAACACACCAAAAAAACACATGCTGGTATAATTTGTCCTATGCCCCTAAATATTCATTTCTTGCCTCAATTACAATAATCAATGGCTATGCTTGGTCGATTTATTCTATAAAAAAAACATGAAACAACAAAACCAACACATGGTTGTATTTTTTCTCCCCATATACCTAATTATTATTTCATTGCAACAATTTCATGTTAAAGGGTCCCTTTTAGTCATATTATATCTTTAAAGGAAACATGAACACACAAAATGACATATTGTACTCTAATGTGTGCTCTACCTATAAATTACCAAATGTTGTTTCTAATGCATGTGAAATGGACATATTTGGTATGAATTGACTCTAAAAATGAAATATTGGCACATAAAAATGGCACATGTGGTTGTATTTAATATGTACCCTACTCCTAAATTAGAAAATGTTGCATCCATTGCATATGAAAGGGTCATTGTTATTATGAATTCAATTTAAGAAGGAAACATTAACACATAATTATGACAAATGGTGTAGTCTAATATGTCTTCTTCCCTTAAATATTCCTCTCTTACATTGATTCCATGTGAAAGGGTCCACATTTAATCAATTTTGTATATGTATCCCTTGAGTGATCACCTATCAGTGGATGTCACATAAAAAACCAATTACCCTTTTCTTATTTTTTGAACATTTGTCTCACTATACTCAAATGACTGAATGTGTCATATAATGACCAATAATTAATATGATCTGAAGGATGTATGCATCCATGGATGTATTATAATATATTGCATATTTTTTTTAATACACAATATTATTTTTATTATTGTATGTTTATTTTAAGAAACATGTATGCATTATACTGCATGTGCATTATGAAAAGCTAAAATTCAAAAATATAGGCCCTTAGGTTTGGAATTGGTATGGGTTTTTGAACCTAAGTTTTTGACATGAAAATAGAAATAATAATCCATGTTTGAAAGTGGTTATTACAAAATTGACCTTCTACCATGAAAAACATCATGAATTTCATAAGAGCATATCATGGAAATGTTATAAACATGTAGATCTAGCATTGTAATTTCAAAATATATATTTTATTCTACCTCGATATGGTTAACTATTTGTTCTTTATTTATTAAAATCATATCTTAACATAACATAATTTTATATCTAATTATTCTTTTATGTATTTTCATATTTGTTCATGGTATCATGAAAAAACATATACAAGGACAAATTAGACCTAGTTTTTATACACATTTAAAAAAATAAATTCTAATATTTTATTGATATAAAAGAGGGAAAATAGTTGACTATCCAATTTTAGGGTATTTGACTAAGAGAATTAATTAAAATTCTAATCATTTGTGTGTGTGTGTGTGTGTGTGTGTGTGTGTGTGTGTGTGTGTGTGTGTGTGTGTGTGTGTGTGTGTGTGTGTGTGTGTGTGTGTGTGTGTGTGTGTGTGTGTGTGTGTGTGTGTGTGTGTGTGTGTGTGTGTGTGTGTGTGTGTGTGTGTGTGTCTGTGTCTGTGTAAAACATGGTGGTATCTGTTAACATTCTAAAAAATCGTTTAAAAAAATATTATGCGATGATAAAAAATAGTACATAGATAAACTTCTTGTCTATTGTTTTTTTTGATAAAGGTGTACCTATGTAAAAATCACCAATTTGACCTACTTAAACTCCATCATTTTCATAAAAAGTTAGTAGTTTATAAATTAGACTTGAAATGTTATTTTTTTATTCTTAAGGTATTTTTAAAATTTGAGTGTATCCATCTCATTTCCATTCAAGTTGTGATATCTCTATTATTATCAAGCAATGTGTCATATCAAGCCTCCCTTTTATTCACACCTCGACATTCCCACATCTTGTTACAATTACCCATATATATCTTACAAGTGTACATGGATGTGTTCATGTTGTTTTGATGTTATCATCACCATGATACAATCAGTAACTATTATTTAGGCCTCTTTCTTGATCTTGATTACATTATTATATTTGTTTATTTTTTTGGACACTTTCTTTCTATTTTCATTTGAAATTATCCTATCCACTTGTTTCATGTTTCTTATTATATTTCATTGTACTTGACCATTTAAATGTTTAACCTATTCTTAACACTCACACTACTCTTAATAATGTTGGCATCATACTTATTGGGACACTAGGTCATAACATGCATAAAGTTCTAATGGAAGCCATAGGTGCTTAGATTCATACTCATTATTTCTTCTAATATTTGAGCATTTCTCATTTTATTTTCTATACAAACCTATGCTTTCTTGTGCTAGTTTCTATTTTGTTCTACACATATAGCTACAATTAGAAAAAAAACATGGTTTCATACAAAACCATATATGTTTTCCTATAGGAAAATCATAAACAATCATGACATTTATTTATTAAATCTATACACACCCCCTTTCATTTGGGAGCATCATACACATGCATGTAAATTCTTGTTGACATATTATATGATTCCTTTGAGCATGACTTTAGCAAAATAGACCCATTGGGGTATGAATCTTGTATTTTTATCCTAGTAGATTTTATAATTTCATATTACTTATGTGCCTTTCCTTATTACATTAATTGGGATATTCATGTATTTAGTGCCATTTACATATTAATATTGCTTATTTTCTATAGATATTATTCAATTGATATAGTCTTACACTTTGGTATACATGATGGATTTTTTACTATGGGGTCATTGTATCCACACATGATTCCTATATACATTGGCATTACATATTCTTATCTGCAAAAACTATATTGACATTTAATTTTTATAATTTCTATAAATGGCTTAATTTTATCAGTTTCCACATTGGGGATAGGATGTCTTCCTTAAGCACATAAATATCCTCATCTTATGATTCAATTTATGTGTGGCCTTTCCATGTAGTTGATTTTATCACGTGTCATGACATATTGATTTTGTCATACACTTTGGGACCTATATTACATATTTGGCTTGCACCAATTATATGGATCATGGTACTTTGTAAAATATTCATACACTTTTTCGTGATGTCCTTATCATGCTTGATGCCTATCTAGGGTACAAAAAATATCAACATTGGAAAAAATCAAAATTGTAAAACATTGGAAATATTGAAAAATCAAAACATCGAAAATTTTTCATGTTAAAAAACATTGGCAAAATTAAAAATTCAAAAATGATGGTTAATTTATAAAATTCAAAAATATTGTTTATACATGTTACATACTTACCTACACTAGAGTTTTTCATTTTTTATGATTTACACATTTGATTTTCATGGTATTGTATTATGTAACTGCTATGCAAATTCACATGTCAAATGATACTAAATTTTAAGCTATGCACCCCTATCTTGAAGTGGCCAATTTTAGAGGAAGCATGTCTTATCTTGGGGGACATGTCCATTTTAATGAAATTCTACATAGTGATATCAATAATTTCTTGTCCTTTACCATGTTAGAGATAGATTACTACATCTTATGCTAGTAACCTATACATCTCACATCACATCATATTCTCCATTTTTATTATTAAATTGTTACATTGACTATTTGTTTATGAATTCTTGATTGTATGTATGTGTTTGCTTGTTGTTTTCATTCTTATTCATATAAGATCTTATTTTCATCATGTCTTATGTGAGTCAAGTCTTCATGTGTCTAATTACCAGTTTATGTGTGATACTAACTTGTGCTTAATATAGTAATATATAATGATTGTATCCATGATATCGATCATGCATATTATGATATACTTATATGATGCTTTCATTTCCTTTGCTTCCACCATGTATCTATTGGGGAATTTTACATGTGTGCACTCTCATTACTTTATCTATCCCAAAAAAGAGATTTCTTGCATGACATTTGGGGGAATACTACTTAATTCCTTATTTTCATTTAAAAATGGGGAATTATACCCTAACACATTGTGTTTGATATAATACTATATGTCCTAAGATAAAAATGCACTTTACATGATTATATGTGGTATAACTAAATGTAAAAGTCAACTTCAAAATATGAATAACCTTTTCAAAAAATTATGGTTGTGTAAAAAAGCAGGTGGCATAAATGTTTAGGATTATAATCCACTTTGGATTATTTGTTTATTATAATATGTGATCTATGTAAGGATTTACAATGATGGAAAGATTCAAATTCCATCTATGATTATAACATGATCCATATAATTTAGTTTTATTAACATATGGTGTTTTTTAAATTTTCTTTTGAAATAATGAATGTGACATAAGTTATTCATCTCTCACCCCAAAATAAGGGCATATATTTAAAATACAAAGTCTTCAAAAAGGAAAAGTGGTAGAGTGTAAATGTTTATCTACTTCCATCACCAAGAAGTGGATTGAGATTTTGAAGACTCCCAAAAAATAATTGGCTATTTTTCAACACATATCAAAAGTCTCATTGGTGATGAAACATTTGGGGAAATACCAAGCAGATGTATTCTTTCCTACACTCTCTTTTAAATTCAAAATCAAAATGCAAAATTTTCAAAAATCATAACATATCATGAGCATTTTACTAATAGCACTTGGAATTTAATTCAAGTACATCAAATTTATGGTATGGATGGAATCTCATCTCAAGTGTGTTCAAAAATCTATTTTTCCCTAGGTAAGTGAAGGTACATGTTTCAATAATTTACATTTATGTTTTGATGAATGTATTCATTTCACTCACATACCCATGTCAAATTTGGGGCATTATGTAGATATGTAAACTTTTAACATGACCTGTATTCATATTTCATTATTATTTATTCAACTTATTTGGAAACATGTACATTTAGCCTATTTTTAGGACTTCAACAACTAAAAATAGGTTTGTACATGGTCTACTCATCTTAAAAACAACGTAACACTTATCAAAAAGATATTTTTTAATACATCTAGACTACTTCTCACTTATCTCCAAACCCTACCTTGAAAATAAATCTAAAATAACATCTTGAAGAAAGCCATGAATTATATGGATCCATACTAGACAAGCCTATACACCTATAGGTTTGACCCTTTTTTTTGGGTATGTTGGCATGTTGCCATGAATATTTTTTGTTTAATTTTTTTTCTAAATTATCATAATTAGTAAGCACCCATAAGTTATCTTAGGTTAGCTTATATATACAAAGTATTTTCAAGCCATTTCAAAAGGTACACATATATGGATATATAGATGAATATTATAGGATAATTTGCATCAAAAGTCAATCTTGGAGACAAGAATCAAATCAAATTTTATATACCTACAATATTATCAGTATATCATGGTCTCTCTAAATTTATTTTGTGTCAAAGGATATATTAGAACATATATAGCTACATCATCACTTATAGGGAAGATGATGTTCTCAAAACCTCTATCAACATATTACATCCATACGGTTATAGAACTATGTGAATGTCTAATTTTATGTGCACGGGATACATAGTTTGTAATGCTACCTAGGTAGTTACCTGAATCCATAATCATTTTTTTTGGATTTTAACCTAGGTCAAGGAAGATATTTACATATTCAACACATTTTTCCCATCACATATGTGAATCAAAGGCATTGGCATCAAAATAAGATGGTAGCATAGAAGGAGAAAAAACTAGACCATGAATCCCTAGTAGGATGAACCCAATAACATCAAGATAAAATCTACAACAACTTGATAGCCATGAATGTACAAGGTTATCTCAATTATTAGTTTCATCCCAAAGCATCACATTATATCTTTTTTTCATGAGTAGGTTGGATATAGTCTACCTAGTTCATCTAAAGTCTCAGATTTATATAACATTAAATAGGTGTCATGATTACTTATCCCTTGTCATTTTAATACTTACTTTAGTTTTAATTATGGCAATTACATTTGTTTCACATTGTATTCTATTAGATAGATTTGAATCATGTATTTCAAATGTTGAATGCTATGACCTATTTAATTTCAAAAGATTTATTCCTTATTTTTACTAAAAATATATTAAGTGTAAACACTATGATACCAATTTTCCATAATTTTATGGACATTCAACAAAGAACTCATAGGTACAAATCATTTAATTTATCATAAAAATTGTTACATGACTAGCTTGGTGTTTATATCAAATAGACTCTCAAACATTCATTAATGGTGATTTGAATATATTTGGGAAAATTTTAGAAATCTAAATGAAATATTAGGCCTATAACAAAAATTAAGTAAATTGGAAATAACATAACATAACAGAGTTGCTAAGAGACACACTTAATCTGAAGAAACTCAATTTGAAAAAAATCATGAAGAGTGAGTTGAATCCTCCTCTTACCACTATCTCTTATTCAATTACAATGATACTACCCTCATAAGACCTACAATAAAATCCTTTATAATAAAATAATTATCAAACCCATAACCTAAGCTACCACTGGCTTACACACACAAGACAATTCCCTACCCCAAAAAAAAATCAAGAAGAAACTATTACCGAGACTTCACATTGAATAAGTAAATGAACCATCCCATACAAACTCAATCCTAACTTCAATGATTAAATAATAACCACAATAAATGAATGAATACAACCATCCAATATATTGTCCCTTTAAAATATCACAAAGGCATACTTTTAATGCATTAAGTGATAAAGAAACTTGAGAATGAAGTTTAAATGCTTGAGAACATTAGGAAGAAACGTTTAGAACTAGTATTTTACTTGTGTTTTTGTTGCATGTGAAACTTTTGCTTGATGCAAGGTGAAACCATTAAGGTAGTTGTATAATTGCCACCTATAGAATTTGGGAGTTTCATTACTTTCAATGAAACTCTGCCTTTTAGTGGTAAGAATTTACTTAAGTTTTCACATATAAGATGCATGTATCATCCCAAACCTAACTTTATTCTTGTAGACCCATATATGCTTAATTAATAAACCTTCTTGACTAGAAGTCTGCTGGTACAAATTACTTAAGGAGGCTTACATCGATACAAGTGGTGTATTTATAGATTTTGAGAATAGTGAATTAATTAGTTGATATTAATAAAAACTATTGATCTAAATTTTAAAACCCCTATTAGGGATTTAAAAAGAAGATAATTTTTCTAATGATCTATATGAATATTTAAAGTAACGAGTGAGGTTTTTGAAGCCATAGACACGATGAACATATTTTTTGAATAAGATTATGCCTAGCTTTTATATGCTAGAAATGTAGAGTCTATGATTCCTATTACAAGAAAAGTGGAATCTATAGTCACAAGAAGATGTTGAGGTCATTATATGGATTTTGTATTCTCATTGTTCTACCTCAAAAACCTTGATTTTTTTGTCTAAGTATGAAAAATATTTCCAAGTTACACAAAAAATCAACATACTTCTCTAAACTCTTTCTTTATATTTTATTATTTTATAATTGAAATAAAAATGAACATTGATTCAAATTTAAATATATAATTAAACTTAATTAAATGTGTATAGATAAATATATTGTATTGGGTTCTATTTTGTGAATCGAACCCAACTTTATCCCTTACAATATTAAATTTTTAAATTCAATTAAAATTGATTCTTAATAAACATTTTATGAGCCAATCAACTTCATCAATACACCAATAATCTTTTAACAATATTATATTTTAATATAAAACTACTTACTTTAAAAAGTGAGCTACCTCACAATATACTTATTAACTCGTATAGACTTTCTTAAAGACCATTTTTTTTACACGAAAAGATGGATTAACGTGTCAATCTCTGCATTAAAAAAATGACAACTACTTTATGCAATAAATAAGATATGACTAACAAATGTCTTGTAACGGGCCATAGCCCATGTAGATAAAAACAACATTCAAGAAACAAGGCCACACCAAATGCTATATTATATTTTTTTAATATTTTAAAAAAATTAAAGTTAAAAAGAATGTATGTAGAGACATCAGAAGTGAAACCGACGCCATGGTAAGAAGAGAGCAACCAAAAGAATCCAAAAACAATGCATTGATTTTACGTTTTTACAATTTATGTATAAAATAAGTTTTCAAATAAATTATGTGAAAAAATTCCTTTTCAATCAAAGGGTGCCATCATCTAAAAACGTCTTTTATAAATACATTTATTATTGAGATGACTTGGTCATCATGGGATTAACATTGTGATTAAGCTTTAAACCAATCTCATTTTTATTATATTTGGTACATATTTTTACTGTATCTTCACTGTTCTTGATAAATACTTGTAAGAAACCACAAATTTAACCACTCCTTTAGACTTGTATGTATCGCTAATAATAATTAATGTAGAAAATTAGAGTCCAATAAGCTTGTGACTACAAGTGTTTCTTTACATGCAGGCCCTCTGAGCCCGTGAGTGTTTCTTTACAATGGTTGGCATTTGTTTTGGTGAACAAAAGATGATAAGGTCTTGTTGGTGTTGTCACGTAGTTAATGTTATTGCATAGGTTTTCTAGATGTTGCTTGTTGGCTTCCATATTTTTACTTTCACAGATCCTTAGTAAAAAAATATAAAAGACACCTATTTTGTTCTAGTAGGGAGGTTCTAATTATTTATTTTCACAAGAAAAATGTGACCTAAGGATAACAAATTCAAGAGTTGACTTAATCTTTACTATCTCAATTTGATAGGCTAGGGAAAGAGCTTACACTAGTTTGAAATGTAAAGATTGTACATGATAAACTTTAAAGAACTTGTATCTACATGGTAGATATGGCCACAATGTTTATGTTACCCAATTTTACTGTTACTAGCAACATAACCATATGCTACTCAAAACATAGACCAATTTTGTCACAGGCATGATTGAGCAAAGATATTTAAAACTTGAAAGCTTAGAGTTTATACTTTTACATACATTCACAAAAATGAATTAAACATCATGAACCAAAATGCATGATAATTGAGAGATTTCTAAAATATGCAAAGTGAAAAGGTCTTAGAGAACAAAATACCAATAGTGGATATAAAAAGGAGGGGTGGGGATGATCACTCAATTTCGGTACTTAACTTATTTTCATTAGGTCATAGAGTTATCTCACAAATGAATATGGTTGGAAAAATTGAAAGTAACACAACTTACACAATTATTATAGTGTTTTTCACAACTTTAAAAAATGGAAAAGCAACCTACACAAAAGTGTTGTTATTCATTAGAATGATAGACAAAAAATAATTGAGAATAAAGTGTATTCAGAAGCTAAGATGACTTACAACTAACCTCTTTTTATCATTACACTAGTAATCAAATAAGGTCATAATAATAGACCCTGTGTCTACTTAAATTAGTAGGTAAGGACCTATAATAACCTTAGTCCTAATAGAGGGTAATCTACACTCAATTGTCAAAAGTAAAGGTTTAAATAAATCTTAAGGATATGAAATGGGGTATAGATATCACTAGAGCTAAATGTAGATAAGTGATTGTAACAATGATTTTAAAGGAATAAATCAAGGATATAATAAGGATACCACATGTAAGGAACTAAATAACAAGTGTATACTAATCAAAGATAGCTAGAAACATTAAATTAATGAGAAGGTGATTGGTGTAATGGTCAACCAATGGGTGGTCTATGCAACTTAAGGTGATAAACGACAAGTCTAAGAAACCCTATATCTATACCATCTTTTTGGTATAAGTAAGAGCATAAGCAAGAATGAACACATACATTCATAGTGGAAATAACAAGCAATATCAAATCTACTATGTAAATAAAGGAAATAGAGTAGCAATAGAGATAACTATATTTGGATGGACACATCAAAACTTTACTCTACCCATTTGGTTCAAGTGGCACTTTGCAAGAAATGTATTTTGAAAAGTTCAAATGGCAAGATGAAAACATAAGTATCTTAAATTGGGGATTCAGAATACTAGTTGTAACTTATCAACTTTTATTTTCCTATTGAGCTTCAAAAACACTACAAGACAATATCTCAAGATAAGGCTATAAACCGCTAACTCCTAGAAATACTACTTAGGATAGAAATGTGAGTGGAATCAAAGTAAATGAATGTGTTATTTATTTTTGGAATTGAAATATGACCCATATAATATGGATTCAATACTCAAAAGTAATGATGGACTATAAACTAACAATATTGGAAAGACAATTATAGGCAAAAAATGTGAGCTAACTCAGAACTATATCAACTAGGGTAATATAGTACATATTACAAAATACAGACTTGAAACTATATTAGCTAGGCTGATACAGTACATGGAAGACAAGAATCAAACAAACTATAATATCAAGGTCAATATAGTAGGAAATATGAAAGCTAGGAAATGTGGATGGATAGTAGATGGAGATATAATATGAAAAGAGACTCAAAGGAGGTCAGACTGATAGTAATGAAGGTATGAAAAAATAATATGAAAATAAATCTTTCTAAGAACCATAAGCTCATCCCACCCCATTCTTGGTGCACCATTTAAGGTGTGCACTCAAGGAGACTGATGCACCAATAACCTTGTGCTAGACAAAGTGTCAATAAAGTGATAAAGTAAAAAATATCAAGTTTATTCATATGCCCCACCTGAACGTCATCACGCATCATAATAGTGTAAAGTGGGATGGTGAGTTTGATAGATATATAACACAAAAGAGATTAACTAAAAATAAATGTTAAAAGAACTGCTGATAACCAACTAATTAAAAGTACCATATGTGTATCTTGACTTTTCCATTGAATGACTACATGCAAATACCATAAGATTAATCCTAGAAGGTGAATCAACTTGATTTGAGAAATACTAAAGATACAAGGATAAAAATGGATAAAATCAATGCATGCGTATGAAAGATGGTTAATAAATGGATGTAAAATGAAAATCTCTTTAAAATTATTGAAAGACTTGGAAAATTTTGCAAGTTGAGATCAATAAGGCTAGGCTAGAACCAAAATATCTGAATAAGCATATAAATATAAAGTAAAATTAGTAATTTGAAATGCCAAGGCTAATTATGACTAAAAAACTTAAAAATCCATCCAAATTCAGATAATTAACAATCCAAATGAAATGAAGGACATAGATAATGATCGTATGATTAAAAAAATGTAAGAGAAGTAACAAACCAAACTCAAATAAGGAATTGAAAAATGTAGAAATGAGATTGAATGGCTTGTAAAAATGTGAAAATGAAAGAATGAAAACCTGAAAGGGGGAAATAAAACCAAATAGCCCATAAAAAAGTGAATAGAATACTCAAGGTCTGAAATATAAATAAGAGAAAACTAGAGAGATAATTCAATGACCAATGACAAAGAGATAATTTAATTGAATAAGGGAATCAACTAAAAAATGCAACTTATATTTTAAATATGGAAAAACTAGAAATGACGTAATTCTACCATGTCTGAAAGAGATAGAGAATAAGAAATGAAGAATATAGGAGAGATTTAGAAATAAACATACCTATCAAGGGTGAAATATGGAGGAATGGAAAGAGGCCACCACCAAGGTGAAAAAATGGTCTTTCATGGAAACATGACACTCAAATAAAATTTGAAATACTAATAGTTTTCAACATAAATGGCCCTACAAAACCCTACCTAGAAAACACAAGCTTGGGACAACTAGTGAAGTATAGATATCATACCATGAAGCCTAAAATGTATGAAAAATAAAAGTATCCTACATTCCCACAAAACTCCTCAAGATCTCTTATAGAGACTTTAGGTCTATTATGAAGATTGGGTATTTACAAGAAAAGGTAAGGGGCACTAGAATATAATATAAATAATGATGTTATGAGATCTTCTAGCCTGATTTACTGACCTAATGCACCCCAATGGACCTTATATCTATCATAAGGCCAAATGTGTAGTTTGATATTTGACTAAAATAGGAGATATTTAAAAAAAAATCATTTTTTATGTGATTTGACTTTAAATTTATAGTTTTCCTTTTAACATTGTATTTTATTATAATTTAGATTTTAACTCTTTTGTATTTTTTTATTTAGCTCCTCCATATATTGTGGGAAAAACCAACAATGGGTGTTAAATATGACTATCACAAGAGAGATGACACCTAGTCACTAGAAAGGAGAATTGAAATATTAGGATGCCTAAACACTCCTATAATTGCACCTTAGAAAATAGTGTAATATTAAAAACAAACTTGGTGACCCTGAGAGGAAAGTGAAGCATAAATAATCATGTAAATGATCATAGAATGATTGGGTTTCCTCAATCATCACAAGAAAGACTAAATGTGGATGAAATAACTATAGATAGACTATTATAGTTTTACAAAAAATAGAGTATGATTGATTCAAAGTGAGGAAAAACACTACCCTTGACTATTTCCTTATCTCTCTAAATCACATCTAGTTAAGGTTGGGATCAAAATAAACCTATGTATAAAAAAGGTGGACATTTGTGAGGAAGACCTCGCTAATTCCTTGTGTCTTACCATGTAGCTCACAAAATATAAATACAAGATGTGTTAGTAAGATAGTTTTATGAAACATGATAAATATATACAACATAAAAAATATATCAAATATCCAAAAGGTGTATATAGTTATAAAATACACTAAAGAACCACATAATGAATAATAGTTGATGCAATGAAGAAAACAACTATAGAAATAAAGCTAAATGAGTGTTGATTGCCTAGATCTTACCATGCAACTCAAAAAAAAAAAGAGGTGTAAAAATGAAAAAAAAAAAACTGAAGATAGAGCATATATACTAAGGCTAAAGTAAATGAAACCCAAAGGCATGTAGATAAAATGTAATATAATATAATCAAATTAGAACCTGTATGAAAATATCAACTAGATAAAATCTAAAGTAGCTATAAGCATGTAAGTAATATGTATAGTAAATGGAAAAACATAAATAAAATTAAACTAAGAAGTAAGTAGGTAATGTGAAATGCTTATTCAAGAACTAAGTGTTAGTCAGTTCCTTAAATAAATGTCTTTTATTTATCTAAAATATATAAGTTATATATCCAATTATGTCCTTAACAAAGTAAAGACCCCACCACTTTTGGGTGTAATCCAATTTCAATAGTAGTTCTCTAACATCAAAAGTCTAAACTTTGACTTTATTATTATGCTATTCAATAATGCGATGTTTTTATTGATGGTTGTATTATAGATAACTCATATGTCACTCAGCAAGTAATTATAAAATGTGAAGGTGGGAGTCGTGAAGATCATCATCATCATCATCATCATCATCATCAATTATTTCATGAAGATAAATGAAAAAAAGGGTAGGTTTAATTATAGTGGTAAGATAGTTTCATAGCTATACAATAGAGAAAATTGAGTGGCCCTAGTGGTAGTACAAATACTAGTACAATAATCCACAAGTGTGGGGTAAAGTTCAAGGTGTTAGATTGAATGAGAATCACTAATAGTATTTTGTAAGACCTTTTAAATGATTTTGATGGTGCCTTCAGCTTGGCCATTGCATTGAGGGTGATAAGATATGTAAATTTTGCGTGTAATTTTTAATTTAACACAATGTTGATTCATGCTTTTTTTTTTTTTTTTTTTAACCATTGTCAAATATGATTGCGTGAGGAATACCAAAATGAGATATGATGTATTTATGGATTATTTTAGACATGGTGACTCTATTAAGATGAATAAAATACATAACTTCACCAACTTGGTAAATTTATTGATGGCAGTAATAATGATGACATTTTCATCTTATGATCAAGGTAACTTACTAATGAGATTTAATCCACACATAAAAAAATGGCTAGGTATATTCAAATGTCTAAAGCTTGACTAGAGAAGGATTAATAGGATAATCATGGAATTGATGAGGATTAGACTTCATTGCAAATATTATGGAATGATTTTAAAATTTAGGCCAATAGTTTCCCACTTGTAGTAAATTTCTAGTTGTAGCATGCCTACTAAAATGGACACAAAAATGCCCCCATGCACTTGATTAAAAAGAGAATAAAATTATTCATGAATAACAAAAAAACTTATATTTACTTCAGCATTAAGATAATAAAGGATATTATGTCTAATAATCAATTAAATGCTTGCTTCAGTTTCTATTATTTTCATAGGAATCAACCTCACATGGATAAGTGTGATGTTAAATAAATTGGAAGATACTTTTGTACCACGAGATTTATTGAGTAATGAGAACTTTGATGTGGAAAATAAGAGAATCATCCTTAGGCAATAATTCATATAGAGACTTCCTCCTATGGATAAGGAACTATAAGTCATGAAATTGTTAATGAGGGTGAAAGAGGGAAGCTAAATAAGCAAGAGAGTCAGATATAGCATTTTTCTCTCATTAAATCACATCAATGGTTAAAGATGTTAACTATTTCAAAACATTAGTATAAATTTCATGATATTTTATAAAATTTTCAATTTTGATTTGATAACCATCACTAATTTGGTGGCATATAGGATTTGAATCACCTAAACCATGTAAGTAAAAAATGTCTAAATCAATGGTTGCTTACATCACAAGGATGTGACCTTCATATTCAGACATGTTATTAGTAACATCAAAAGTAAATTGAAAATATAAAGGAATGTGTTTTTCATAAGGATCAATGAGGAAAAATCCTACCTTAGCTCATTGAAGGCACCTAGATATATCAAAGTGAAATGTCCATGTATCCTTGTGCAAATTGATGGAAACCTTGGGAAATCCTTCTAAGGTAGTTGTCATAGATGTTTTCGATTTATAGTGACTTAGAGACTAAAATTTAAATTTATTCAAGAGATTGTGCCTTTAATTTATCTTTAAAAATATGGAACTAATATTTTAAGGCATTAGCCTTATGGGTGCCCTCATTCAAGAGGAAATTTTCAACTAGGATAATATCCTGAAGGTGTCATTAAGTTGGTATAGGTACAGTAGCATGTTGATCAGTTATCACTTGAACTTTAAGTAAATTTTGAGTAATAATCCTAAATTAAAATTCCATCAAGAGGACCATCCATTTCTCAATTCAAACTCTAGGTGGAATGGCCTAGGAAAATAAATATCGAAGGGGATTAGAAAATATTAAGATGTGGGTTGTCTAATAAATCATATAGTGATTAATTTTTTTGGGAGGAAAGTATATTACAAGGTAATCACTCTCCAATTTTGTGTAGCATATCACATAATATATCAAGGCACAACTAATGTAGTAAATAACATATTCCTTGTCAAACTCATCTTGTTGTGAAATCAATGCACCAAATGAGATGGGGGTAGATGATGTATACAAGATGCAAGGTAAATCTATAGAACATGGTTATAAAGTAGGATGATGAATTAAATATTTCTTCATGTTATTAAAGGCTTTCTTGAATATCCTAAGTCAACTCTAGATTTGAAACTTTCTTGTCAAGAGGGTTTATTGAATATTTATGATAAGCCAACTCTGGAATAAATTTGTAAATTACCCAAAATTTTAAAAGGTAAGTGTAGATGTGAGGAATGGATAGAGGTTAGGCATGTTAATAATGAAAATTATCTTAGAAGGATCCATGTTAATCCTTCATATTGAGACCAATAATTCTATATATTTTTTTGGAAGTAACATCAAAGACACACTTATAAAGATTAAGATTAACTTTATATTTAATGAGTTCATCAAATATGATAGCTAGATCATGAAGATGATTTCCATGATGTTTAGATTTAGCTATAAGGTCATCTACATAAGTTTCAACAGTTTTATGGATGAGATCATGAAATGCTTATAATTTAACAAGGTGTTAATTAAATACATGAAACATTATTTCTTTCCAAACCAAGTCAACATCACACATTAAGGTTTCCTTGCCATGGTTTTCAAAGAAATAAATGAAAAAAAAGGTGATGAAACCTAGTGTCCATGGGTGATGGAGGTGAAAGTGTTTGAATTTTTTTTTTTATTTCTATATATATATATATTTTTGGTCTAATTTTTTAAGCCACCTTTAACTAAATAATACAAATCATTAAAATGGAATGCCAATAAATCAGATTTTCCCTTATTAAAAAAATTGGAGCTTGTAGTAAATCAAAATGGATGACATTTATCATGAAGGAAAAACTTTTTTTATCTGTGACCTTTGATTCCTATGAGTGAGCAATGCCATACTATTCATTACATATGGGTTATGAATTAATTCAAAAATATGATTCAGATAATGTTTCACCAACTATATGGATTTAAATACATAGAATTCATTCATAACTACTTAATAATGGTGATAATGTTTGAGATTTTGTGCGGGCTTATCATGTATATAGTGGTGGTAGTGGCAGTGGCATATCATGGATCAGTGAATCCAATGTCAGTATCAACATTGGATTTAGAGTCCTTTGAGTTGAAATCAACTTCAAAATTAGAGTATCTTATGGGATGTTACGACATAAGGTACACATCTCTTGTAGATCAATTTCATTATATTTGTGATCCTTCTATGGTTTATAAGGATGATTACATAAGCATCGACACAAGTTATCCTAATATATTATATGAGGATTGTGATACCTTACATTATTCCATTACCATTCCACATACCATTATAACTAACCAACATAGCCATTATATTGACATTCCATATTCTACAAGCATCAATTAGAACCGACATAATCATACTTTGTTGAACTGTATCCATGGTGACATATCAGGTGTAGAATATTAGGGGGACCAAGATCACATTCATGTAGAAGAAGAATAATCTTCTAGGAAAACCTTTTTGAAGGTTCTAGGGGATAATCAAATTCTAAACTCAACATCTTTTAGTGAAACCTTCTTGGTAGCACTATGGGACAATTAAAATACTTTATTGGTGAAAACCTACTCGAGGTGCCAATAGCTGAGCACAATAGTTATTCATTGCTTGATGGCAACATTATTGAACATGATATTGGTACAACTGACATTCTACCACATAATCATATTGTAGCATCTCTTAGGTCTAAACAACAAAATAGTATTATGGTCATATCAAGAGCATGCGCAAAAGTCTTTGGCCCTACCAGAACTCAAATTATGTCGAATATAGAATCAAAAACATTGTGTGTGACTAAAAATCTTGAGATTCATTTATTACACAATAATTATACATTCCATTATGAATCAATATTACTTTTCCAACTTAGACCATTCATCATGTGCCTGTCATTATTTACCCTTATTGGCAACACTTTCCTTCACAGAGGCTATGAAGACATTTTGTCTGGAAATTTGGAGGAAATAGAATCCAAGCCCAATGAGATCAAAATAGAATTATTGAATTTTGAATTGGTAGTTGGTTTCAGAGAGAGTTTCTATTTTGAGTGGGTTTGGGTTAGACCTCAAACATGATAACATTATGAATCTCATAATCCTCACATGAGTTGAGAAGATAGAAAATTCAAATAAAAAAATGCATAAAAACATTAGAAAGTGATCAAACAAAAGACCAAAAATATTTCCAGTGAAGATGGATTTAAAATATCCATGGGAGTTATAAAGTCATCTTTTGGGTGGGTTTCATTTTTATTTTGATAATTTATTTTGTTCTTTCATTACGTGTCATTCTAATCCTAGACGCTATTGTCATTTTGTGAGTCACCATTGTGTGTATTGTTCATTTGAAATAGATGCCCTACTATACCCTTGGTTTATCCCATGCTCTCACCATTTTGTGAACAACCTAAGACATGATATTTCCATTTTGTGAGTTACCATTCCCATGCTCTCACCATTTTACGAGCAACCTAATACATGTTCTGACTATTTTTTGAGAATCCTAAGCCACACTCTCACCATTTTTAAAGTTACCATTCTCACACTCTCATGATTTTACAATTCAATTCTATTTCTCATTATTTTTAGTTGAGTTGAGATACCTTAAAAACCTAAAACCATGGAAATATTCTAAAAATTAAAAAAACATTCAAAACAGTCTAAAAGACCTAAAATTTTGAAAAAATCTTACAATATCCATGAGATATATTAACCCCAAAAATTCAAAAACATTTATATTATCTAAAATCTAGTCATTATAATTGATCCAACATTGAATAGTTCATTTTAGTAACCATTGGAATGTGTCCTTCTTGAATCCACCCTAATGGGGCAAACTCATTATTGTTCTAATCATTTTGGCCACCTTATGATGTGTCTTTCCCTTACATGTATACTTGCTTGGGGACACCATGTGGTTAACATTATTTTTGAGCCTTCACAAGTAGATCTTGACTTGGTTAATAACAAGATGCTTTATGTTGATTTTTGTTTTTATGGGTCATTCGTTTTATTTATTGGGTTGTTTGTTTGTTTTTAGTGTTGTGTTTGAATATATTTTGTAAACCTTTTGATTATGGCCTTAACTTGGGATTGAATTATTTACATTTGTATTTGAATTATTTTATTTCTTGTTGATTTTTAAGTACTTTCTTTTTCCTACTTAAGCCTTGATGATTCATATCTTGATTTTGAGTTGGATACATTTTGTATTTGAAACCTCTTTTTATTTTTCTTTGTCTTTGATTTATTTTTTTGTTCAAACATAAATGTTTGCAGCTTTGGTTTTGGTTTTTTTTTTAATTATCTTTAATTGTAAATATTCACCATTTAAATGGCCCATTCGCAATTTAAATATAATGTTATTATAGGTTATCCATACTTATGATGCATAATTTCATCTGCCAAAGTAAACACCAAGTGCTCCAAGTCCAAAAGTCAATGTGGCACCAAATAAGATCTCTGAAATCACAATCCTACATATTCATTACCTAAACAGGACATCATAATCATAATTAAACATTGGTCCATCTTTTTTCTATTATCCATTTCTCACTCCATTTTTTCTTGCTTGTGGGAGAACTACATTGGCCTGAGGTCTATCTAGATTATGTAGGTAGTGCTTGGATACATGACATATCTTAGGGAAATTCGATCATCCTTATCATCCTTATCATCCTTATTTAATTCTTATTCACATCCATATTCTTCCAATCCAAACTCATCATTATTCAATCCTTATGCCATCCTTGTATGCCTAGTATGCCTTCTCTTTCATCTCTTTGTGCATCCTCATATGTTGGGTTGTTTGTGGCTTCTTCAATATTTGAAAAGTCATTAGACCATC
Organism: Torreya grandis; assembly: GCA_037957365.1. NCBI lineage: Eukaryota > Viridiplantae > Streptophyta > Pinopsida > Cupressales > Taxaceae > Torreya > Torreya grandis. The sequence goes on from JARHVA010002734.1 coordinate 1,989,376, forward strand.
ACACCTACATTTTTGCCTACTATTTTTTAATTTATGCAATAGGTTATATCCTTGGGCTATACTTGCCAATTTGCTCTACTGGGGCATAATATTTAGACCAATCATCTATCCAATAAACCCTACTAGGGCAAAACCATTTATCAATGGTCAAATAAGCCCTTCTAGGATAAAATCAATTTATCAACTGATCAAATTTTCTATGTTGGGGCACATTATTAATTCATTAACCTCCTTTATCTAGAGCAATGCTTTCATTTTATTTTTCTTCTAATTCCAAGCTCTGTAGCTTTTCCCCTCATTTTGGCAAATCAAAGTATGCAACTTGATTCAGGATCAATCATTTCCTAAGTTGGCAACTTTTCCCCAATTTTAAGTATGTCAAAGCATGCCACTTTTAATTTGGGATGCATTCTTCTCACTTCCCCTGCCTTGGGGCCCATTATATTTGATCATTGGGAATCAACGTGTGCAAGCATTAACTCATATGGATTTAATCTCATCTATGGTTTAATTTCATTTTTTTTCTCTTTTTCGAGAGTCCATCCCTCTCATATCCATATGCCCTCTCAAGGGGGCATAATGGGTTAATAATTATTTTTTCAATTATTACCTTCCAACTTCTTAACGACTTTTTTATTCTTTAAAAAATTGTTATTTCAACCAAATGTCTCACCATACCTTCTTAAATAGGGGGAAAATGTAGACATCCAATTATTATCACTATTATGCTAAGATCATAAATTTGAATGGCATTCCATGTTAACAATGCACAATCTAGACCAAAATCACTAAAATGCTCTAATGTGTTCGCACATGTCATGTGTAGGTGTTGATTTGCACTCATGTATCCCTAAATGGGGCAATGCACTTTATGTAATCATTATCTTCTTCTATTCACTTCATTTCATGTTTGCAACCAAGTAAGTTATCATTTTGGACCATTTAAATGCTCTAATTCATTTACACATGTGTCATATGCAAGTGTTGATTTGTGTCTATGTATCACTGAATGGGGCAATGCATCATTCAAAACTGTTATCATCCTCATATTCTATTCTAGTCAAATTATGACTGAGCAAATTGATATTTTTGACCATTTTTATTAAACATGTGACTAATTTCAAAGAATTACAAAATACTAAGTAAAATCATTAAGAAAATCAAATCAAATTAAGAGCTTAAGTGGAAAATACATGGAAATTTATTAAATATATATTGTTGAAAATTTATATTTTAAAATATTTGATCCATGGCATCACCCATGACATCATCAAAATGGCATCAATCACCAAGCATTAAAGGAGATAAATATCAGGTTTAAATCTATCCATGCCTTATTAATTCTCCTTTATTCCAAAATATTAATGGCTTTGTCCTCCAAAATTGAATTAATCCTTGGCCACACATCTTCATCTCAAGATGGATAGTGATGGTTGATTATCAATTTTTTTGAAAAAGCTATAAATATATGAGCCATGGCCATAACCTTGGAGCTTTATTTGTGTAATGTTATTATGCAAGAATAACTTCATGAAAAAATGAAAGATTTTTAGTGCAAACAACCTATAAAAAAATCTTACTAAAAGAGCTTCACTAATTCCCCTAAATTGACCAATCAAGGAGCCAAAGCCATTGGTGCTAGAAGAGATGATGAAGGCACTTGGCCAACCATATTGAAAAATACTTGGATCACTAAATTGGGGAACAAACATATTTATGGATTGTCTTTAAAGGAGATCCACTTTAAGATGGTATTGCTTGTCTTACTTTCCTCATTATTTTCTTGATTTCATTGCCACTACGCCTCGAGGGAGTGGGCTTAGCATGTTAGGTTCTTTATGCTTATTATTGGTTTTCTTTACTAACGCATGAACTAACCTTATTTTTAATCTTGTTATCCAACTATTTCCTTCAATTATTAAAAAATACACATAATGAATGAATGAATACAGCTATCAAATCCATTATCCCTATACAATATCCTAAATGCATACTTATAATGCATTAAGCGAGAAATAAACCTAAAAATGAAGTTTAAATGGAAAACATAAACATGAAACATTTGGAACTATTAATTTACTTGGGTTTTTGTTGCATGTGAATCTTTCACTTGATGCAAGGGTGAAACCACCAAGGCAATTGCATAATTAGACCTGCATGAATCAATAGGTTTGCCACTTTCAATGAAACTACATCTTTCTCTTGTAAAAACCTATTTAAGCCTTCACATCTAGGATACATGTATCATCCCAAACCTAAATTTGTTCTTGTAGACTCCTTTGTGCTTAATTGATTAACCTTCTTGGCTACAACTATTATGGGAAAAATTGCTTAGGGATAGTTACAATGATACAAGTGTTGTATATACATATTTTGAGAATAGTGAATTAACTAGTTGATATAGATAACAACTATTGATTGAAATTTTGGTTCACTTATTACATGGTTTAAAAAATAAAATCAATTTCTTAGTGATGGGTATGAATATTTTGAGTAATGAGCAAGGTTTCTGATGCTATAGACATGATGAACACATTTTTTGAATTTCTTTTTGTCTATCTACTATATACCAAAAATGTAGAGTTTGCATGTGTTACAAGAAACACGGAGTGTACAGTTCTAAGAAGATGTTGAGGTCATCACATAGCTTTTGAGTTCTCATTATTCTACCTCAAAAACCTTGATTATGTTGTCTAAGTATGTTGAATATTTCCAACTTGCATGAAAAATCAAGATACTTGTCTAAATTCTTTCTTTATAATTGAATTAAAAATTAAACCGTATTTAAATTTAAAAATATAATTAAACTCAATTAAATACGTATAGATAGATGGATGAAAATTTTTATTTTTTATTTTTCTTGATCTTGTTTTCGATTAATTGCTAAGGATTGAGATGTTCCATTCCGTCAAAATCACCATTATATTATCCAATCTTTGCATTCAACAAAAAATCTTGCTTGATAAAAATTATATGAGCCAAACAACTTCACCAATGAACTAACAACCTTTTAACAATATTACATTTTAATATAAAAACACATTCCCTAGTCATTTAAAACAATTAAATAACATTTAAGGAACAAGGGCACACCAAACCCCATATTATATTGTGTTTAATTTTTAACTTTATTATTATTATTATTATTATTATTATTATTATTATTATTATTATTATTATTATTATTATTATTATTATTATTATTATTATTATTATAGGAGGATCATTACATTTTATAATCTGAGAAGAGTCTCACACCGCCTCATTAAACTAGGGACTGACATAAGTACGGACCACCAAAAGCTCAAGTTTCATACCACCTTTGTACAACTAATGAACACTCTGGAACGTTGGTCAGACTACCCCTGTTACAAATGGACAAGCCAATAGAGATCAAACGTAAGACTCATTTTGATAAATATCTGGAATTTACCAATCAACCTAAACCCCATTTTATGTTCTTTCAATACCACAAGGTGCCAACAGGATTCTGAAACGTCGATCATCCAAGAATGTCTTTAATAAATACATTTATTATTGAGATGACTCGGTCATCATGGATTAACATTGTGATTAAGCTTTAAACAGATCTCATTTTTATTATATTTGGTACAAATTTTTACTGTCTCAACAGGTTAGTGACACCTCACTAACAGCTTCATTGTAGTTGATAAATACTTGCAAGAGACCACAAATTCAATGACTCCCTTAGATTCGTATGGATATCGCTAATAATAATTAATGTAGAAAAATAGTTTGCCCAATAAGCCCGTGATTACAAGTGTTTCTTTACATGCAGGTCCTCTAAGCCCGTGAGTACCCTGTGTCTTATCTATCCCGACAGATTCCTTCCTATTTGTTTATGTCAATCAACCGTATTTAAACATTTCAAAAGTACAATTTACTCAACATGTATAAATAATGTTTATGAGTTTGTTTCCCACTGTAAATTCATGGATAGACGGACTTTTAGTTGCATCCTTTGAAATAGTTAATGGTCAGGATGTTAATACCAGTTTTGAGTGCGGTTTTGATTTGGATTGCTTGTGTAAATGCGCATCCAAGAGGAGTTGTGCCAACTCAATGTTTCCCTTCGCTGAATTTAACAATGGCAAATTATATGATACACGAATTATATGATAATTAGGAAATCGAGCATTATAGCTTCATTAATAAGAGTAGGTCTTGTTGGTGTTGTCATGAGGTCAATGTTGTCGCACAGGTTTTATAGATGTTATTTATTGGCTCCCAAATCTGCACCTTCACAGATCTTTAGGAAAAATATAAATGACACCAATTTCGTTCTAGTAGAAGGCTCTAATTATTTATTTTCAAAAGAAAAATGTGACCTAAAGACAACAAATTCAAGAGGTGATTTAATATCTACTCTCTTGATTTGCTAGGCCAACGGGGAAAGAGCTTACTCTAGTTTGAAATGTAAACATTATACATAATAAACCTCGAAGAACTTGCATCTGTATGGTAGAGATGGTCACAATCATTATATTATTCAATTTTACTCATTACTAGCAACATAACGACATGCTATTCAAAATCTAGACAAAGATTGCAACACGCATGAGTGAGCAAGTGTATTTAAAACTTAAAAGCTTAGAGTTTATAATTTTACCTACATTCAAAACAATGAATAAAGCATCGTGAACTAAAATGCATGATAATGGAGAGCTTTGTAAAATACGCAAAATGAAAAGCTCTTAGATAACAAAATACCAAAAGAGGATATATAAAGGAGGGGTGGGGATGATTAGTCAATCTTATTTTCATTGGGTCATGGATTCATCTTAAAACTTAAAGTAATATGACAATAAAAATTAAAAGTGAAAACTTACAAAATTATTAGTATCTTTGACAACTTAAGAAAATGGTAAAGCAACTTACATGGAAGTGTTTTTATTCACTAGAATGATAAACAAAAAATAATTGATAATAATGTGTATTTAGGGGCTATGATGACTTATAACTAACCTCTTTCTGTTTGTTGGTGCATTTATTTGCTTATTGCATTTACTTATATTTATTATTTAGATTGGTACATTAATTATTTATTGTAATTAGTTTATTATGTTTATTAATAATTTGCATTAGATAGGATAAGCTTGCTTAGCTAGTAGTCAACTTAGACATCTATCTTGTTACAATAGAGTTCCACTCCACTATTCAAAGTAAGATAGGATAAGATTGCTAAACTAGTAATCAACTTGTGTTGATCATTTACACAAGTTGAACATCTATCTTATTAGTGTGGAGTTGCACTCCGCTATTCATGTAATTAGATATCAATTGAACTACACGTGTTGTGTGAGTTCCCTATTCTTTATCATGCACATCTTTCTCTATATAAGCAATGGCTATTTATGTATTTTATATCAGATTAATATTAAATTATTAGAGTAATTCATCATATTTGAGTTATTTATTCATTTCTATTATTATCTCAGATATACAATTATTGTTTATTACTAATACTATTTTATCTCTTATTTATGCTTTCTATTATATTCATTAGATCTTGTAGCTAATTTTAACATTGTACCAGAGCTATCTTGAATCTGTAAATTGCTAAATATTCAAGAAAAAAAATCTAGATATAGGATCAATTTTTTGGTTTTGTATACAGGGATAAATTAGAGCTTTGTGAAGAATTGTTGAGCTCACCATTGAGTTTAGAGTGCCTGAGATAGTCAAAATTGTCTACAATTTTATCTAAATTAGGCATAAGAAGCAAAATTGGCAAGGGCTTGATCCAGAAGCACCACACCCAAATATGGAAGGTACCTAAAAATTGATGCATTTTTGAGCAAAACTAACCTCATGGTTGCGTTTAGAAGGTGCCAAAACCTACAGATCTATATAAAATTTATCCAATTTAGACATAGTCACCCAGAAGACAATTTTTTTTTACTCCCATGTACGGTCGTATGGACTCTCTCTCTCTCTCTCTCTCTCTCTCTCTATATATATATATATATATATATATATATATATATATATATATATATATATATATATATATAGGCCTCACAGATCAGCAGATAAATTTGATAGGACAACTTAGGGAGTCCATCGTTTGAATACCGAGAGGTATTTTTGAGCAACTTTTTTTTTAAATAGCTTAAAATTTTGTGCTCTTCATTTTTGTACTTTTATTTTTTTCTATATTTTCTTATAATTTAAGTTTTTCTATAGCAATTCTTGTCTATCTTTGTTTTTTCAATTTTAGAGGTTCATAACTTTCACATACAACCTCGTATTGAGGTCTTATTTTTTTTAAAGTTAATATTTTTTTAGTACAATGCATTGGTGTAAAAAAAATTTATAATAAAGTGCATATTTATTTTTACTTTTAGACTAGAGGGCCTAATTGAGCCTTTTGTAAATTAAAAAAAATTATAATCCAGACTTATAACTGCACTCAATTATAAAGTGCCAAAAAATACTTGCTGAGTGGGATAAAACTAAGTAATTCAGGGGGATTTTGTGGTGTGTTCTATACTTTGATTTATACTTTGTGATGGTTTATTTCCAAATGCATCATGGGGAATCCTAAGTTCCTACTATTAATAGCATATAACTATAACATATAAAAAATTAATACTTAGAATGGATTAATGATGTTAGGATATACGCCTTACATAAAAACTCTTCTTACTCTACCTACTGATGAAAAAGAGTTACAACACTTTCTCTTTGAAACTACTAAGGTAATCAGATGCATTCGATCTTACATATCTTTAGATTTGAATTTTCATCTTGATAAATGTACAACTCCAAAAGAGGCTTGGGATAAATTAGCATCATTGTTTGGAAAAACTAGATGAGGTTCATGGTTAACAAATTGACAACGAACTCATTAGTTTGGATCCTAAAAAATATGATATAATATAATATTACATCACTAAAGTCATAGATCTTAGAGCATAACTTTATGAATTTAAAATTAACAAAAAAGATATTCAATTGATTTTTAGTTCCTTACACAAATTAGGTCCTAAATATTCATCCTTTGTCTCTAGCTTTCAGACTCATAAGCTCACATTGGGCACATCATATCAAATGCCCACCTGAGGTATTCTCTGATATTCTAATGGCTGAAGAAGAAAAATTAATAGCTATGGGTCTAATCAAGCTATCCAAATCTCAAGCTCTAATTGCAAGTCAACCTTAAAAATAACCAAGTTTTAACATTAGCATCAAAGACAGGTTCAAGTAAAAAGAAAGAAAATAATTAAAATAAGTTATAGAAAGATAAGAATAAATGGAAATAATATTCCTCACAAGGAGATTATAAATTCACTAATAAGAAAGGGCATTCACAAAAAAATACTGACACTCTTTGCCTTTATTGAAAAAAAAGAGTTTCATAGTGAACAAGATTGTTGGACAAAAGAGATTGATGAACTTAAGGGTCTTCTAAAAAAGAATACAATCAATCAATCCTCTTCAAAGGATTCTTCAACTCCTTCAAGTTCAAGGGAATGGAAAGCTATGGCACTGGTTGTATTGGAAAATTCTCCCAAGTCATGGGAAATTGACTCAGGTGCTTCGCACCATATGGGTTCTTATCAAAAACAATTTTATGGATTAGAAACAAGTTTCTTGCCTCATATTCTCATAGGTGATGATTCTAAGGTAGATTTTATAGGAAAAATTATAGTTGATGTTGATAGTGGTGTATTTGAGGATGTCATCTATATGCTAGAGTTATCAATTAACCTTCTTGCTATCTACCAAATCACTCACTTTGATACTGATAGAAAATTTGAGTTCACACCTGATTCTATATCAATCAAAAAATTAGATGATAATGCCTTAGTTGTAGTGGAAAAAGTTGAAAATAATACTCAGCTTTATTCATTCTCCCACTTTGTGCTTCAATCTTCCTCTATAGCTTTGCTCTCACAGACTAATTTAGTGAGCAAACCATGGCATGAGCGGTTTGGTCATCTGAACTACTGCTATTAACAATAACTTAGTTAGTAGGAGATGGTTACAAGACCTCCACAAATTTAGTTTTCAGGGGGTGTATGTCATGGTTGTGCCTTAGGCAAACATCTAGAGGATAAGTTTGATAAAGGGAAGGCTTGGAGGGATACACAAGTACTCTAACTTATTCATAGTGATTTAGTGGGTCCATTACCTACTTTGTATTTTATGAAAACCCATTATGTTCTCGTATTTATTGATGACTATTCTAGATATACTTGGGTTTATTTTCTAAAACTCAAGAGTGAAGTATTACATAGATTTCTAGAGTTTAAAGCTCTAGCAGAGAAACAATCTAGGAAGTATATCAAAATTATCTGCATAGATAATGGGAGGGAATATATGAACAACAAGTTTAAACAATTTTGTGCTCTTGAAGGAATTGATCTTCATTATTTAGTTTCATACACACCTTGATATAATGGTGTAACAGAGAGGAAGAACATATTCTTAAAAGAGATGGCAAGTTATGTGATTCATGTAAAATCATTAATACCTGAATACTGGGTAGAAGTGATTAATTGTGTTGCATATATAAAGAATAGAGTTCTTCACAAAGATTTAAAGGGCATAACACCTATTGAAAATTGGTGCCATAGGAAGCCCAATGTGCATCATTTCATAATATTTGATAGTCCAACATGGACTCACATACCTTTAAACAAGTGTCATGCTTTATAAAAATAAATCCAGACTTTCATATTTGTGGGATATCCTGATGGTGTTAAGGGATATCAACTCATTGATCCAAATTCACATGAGCTTATTATAATGAGAAGTGTTTAATTTGAATAAAGTCATTCAAACTTATCTTCTAACATTTCTCATTATTCTTTCTTAGAAGAATCAGATAGTAGTGACAATGATAATCCTATTTCTTCTACTCATAGATATGATGAGGTAATACCTCCCCAGTAGGGTTTAGTAGGTCATGTTACTCCTCCTCTTCTATATCCTTGCCTATTTATGCCTTTGTGGGCTAGACAGACTTTAGTGGATACATACCCTCTTTTTAGGGATCCATCAAATAGAAGGATAACACAGTCATAACATGATCTTCCACATTCCTACATTACCACAACTTTTGATCCACAATCTTTTCAAGAAGTATTAGGGACAGCTAAGTCAGATTCAATAATGAAAGAAGAGTATGACTCATTTATTAGGAACAACACTTGGGATCTTGTTCCTCTTCCTAAGGGAATAAAATTAGTATGATGTAGGTGGATATATCAGACTAAGTTTGTAGCAGATGGAAATATTGATAAGTATAAAGCACACTTAGTGGCTAAAGGTTTTTCCCAAGTAGAAGACATTAAGTATATAGAAAATTTGCACCTATTTCTAAGATGAATTCCATTCACTTGATATTAGCTATTGGTGTAGCTCATGGTTGGACTGTACATCAGATGAATGTGAAAAGTGTATTTCTTCACAATGATCTTCATGAGGAGATATATATAAATCAACTAAAGGGGTTCATTCAAGATTATTCATTGGCGTACCATTTATAGAAGTCTCTCTATGGTCTAAAACAAGCCCCCATGGCTTGGTATTCTAAGATGGACACATTTCTTCTCTTAGTTGGGTTCTCAAGATGTCACTCAGTTTTGAATGTCTACATTCTATGGCAGGAGGATTCACTATAGTACTTAGTTCTCTATGTTGATGATCTCATTATTATAGGGAACACAACATCCATCATCAGTAGTGTTAAGATTGCACTTCATAATAGGTTTTCTATGATAAATGTGGGCCTATTGATAAGTATAAAGCACGCTTAGTGGCTAAAGTTTTTTCCCAAGTAGAAGACATTGAATATATAGAAAACTTTGCAGCTATTTCTAAGATGAATTCCATTCACTTGATATTAGCTATTGGTGTAGCTCATGGTTGGACTGTACATCGGATGGATGTGAAAAGTGTATTTCTTCACAATGATCTTCATGAGGAGATATATATAAAACAACTAAAGGGGTTCATTCAGGATTCTTCATTGGTGTGCCATTTATAGAAGTCTCTCTATGGTCTAAAACAAGCCCCCATGGCTTGGTATTCTAAGATGGACACATTTCTTCTCTTAGTTGGGTTCTCAATATGTCACTCAAATCTGAATGTCTACATTCTATGGTAGGAGGATCACTATAGTACTAGTTCTCTATGTTGATGATCTCATTATTATAAGGAAAACAACATCCATCATCAGTAGTGTTAAGAATGCACTTCATAATAGGTTTTTTATGATAAACATGGGCCTATTGCACTATTTTCTTGGGATTCAAATAGCACAGTCTTTTTCTAATATCACACTTTCACAACACAAGTATGCTATGGACTTGTTAGCTTAGTTTCACATGGTTGATTGTAGGCCTACACCGAATCCTTTCTTATCTAGAGTTAGACTTGAAATTCATTATTCCACTCCCTTGGTTGATGCCATATTGTATCACCATCTTGTAGGCAGCCTCATCTATCTGACTCATAGATGGCCCAACATTTAATATGCAGTTGGCATGGTTTCACACTTTATGTAGACACCACATGAGCTTCATTAAAGAGCTGCCAAGAACATTTTGAGTTACATTCAAGGAACTATTAGATATGATATTCACTATACAGTAGGTATAGGTTCAGACTTGGTGGGATATATAGATTTTGATTGGGCTAATGATTATGATGATTGTAAGTCCACTTCTGGTTACAACTTTCACTTTGAATTTGGCCCCATTTGTTGGTAGAGCAAGAAGCAAAATTTTATTACTCTTTCATCTATAGAGGTTGAGTATCATGGCACTATTAATGCCAATATTGAGGCTATTTTGCTTCATAATATTCTCATTAAGCTTGGTGTTCCATTTTGGAATCCATCAGTCATCTACTATGACAACTAGAGTGCTATCTAGATCTTGAAAAATCTAGTTCATCATCAGAGAACCAAACACATATATCTATATGCACTTTATTAGGGAGTTGATTTAGGTGGAGATCATTTTTCTAAAATATTATCTTACGGAGGAGCATATTAAAAATATTTTCACCAAACCTTTTACTGAGAGCAAGTATATTCACTTGTGATCTCTTTTGGGGGTGTGGGACATCAGTTCTTCAGGGGGGGTCTCCTAGACCTTCATTTTGAAGAGGAGTTTTTTTTGGGGATCTCCTAGACTTTCATTTTGAGGAGGATTTTTTTCATTTGAGTTTTCTCCTTTCCTCATCTATTGGTACAGAGTACCTAATATGGCTACACATTATCGGGACTCTTATCTGCAAAGCCCTACCTAAGCTTCACTTATGGGGGGTGTCGGTGCATTTATTTGCTTTATTATATTTACTTGTATTTATTATTTATATTGGTGTACTAATTATTTATTGTAATTAGTTTATTATGTTTATTAATAATTTACACTAGATAAGATAAGCTTGCTTAGTTAGTAGTCAATTTGGATACCTATCTTGTTACAGTGGAGTTCCACTCCAATATTAAAGGTAAGATAGGATAAGATTGATTAACTAGTATCCAATTTATGTTTATTTTTCACACAAATTGGACATCTATCTTGTTAGTGTGGAGTTGCACTCCACTATTCATGTAGTTAGATATCAGTTAAACTACACATGTTGTATGAGTTCCCTAATTTTATCATGCGCACTTTGCTCTATCTAAGAAATAGTTATTTGTGTATTCTATATTAGATTAATATTGAATTATCAGAGTAATTCATCATATTTGAGTTATTTATTCATTTCTATTATTATATCAGATATATTATTATTATTATTATTATTATTATTATTATTATTATTATTATTATTATTATTATTATTATTATTATTATTATTATTATATCTCTTATTTATGATTTCTATTAGATTCATTAGATCTTGTAGCTAATTCTAACACTGTCAATAGACTAAAAATCAAATAAGGTCATAATAATAGATTTTGCATATACTTGGATGAGTAGGTAAGGACCTAGAATAACCTAAGACCTATCAAAGAATAATCTTCATGCAAATGTCAAGAGTAAAATTTTATAATTTTTAAGGATATGAAATGGGGTATAGATCTCACTAGGGCTCAATGTGGACAAGTGATTGAAATAATGATTTTAAAGGAGTGAATCGAGGATATAATAAGGATACCACTAATGATAAGGTGATTGGTGTGATGGAAAAAAATGGATAGTCTTTGAAAATTAAGGTGATAAATGATAAGCTAAGCAACCCAATATTTATACCCAAATTTTGGTATAAGTAATATCATAGGCAATAATAAACACATACATTCACAATGTAAATAAAAAACTAATATCAAATATAATATGTAAATAATAAATTAGAGTAGCGATAGAGATAAATACCTTTGGGTGGACTCGTCAACACTTTAATCTCCACATTTGGTCCAACTGGCACTTTGTAAGATATGTTGTAAGTTGAAAACTTCAAATGAAAAGATGAAAACATAATTATCCTAAAGTGGGGACTCAAAAAACTAGGCGTACCTTATTAAGTTTACTTCTCCTATTGAGCTTTAAAGACACTACAAGACTATATCTCCAAGATAAGACTATAGACCTCTAACTCCTCCAAATACTACTTAGGACAAAAATGTGTTACATCTTGTTTTATATTATACTAAAAAAAGGGCACCAATTATTGATCAAGACTCTAAAGAGTAACTAATATTATTATAGGACCAATGATAATTATGTGCATATGATTTATAAGTCTTAGTTCCTTGTCTTATCTTGATTGTTAACAACTATGCAGAATAATGGATATGTATATTTTTTGCGTATTTATTATGCATGATTAATTATATTTGTTAACATGTTGGTTCTACATATTTGATTGTGTAAATCCCTATTATAAATTATATAAAATTACCCTTTTACTCTGTAATGATGAATCTCTTTTATGTGGCCATCATCGGTATGTAGCTGATTATGCTCATCAAATTGTAAATAATGTATTTCAATTAAGCTTTAATTAGGGTAAATTTAAACCAAGATTGGAATCCTTTAAATATAGTGAATAATTAAGATATAAACATAATTTATGGTGTAAATCCATAGTTGAATGAGTTGGACCTGCATAAAGAATAATGACAATAATGCCTTCTCCTTTATTTATCTTATGAAATAAATTTTGTAATCATCTTATTGATTATAACATTGTCTTCATTCACCCTTGTTATGAATTTTAGATGAAAAATGACATATTAATTCTAGTTGGATGAATGAGGATGACCTATTTCTGACCTATGTACATATTTGATGAAAGAATTATTATGCTTTATTATAGCGTTAGAATTATAATATGTAAAATTGATAAGAGATTGGGATGGAAATAAATGACTTGAATTATTTAATATCTAGTTGGGTTCTCTAGAATAATGGTTTTTCTATCATATTTTGTATTAGTGAACCCCATAGCTTCATTACTCAAAGTGAGAATGAATGGTTGATATTAATAGGAGAATAAATGTGAATTGTTTGACAAAATGCCTCTAACAAGGATAAGTGTGAATTGTTTTACAAAATGCCTCTAAGGAGGATGAGTGTGAATTATTTGACAAAATTCCTTTTAGGAGGATGAATGTGGATTGTTTGAAAAAAGTTTGTTAAGGAGGATGCATGTGAATTATTTGGAAAAATGCCTCTAAGGAGGATGAGTGTGAATTGATTAACAAAGTGATTCCAAAGAGAATGAGTGTAAATTGTTTGACAAAATGCCTCAAAGGAGAATGATTGTGAATTTTCTGTCAACATTACTCTATAAGGGATTAGTTTTATGTTTTCACCTGGAAAATAATTACAATGTCTATTATTGATTGAAAAGGCATGAAAATATTGATTTTTGCATTTAATAAATTTTTGTCATTTTGATTTTCCTTTTAGTCTCCCCATCAGTTGGTCTGTCAATTAACTTGCATCTACATGGTATAAATGGTCACAATGATTATATTACCCAATTTTACCAGTTACTTGCAACATAACCACATGCTACTCAAAATATAGATAAATATTACAATAAACATGAGTGACTAAAGATATTTAAAACTTGAAAGCTTGGAATTTACAATTTTACATACATTTAAAAGATAGAATTAACCATCATGAACCAAATTTCATGATAATGGAGAGATTTTTAAAATGTGCAAAGTTGAAAGGTTTTAGAGAACAAAACACCAAAAGAGGATATAAAAATTAGGTGTGAAGATGATTAAAAAATTGTGGTACTTTGCTTCTTTCTATTGGGTCATGAAGTCATCTATTAACTTAAATGAATATGGTAGTACAAATTAAAAGAGACACAACAACTTGAAAAATTATAATACTCTCTTTCACAACCTAAGAAAATGGCAAGGCAACCTACACGAAAGTGTGGTTATTCACTAAAATGATAGGAAAAACTAATTGAAAATAAAGTTTATTCAGGGCTACAATGACTTATAACTAAAATCTTTCTCTCAATAGACTAATAATTAAAAAAGTTCATAATAATAGAGATTTGTATACTTGGACAAGTAGGTAAGAACCTCGAAAAGGGTAATATCCACTCAAATGTTAAGAGTAAAGATTTATAAATCCAAAGGATATGAAATGGGGTATATATGTCACTAGGGATCAATGTAGATAAGTGATTGCAATGATTATTTTAAAGGAGAGAATCAAGGCTATAATAAGGATACCGCTTCTAAGGAAATAAATAAAAAGGGTAGATTAATTAAATATAAATAGAAACACTAAACTAATGATAAGGTGATTGGTGCAATGGTCAACCAATAGGTGGTTTATACAACTTAAAGAGATAAATGACAAGCATAATAAACTCTATATCTACATAGGATTTTTGGTATAATGAAGAGCAAAAGCAAGAATGAACACATACATTCATAATGGAAATAAAAAAGCAATACTAAATCTACTAATTAAAAAAATGAAATAGACTAGCGATAGAGATAACTACCTTTGGGTGGACCCATCAACACTTCAATCTCCACATTTGGTTTAAGTTGCACTTTTTAAGAGATGTTGTAGGTTGAAGACTTAAAATGGAAATATGAAAACTTAAGTATGCTAAATGGGGGACTCAAAATATTAGGTGTACTATCTTGAATCTACTTCTCCTATTGAGCTTACAAGACACTACAAAACTATATCTCCAAGATAAGGATATAAACCCCTAAATCCTCCAAATACTAATTAGAATAGAAATGTGAGTGCAAGTAGAGTAGATGAATGTTTCATTTATTTATTTTTGAAATAAAATATGACCCATATAATATGGATCTAATACTCAAAAATAACCATTGAATATATGCTGACAATATCAACTAGATCCATATAGTTAGAAAATGCCAGATAACATAAAATTGTATCAGCTACACTGATATAGTATATATGATAGAATACATATTCATATCTGTATCAACTAGGATAATATAGTACATGAAAAACAATAATGAAACAAACTATATTGGCATGACCAATATACTAAGATATAGGAAAGCTAACGAATCTAGAGAAATAGTAGATGGAGAGGTAACATAAAATGAGACTCAGAGGAGGTCAAATTGATAGTAATGAATTTATGATAAAATAAAATGGAAATAACTCTCGCTAAGTGCAATGAGCTAATCTCATCTCATTCATGTTTCACTTTTTAAGGTGTGCATTTAGGAACATTGATGCACCAGTAATCTTGTTCTATATAAAATGTAAATAAAGTGAAAAATATTTGGTGTATTCATATGCCACACCCAAAGGTCACCATGTATCATAATAGTGTAAAGTGCGATGGTGTTATGGGATATATACATAGAAAAAAAAAGATCATAACTAAAAATAAATGTTAAATTAATTGATAATAACTAAATAATTTAAAGCACCATATGTGTATATTAACTTACATATTAGTTTAATGACTACATGCAAATACCATACTCTTAATCCTATAAGGTGTAATAACTTGATTTGATAAATACTTAAGATACAAGTCTAAAAATGGATAAAATCAATGTGTGTGTATGTAAGATGGTCAATAAATGGATGTAAAATGAAAATCTCTTAAAAATTATTGAAACACTTGGAATATTTTGTATGTTGGGATTGATAAATCTTGGCTACAACCAAAATATCCAAATAAGCATATGAAGATAAAGTAAATGTAGTAAGTTGAAACACCAAGGTTAACTATGAACAAAAAACTTAAAAATGCATCTAAAGTAAGATAAGTAATAATCCAAATCCAATAAAGGACATAGATAACTATCACATGATTAAAAAATGTATATGTAAGAGAAGTAATAAACTAAACTCAAACAAAGACATGAAAAATGTACAAACTAGAATGAATGGCTTGTAAAAAGATGAAACATGAAATCATGAAAGGGAGAAATGAGACCAAATGGTCCAAAAAAGGTGAATATAAAACTGAAGGTCTTGAACATAAATAAGAGAAATCCTATAGAGATAATTCAATGACCAAGAGAGCATCTAGAAACAACTAAAAGATGCATCTTATATTGCAAAGATGGAAAAACTAAAAATATCATAACCCTACCATGTTTAAAAGAGATAGAGAATAAGAAATGAATAATATGGGAGAGATTTACAAACAAATTACCTCTCAAAGTATAAATATGGAGGAAGGGAAAGAGGGAAACACCAAGGTGAAACATGATCTTTAATGGAAATAAGACACTCAAATCAAGTTTACAAGACTAATAATTTTGATTAGTAATGGCCCTAAAGAACCCCCCCTAAAAAACATAAGATTGGGATAAATAGTGAAGTATAGATATCGTCCCACAAAGGCTAGCATGTATGAAAAATAAAAGTATCACACATTCCCACAACACGTTCCCCACTCCTAAGATCTTTTGTAAAGGCATAGAGTCTATTATGAAGATTGGGTATTTTCATGAAAAGGTATGTGGTACTATAATATAATATAGTAATTATGTAATAAGACCTCCTAGCCTAATATATTGGCCTACCACACCTAAATGGACCTCATATCTATTATGAGGCCAATTGTGTAGTTTAAGATTTGAATAAAATATGAGACATTCTTAAAAAACCTCATCTTTTTATGTGATTTGAATTTTAATATATAATTTGCCTTTTAACATTCCCTTTTCCTATGAAATGTATCTCAACCCTTTTGTATTATTTTATTTAACTTCTCCATGCAATTTTGGAAAACCAACAATGGGTGTTAAATATGACTATCACAAGATGACTGAAACCTAGTAACTGAAAATAGGACTTAAAGACTAGGATTCCTAAATACTCCTATAATTTCACCTTAGAAAGTAGTATAATATTGAAACCAAACTTGGTGATCCTGAGGGGAAAGTGAAGTATAGAGAATCATGGAAATGATCATAAAACAATTAGTTTCCCCAATCATTATTTTTTTATAAGGGAAGATGTACAATGATATGTAGCTATGAAACATCATCATAAGATAGAGGAAGTGTGGATAAAATGTGTGTGTGTGTGTGTGTGTGTGTGTGTGTGTGTGTGTGTGTGTGTGTGTGTGTGTGTGTGTGTGTGTGTGTGTGTGTGTGTGTGTGTGTGTGTGTGTGTGTGTGTGTGATGTGATAGTTTTACAAAAAGAGACTATGATTGACTCAAAGTGAGGAAAAACACTACTCTTGACCATATCCTTATCTTTATAAACTCACACCTAGTTATGTTTGGGAGAAAAACAAATATATGTAGAAAAATGATGGACATTTGTGAAGAGGACCTAATTGATTCTTCAGGTCTTAGGTCATGCAACTCATAAAATAAAAATAAAAGAGGTGCATGTTAGATATTTATAGGAATCATGATAAATCTATGAAGTATAGAAAATATATAAAATACCCAAAGGGTGTATAAAGTGATAAAATATACCAAAGAACCACAAAATGAACAATGGTTGATGAAATGAATCAAATGGTGGTAGAAAGAAAGATAAATGAGTGTTGATTCAGTAGATCTTACCACGCGACTCACAAACTAAAAAACTAATAGGTGTAAAAATTTAAAAATACCTAAGAACAAAGCATGGATACTAAGGCTAATGTAAATGAAACCCAAAGGTATGTAGATAAATCAAGGCTAAGATGTAATATAAGTTATTCAATGTAGAATCTATAAGAAAATATTAGATTGATAGAATATAAAATAGATATAAGCATGCAAGTAATACATACAATAAATGGAAAAATGCAAATAAAATAAAACTAAGATATAATTAGGTAATGTGAAATGCTTCTACAAGAACTAAGAGTTAGCTAGTTCCTTAAATATATGTCTTTCATTTTTCTGAAATCTAAAAGTTCTAGATCTAATGATGTCATTGACTAGGTAAAGAACCCACCACTTTTGGGTGTAATTTCTCTCTTTTTAATGCATGTAATCCAATTTGAATACTAGTTCTATAATGTCAAAAGTATGAACTTTGAATTTCTTATTATATTATTTAGCAATGTGGCATTTGTATTGATGGTTGTGTTGTAGATAACTTATATGTCTCAAGTAATTCTAAAATGTGAAGGTAGGATTCATGAAGATCATCATCATGAATTATTCCATGAAGATAAATGAAAAAAAAGGGTAGCTCCAATTCTATTGGTAAATTAATTTTAGAGCTATAAAATAGAGAAAATGAAGTGGCTCTAGTGCAAGTATAATAATCTATAAGTGTGGGGTATAGATAAAGGTGTTAGTTTGAATGAGAATCCCTAATAATATATTTTGATACCTTTTTAATGATTTTGATTTTGGCTTCATCTTGGCCATTGAATTCAAGGTGATAAGATGTGTAAATTTTGTGTGTAATTTTTAATTTAACACAATAGTGTTTCATGTCTTTATATTTGAAATTTTATCCATTGTCAAATATGATGTTGTGAGGAATACCAAAATGGAATATGATGTAGCTATGGATCATTTTGAATATTGTGACTCTAGTAGCATTAATAGAAGACATAGCTTATACCCATTTTGTAAAGTAATTAGTGGTAGTGATAATGAAGACATGTCCATCTTGTGATCAAGGTAACTTACCAATGAGATTTAATCAACACATCAAAAATAGCTTGATAGATTCGAGGGTCAAAATCTTGACTGGAGGAGATGAATAAGATCATCATAGAACTGGTGAGGATTACACTTCTTCATAAATGTGATGTAATCCTTTTCAAATTGAGGACAACAATATCCCACTTGTAGGCCTTTTCTAGTTATAGCATACATAATAAAATGGCCACAAAAATGCCCCCATGTGCTTGCTCAAGAATAAAATAAAATAATTCACATGTAAAAAAATGTTAAGTGGGTTTCCTTCACCATTAATATAGTTTAAGGATATTATGTCCAATAATGAGTTAAATGTTTTATTCATATTCTATTATTTTCATGGGAATCAACCTCAGGTGGATGAGTGTAATGTTCAACAAATTGGAAGATACTTTAGTACCATGAGCATTGTTGAGTAATGACAACTTTGATGTGGAAAATAAGAGAATCATCCTTACGTGTTAATGTATATAAAAAATTCCTCATGTGGATACGAAACTACAAGTCATGCAATTCTTGATGAGGGTGAAAGAGGGAAGCTGAAGAAGCAAAAGAGTTAGATATAACATTTTAATCTCATGGAATCACCTTGATGGTTAAAGATGCTAACTATTTAGCAAAATTAGTATAAACAGGATGATAATCAATAAAATTAACACCTTTGCATTGATAAACATCACTAATTTGGTGACACATAAGTTTTAAATCACCTAAAACATGTATGTAGAAAATGTCTAAATCAATGGTTGTTTGCATCCCAAGGATGAGACTTTCATATTCAAACATGTTGCTAGTAACATCAAAAGTAAATAAAAAAATCTAAAGGAATGTGTTTTCCATAAGGATCAATGAGGACAAGTCCTACCTCAGCTCCTTGAAGGAACTTGGATATATCAAAGTGAAGTTTCCATGTATCCTTTGCAAATTGATGGAAACCTTGGGTAATCCTTCTAAGGTATCTATCATAAATGTTCTAGACTTAGAGAGTTTTAGAGACCAAAATTTAAATTTATTCAAGGGCTTGGGCATCAAATTTAGATTTGAGATCAATGGAACTAATTTTTAAAGGCAATATCATTATGGATTCCTTCATTCAAGAGGATAATTTCAACTGGTTTAGTAACCTGAAGGTGTCCCTCAGCTGGTATAGGTACGGTAGTAATTTGATCAATTATCACTTGACCTTTAAGTAATTTTTGAGTAATAATCCTACTGTCAAATTCCATCAAAAGGACCATCCACTTTTTGATTCAAACTCTAGGTGGAAAGGCCTTGGAAAATAAACAACGAAGGTGATTAGAATGGATTATGACATTGGTAGTCTAATAAAGCATATAGTGCTTAAATTTTTTGATAACAAAGTATATTGCTAGGTAGTCACTCTCCAATTTTGTGTAGCATCTCGCATAATATATCAAGGCACAACTAATGTAGTAAATAACATATTCCTTGCCAGACTCATCTTGTTCTTCAATCATTACACCAAATGAGATGGGGGTAGATGATGTATACAAGATGAGAGGGAAATCTATAGAAGGCGGTTGTAAAGTAGGAGGATGAATTAAATATTTTTTCATGTTATAAAAGGCTTGTTGAATAGCATAATTCCACTCCATGTTTGAGTCTTTTTTGGTTAGAGGGTTTAGCGAATATTTACGATAAACCAACTCCGGAACAAATTAGTAAACTTCTCAAAATTTTAAAAGGTAAACATAGATGTGAAGAATGAGTCGAGGTTAGGCATGTTAAGAATAAAATTTACTTTACAAGAATCCATGTTAATTTCTTATATTGAAACCAATAATTCTAGATTTTTTTTCTAAGTAACACTAAAAATATACTTATAAAGATTAAAATTAAATTTATATTTAATAAGGTGATTAAACATGATAACTAAGTCATGAAAATGATTTCCATGACGCTTTATTTACCTATAAAGTCATCTCCATAACTTTCGAGTATTTTGTGGATGAGATCATGAAACGTTTATAATTTAACGAGGTGTTATTTGAAATACATGAAACATTATTTCTTTCTCAACCAGGTCAACATCACACATTAAGCTTTCCTGCCCATGGTTTTCAAAGAAAGAAATGAAAAACAAGGCGACGAAACCAAGTGTCCACGGGTGACAGAGGTGAAAGTATTTGGCAATTTTTTGGTTTGATTTTGTCGGCCACCTTCGACTAAACAAAACAAATTATTCAAATTGAACGCCAATAAATCAAATTTTCCCTTATTAAGGGAATTGGATCTTGTAATAAATCAAAATGGATGGCATATATCTTGAAGGAAAATCATTTTTTGTGTGTGACCTTCGATTCCCGTGAATGAGCAATGTCGTATTCTGCGTCGCATATCAGCTATGAATTACTTCAAAACTATCTCTTTAAAGAGTTGTTGGCAGTTATTAATCCTTATGTAACAGATTGTGATTATTAAAAAGACGACCCAAAGTGGCGAAATAATCTTTACCAATTTAAATGCACAAGGACCCCTGCCGTTGAATCAAGTGAATTTTGATGGTCAAATCTCATATGCTCATCCTCACAAATGCTTAGTAATTTTGTTATAAAAACATTTAGCATATAAAAATATAATTTATCCTTGTTTATCAAATGAGTAATATGAGACGGATCTCAACCTTGGTATATAGGTTTAGACACCTAAATATACTCTCACATTTTTTTAGTAATAATATTATAATATTGAAAGATACATATATACTTTTTAATTATTGGTTGATTCATTTTTTTACTTTTTTATCTATTTTTTCTTTATTTGTTGTAGAATTGTAATATATGTGTGTATTTTTGGGGGATGTGTTTTGTAGTCCTATTTAGGTGCATTATGTCATGTGGTTATATTTTGTCACAATTTATTCTTGTTTATTGTTGATTTATGCATTAATAGGGTCTTCATTTGAATTTAAAAGGTTTATGAATACTAATTGCATTAGTACATTTAAAACAATCGTATAATCAATCTAAACAAACAATAATTCATTACATCACTCTATCTAGATTAATTGAAATTTATTTGGTATTTTTTAGTACTTTTTATATCATTTAGGACCCTAATGAGCAGTCCATATATTAAAACCCCAATGACCTTGAGTGTAAGATAAAAAAAACTGAGATGAGCAAGGGTTATAACTTCCTCAAAGTTCAAATCCTCATCCCCATCATCCTTAAAATCCTCTTCCAATGGGGATAATTTTAACTCACCCATCCTTCTTGATCATTCTACCTTCAAGTAGGATCCTTCCTGCTCATCCCTAGCTAAAAGCTCCTTTGCCTCCTACGGGATTGTGATTAAGATGAGAGAGATTTTACAACCCTCCAAGGAAATGAAGTCACTCTCTTTCAACATCATTTTGGGAGAGAGTTGCTTCCCCTCTAGTCTACCATTGAGCATTTCAGTTTCCTCAATATGATCAAACTTATCTTCACCCCTGATTGAACTAAAAAATAATTGGTTCAATCAGATGTAAAATCAAGTCTTATTGAGCCCAGTGAAATTGATAAAATGACTTCCATGAGACTATTACTCTTATTTTTTGTGATTCATATTATGCAGAAAAAATGACTTTCACAATAGCATATTTTCTCAACCATAGTAATTCATAACATATCTTTCAAAGTAAAAGAACTCAACAAGAAGGAAAAGAGGGAATGTTCACCTCCTAGCCATATGATGTCATTTGGTATCCGTGACCCTCATCAATGGTCGAGTCGAAGAGGTTTCAGAAAAGACCCAAAATCTATGAATTGTTACACATCTAAGGTAGAAAATATATCAAATATTTAATTTTTAAAATTAGATACACATTTATTTAGGATTATTCAACACAAATTTAAGGTAATCTATGTAAGAGGAAAATCTAGGGGGAAATTAACATTTGCACATAGCTTTTATTAACTAATTTTTTTTAGGAATTCAACTTTTACATTTTAATTTAAATAATTTTACATAACTAGGGTTCTAGTTTCACTATATCCATTCCCCTTTGTTGACCTATGTTAAATATTTTGTTTAGGACCACTTAGACATAGGATTATTTAGCCAAAAATCTAGTAAGTAATACAACACCTACCTAATTTTGAAAGAATCCACCTTCTCTAGTTTGGTCCTTTTATCTCTACAATCCTCTAATTTTTTAAAAACTCTTCTTTTTTGTAGGTATAAGTCAATTACAATATAAGGATTATCTCAAAAGAGAGGAATAGGATTTTGTCATTCACAACTAACCATGCAAAAGCCTGTGCTCAATCATACTCATGCAACTCCAAGCCTCTAATAAGCCTAGAAGTCCTCAACATTTCTTTGATGGATCCATATAATATCATAAAAGGTACACACCCCAAGGCACCTAAAATTTATCCAATGGAAAAGAAAGATAACAATTTTTAAACTATAATTTTTTGGCTGTCAAGGAAAATTAAAATTCCACATTTCCTGGAATTGTTCCAAGCTCATACATAGAAAAGTTGGTGTTTAATTTAAGCTAAACCTTGTCCTCAATGTAAACTAAGTTTTCATGGTGATGTGTTCTTAAGGTTTAATACTAGCCGTATACACCTAAAAGTTATGTGGTGTTGCTAAGGTTATAGTCCATGGCCCCTATGTCATGTCTAAGTTAGGAGTGGCCAATAGGTCTTGGGTCTAACTCTTTTCCTCCCCTTTTATCTTCACATTTATCACATTCACACTCACTTCACCCATCAAAATGTTCACACACAATAAATTAGTATATAAATAATGAAAAATGACCCATCTCAAGATATATCCAAATAGTTCCATGGAATCCACATGACACATATGTCAATGTCACTATGAAACTATACTTATATCCTAATCATAGGTTTTGATGCATTATATTATTGTACCCACCCTTGGTTACATCATAAGTCAAAGATTGCATTATGGGTTAGAAATAATATGTCCAAAAATATACTACCACATATATTTAATCATAATTAGAGAACTAATATCCAAATGCATATATGATAAAAACATCATAATAATGTACTAACATAGTATAAAAATTTGAGAATGCTATATCAAATATTTGAACATGTCTATAGCTAACCCATACAACAAAAATAATCTAAAGGTTATCAATTATGTCCATAATCCTTCAAAAAAATTGAGTTAATCATTTAATAAGGGACTAGAATATCATGTCCTTAAAATATACCACCACATTAATTCATTCATGTATAGATAACTATTATACAAGAACATGTATATATAGATATGATAATAATATAAGAATGTACTAACTTTGTAAAAAAATAATAGTGATATACCAATTATTTGAATATGTCCATACCCAATCCATATGCTGGCACTAAGATAAAATATATCATCCATGTCTATAATACTTTGAAAATATAGTGTAATCCTCACTGGTGAATCACAAGAAGCAATTTGGAAGATTTCCAACATTGTTACAAAATCATAACACCCATATCTTATCACTTGGGACTTCAATTAGTATCAAAAAGTAGGAAATTAAATATATCATATAGTATTATACATTTTTTAAAGATACCATCTATTCTACCCAAGATGCCATTTTCAATTAGTAATTAAAATAGTGAATACAACTTAAAAAAGGATACCCATTTGCTAGATCTAACATTTGTTCTGCCTAAAATGACATCCACAAAAATATAAATAAAATAACAAATATAACTCAAATAAGGATACCCATATTATATAACTAAATTTGATTCTACCTAAGACTCTCATGTAGTCTTTAACAAGTGGAATCAGGAAATATAAATTGTAGTAGGATACGTATATACTAGATGTATCCTCTTATCTTCTCCTCAGTACTATTCCCATATAATCTAAAGAATATTTTAATATGCATTTTTTAATTTAAAAACATGATAGGAAAGTTTCTAATGAACCCTTAACCATTTTATCCCCTTTGGCTCTTAGGAGAACTAGTGAGTGTTACAACTGTTAGTTACTCCTAGGCATCACAATAATACATCTCTGATTTACATCTGACATGTAATTACAATAGATATCAGTAAAGCATGTGGACTTGATAGTGAAACCTGCCATGAAACATTTTATAATTCAATATCGAAATAAATAATGACATGGTTAGTCCATACAAAGTTAGAAATAATATATAGGATAACTCATAATTATGTTTTGTATCCAAATAAGCATGGAAAATAACCATGTATGCTAAGCATAATACACCCAACTATATCATGACTAACTATAGATATTTCTCAATCCTTATTAACTTCATCTATATATGGAATTAT
Organism: Torreya grandis; assembly: GCA_037957365.1. Lineage (NCBI taxonomy): Eukaryota > Viridiplantae > Streptophyta > Pinopsida > Cupressales > Taxaceae > Torreya > Torreya grandis. The sequence goes on from JARHVA010002734.1 coordinate 2,014,754, forward strand.
ATCACATCAGTAAGTGTGAACAATGTAGAGAAAAAGAGAGGAAGAATATTTTTTTTTACTATAATCAAAGCAACACCATAATTAATCCATAATTATAATTACAATGCTATTAATCTATATGTAATAAGTTAATAAAAGTGAAATTAATCATCATGTGTACATATTACATATAATAAGGTTATTTTATATATTTGAAATTATCACATAATACTAAAAGCAAGAACCATATCCTAGAATATCAAGCTACTTAATGATAATAATGATATATGTCCACGAAGTATGGAACAATATCTAACATCTACACTCAAGGTATTAGGATACAAAATTGTATATAAAACACCCATCATAGTCCATCAGAAATGTAATATAAAATGAAATATGTTCAACTCTCAGTAAAATTAACATGGCAAGATATTTTAATCAAAACATGTGTAAGGAGAAATACAATTTGTTGTATGGTAGAGACAAAAACTAGAATTATTTTAGGTATTATAATATATATTTATGTTGATGGATTGTCTAAAAACAAAGATATTCAAAAGATGTGAAGTCTACATGAGAATACATAAAAACCAACCTAGGGTTACCTTCACAATATTGGGTTGTAATAAAAATTTACCTTAATAATCATATCAATATGTGAATTAAGATAGGTTAACTACAATTATGGGTTGCGAAATTTATGAATTGACATGAACACTAATCAAAACAACTAAATCTTAAACCAAGAAAGATAAAGGTAAAATCCCCATAAGGAACTCATGATTACAAAAATAGGTGTAAATATCTTCCATGACCACAAATATTATTGAAAAATTGAAATGTATAATACATGACATGAAATTGATACCATATTTTTTTTCAAGAAATATACCATTAAGATTTTTTAAATTTTATTAAACACTTAAATGGACAAGTTACACTTTCCAATCAATGGGGTGTAAGAATAAGGGCTTCAGGAAATTCTTTCACCTATTCTCAAACCTTTCACCTTTGTAAAATCAAACTTTGGGATTTTTATATCTCCTCTGACCAAACTGTATTAGAATAATCCATCAGGACTTATATGTTAGTCCCTATTTCCAAACCCTAATCAAGGAAAGACGCATACATTTACTACATAATAGTACCATTTGATAAAAATTAAACTACAATTTAAAATATTAAAATTGGTTTTAAAAATATAAATTAATGGGAGGGAAGAACATGTTGATGATCCCTTAGAGGATCATAAAAGTCTAATGTGGATATAGGCTCAACCATATAATAATTATAAACTAACGGAGCAAGCTTAAAGGTTGTCACAATCACTTATAACTTCAAGTTACAATAACATAACAAAATGTTAAATAAAATAATAAAGAAATGATTGGGTGTGAAAAAAATATACAAATATTTTTTCTTCCAATTGTCATATAATAACCTCCTCTATTATGGCTTGATACAAGGATTCATTCTCTCTTCTAAGAAATTTTATGCTCTATCTCAGCATTCAAATTTTAACAGTGGAATAAATGTGTACACAAGGGTGGTTTTCACTTATCTTATAGGTTAATATATTTATTACTTTTCCAATGAAAAGGTGAAATTTATCCATCCCAATCCTCTTTCCCTTTCTCAAAAAAATTCTATGTATTATCTCCTTATACAAAGTCATTTCACTCTATTACATGAACACATCTATGAAAATAGCTTTCTCTTACACCATAATTTTTTATCCAACCAAGGTCATGAATGAGGTTATGTCCTACCCTATAATAAAAAGAACTACCCTAAAGGTAAGTGGTTTGTATTTCATATCATTGTAGAGAAGATATTTTAAATTAATCATTTTACTCACATAATAAAGTAAATAACTAATGAAAAATATACACACATGCTCATAATTTCATGATATTAAATATAAAAATAAATTAAAAATACTATTCATTACAAGTTGTATGCATTAACCACGTAAAGTTTTATAAAACAAGTGAACCCATTCCAATATCTCATCATCAAAAAATCATAATAATTAACTAGATGCTATTAAAATTCCACCAAAACTAAAATATCTTCAAAAAAAATTGAACACTTTAAACTTAGCCTAGTGTTATTTTTTCCTTAAATTATCTTGTTGGAAAACATTATAGTTTGAACTAAAGAGCATATAATAAGGCTTAAATTAAAATTTCCATTGTGGGAGTTTGGTAATCCTAGGTTACAATCTCTGAGATGTTATAAAATTATGGTGGACTTAATAATTTTATAAAAATAGGTTAGGAAGTTCTAATTTAGTTATTTTATCAAACAATTTAGACAATGCAATGACCATTTGGGATAGGTGAGGTAAATGAATATTGCAATTTATTTCAAACTATATTACTAAATATACATGTTTATAATATATAAACAAATGAAATATAGATGTAACTCATAAGTGTAATATAAAATTACATTTATTTCATTATTATTTTACATTTTACATTAAAATTAACTTTTACATTGATAACAAGGCAATAAGGGTGTACAAACAGGTAAATTTTTTTATTTTAATAAATACATGTATAAAAAATAATTCAACTAAACTTTATACATTTCCATGACAAATAAAAGACAAAATAATTATTTTATAAAATGAAATATAGGAATAAAAAATTTAAAATAAAATATACCTAAAAAGTATCCACAAGGCCAATCCAAAGAAGGACTTGGATCCCATCCATTGTGCAATAATTATGTGTATGCCCTAAGAATCTCTTGAGCTTAAGGGCTCACAATATTTAACATGGGTGTTACTAAAACAATGAAAAGGATAAATCTGAGTGATGTAGGTTTTTCCATGGAACTCTTTAAACCACCCACATAAAAATACAATAAATTAATCAAATAAATAGACATTCTAAGGACATTGATACTATAAATCTTAATAATGAAAGTAACATCGAGATTTTATAATTATTCTTAAACTCTTAAATTGAAAATTTATACTTTGCAATCAATGGGGTGAGGAAAGGATGGAATGGGGAAATTGTTTTGACCTTTTCCAAATCCTTAGAGGGATGTTGGGATTTTATATATATCCAAAATAGGATTATTGTATATATTTTTACAAAACCATATTATAAGAATATATTGTTAGGACTTGAGATGTTAGTCACCATGCCTAAACCTTAATAATAAAAAGGATACATTTCTTACAAAACTAGCTAATTTAGGCAACATTACTTAAAAATTTTAAATCATAAAATGGGTTGAAAAAAAGGAAATTAATACGAGGAATGAGTGAATTCAAAATCCTTTATAAGGTCATAAAAATATTATTTGTCCATGTTTGAGATCACAACAAAATTATAAATAAATGGAGCTAGACTTAACGCCTTCGCAATCCCTTAAAATTTGAAGCTAAAAAATAGAACAAGAGATTCTATAAATAAAATGAATTCATGAATGGGTGTGATAATGGTTCTTTATCTTAAGTCCACTTGTAAAATATAAATAATATTCTCTGCTATAGATTTATACATGGAATTACTCTATCCTCAAGCTTTTTATCATTGTCCAAGCGCTAGCTGACTACTCAAAAATTGAGAATAATAAAATTATTTCCAAAATGATAGATTTACATTATCATATATGGAAAAAAAATTCCTTGTAAATTGTGAATTTGAGAATTTTTCTTTCCAATTTGCTTAACTCTTTTCCAAAAGTTTTCTATGTTTTTACTCCTGTTACAAATTCATTACATAAAGTCTTACATGGGAACATAGGCAACCATGGTTATTTCTATTACACTCAATTAACGTTTCTCAAACCAATGCAATAAATAGATATACGGTATTTCTAATATTTCCTTTAATAATCATTAAAACACTCATATGCTTACTATTTTTTCAAATGGATTTAAATATTCCTACAAGTACCACAAAAAATGGATTTTCACACCACTCTAAAAGTGATTTACTCTATCCATATGAGTAATGAAATTTGTTCACTTATGTTGACCATTAACTAAACCCTTTTCAATTCCTATATGGCTCTATAAATATCTAAAGAATTGATAATTGTGTGTGAATAAAGCTAATAATCATTTCTTAATTTAGTAATTAGATTAAAATTAGGAATTGAAATATACAAGTTGATGAATAAGAGTACTACACATATAATTATGGTAAACACCATTTTTAATTTATTCCAAGTTCCTTCACCTAGCCTTTTGTAATCCTACACACCATTTCACATATAAAATAATTTTACCTTAGAATACTTGAATTAATGGTAATAACAAAATCTCAAGAAACATGTATAATCACATAATACATACATACATACATAAAGTCTCAACTTATCATATGGATTCTTGCAAAAAGTCACATGGATAAGTAACCATGTACTAATATTATATGATACCATTGTGCTAGATCAACTAATAGAGTCATAAAAACTTGTATACATGTAGTGTAAATGTAATAAACTATCCCTACTAGTAACATATTCCAAAATGTGTATATAAGATGTACTAGTGTAATATAACTATCCCTACTAGGAACATCAATATTAATGAATCAAATCTCTAAGATTTACTAATACAATACCAATACTTTGTGCCCTCAAATAAGTTAAAATAAAGTATACCACTTGGTGCATAAGAAAAATGACAAAAAATGAATAACAACAAGCTATAAATCAAGCCTTACCTCCCCATATTCTTATATACACTTCCTCTTAAAATTTGATTGAAAGGTGGGAATATAGGTCAAATCAAGGTAGTATAACCTCCTAAGAAATATGTCAAGTTAATATAGTAGTCTTACTAGCTAATGATACCCAAGATAAAATATGTTTAAAGATGCAATAAGAAATGCACATAATAATCTCCAAGCCTTAACAAAATATTAATTATACCAATGGGGTAAAACACATTCAAAATCATAATATAATCTTAGTTTAATTAAATGGCTTAGTTCTAAGACAATGATCACATCTCATAGTGGTTGATTTCATCATGTTATTCTAGTTATTGCATGAACTGATAGGTTGGTAGCTGCATATTCATAATTAAAATAGCTTGATCCATAAACAAACTTGAAAGGGCTTTTACTTCTAGCTCTCTTAGGTGTGATCCTATCAGCCCACAAGGCAAACTTCAATTGTTCACCCCACTTCTTGTTATCTTCCAAAGTTCTTCTAATGATTTTTGAGCAAGTACTTATTACTAGATTCTTCTTGCCCATTCCCTTGAGGGTTGTAGTTGGAAGCATAAGTCAATGTGATCCCATATTCTTTGAATAATTCCACGAAAGGCTTAGCTCTGAAACTCATGGCATTATCATTAATTACCTTGACAAGCACACCAAATATACAAATAATTTGATTCAACATAAAGTCCATAATCACCTAGTGTGTGGCCTTCTTTATAGGGACCACATCAACCTATTTTATAAAGTAGGTAGTTACAACCACTATCAACTTATGTCTAGTGCTTGATGAATCAATGATCTCCCCAATGAAATCCATCCCCCATTGTCTAAATAGGACTTCAATCATTATAGGTTTCAAGGGGAGAGAACTATAAGTTTTCAACCTTCTAGCAAAGAACTGATATTTCTCATATTTTGTTACTTTCTAAGCAACATACTTGAATAATGATGGCTGCCAATAAATAGCTCTAAAAATCTTATGAGATATGACTTTTGGTGCAAAGTGACCACCACATACTCCACTATGGAAGTCTTCAATTACATTGTCAGTTTCTTCCTCTACCAGGTATTTTAGGAGAACCCCATCAAGGTTCTTCCATACTAGTCCATTTTCAGTCAAGAGGTATTTTTGGGATATAAACTTAAGTTTCTCCTTTGGTTCTTATCCAAGTCCAGGGGATAATTCAAACTTTTCAAGTATTAAACAATGTACCTATACCACAAAGATATGTTAATTTAACTCAAATAATCATCAATATTAAAAATAACATTGTTTACCTCAAAAAATTTCAAATTGGTCTCATCCATAAGCTTGGCTAAGCCCATCCCTCTCACTAACTTGGTGGTCTGGATCTTGATATTATACTCTTACAACTTGTTGACCCACCTACATCTCTTTCTTGATAATTCAATCTAAGTTAAGATGTATTTTACCATTGTATGTGGGATGTAAGAGATAATTTTTGAAATCAAAATGTAGGGTGTGAATGTTTGAATAACCTTCAAGAGGGAAAAAACCTACTTTTCAATGATTGTGTAATTCAATTCAGATCCTTGCATAACTTTGCTAAATAAAGATATGGACTACTCATTTCCATCATTGGTATTTTATAATAGAACAATAGTTATAGTACTTTGTGATACAAAAGAAAATATTTGAAACTCCCTAGTGTAATCAGGACTGGCTAAGACAGTGGATGAATTTAAGGCTTATTTGATGTCATGGAAAGCTTGTATGACCTTTCATCCCACTTGATGGTGTGGTCTTTATTTGACATGGAAGTAATAGGCAGAGTGATCTCTACAAAATTGGACACCAACGTACTTACAAAATTGATTTGTTTGAAGGATTGAATTTCCCTCTTGGACTATGGGATAGACACTTTGTCAATGGCTTCCATTCTTTCTAGATCTATCATGAAACCATCTTTAGACACTATGTTTTCTAGCAAATTGGCCTTTTGTACTCTGAAGTGATATTTCTTAGGATTAAGGGAAATACCAAATTCATTGTATCTAAGGAATACTTTTTCTAGATGCTTCAAATGCTCTTTTCTATTTTTGGAGTACACTGTAATGTCATCATAATACATAAAAATAAACTTGTTAATTACCCCTACAAAATTAATGTCTATATCTCTCTCAAATGTTGCATCAGCATTCATTAACCTAAAAGGCATCCTCATGTAGACATAAGTGTCCCAAGGCATTGCAAATGCAGTCTTGGGTCTCTCAAATTCTTTTACCACAACCTGGTTATACCCTAAGAAATCATCTAATGTGGACAACATCTCTAACCTTGTAACACTCTGCAACATGTTATCCATATTGGGCCAGGGTAATTCTCCTTTGAAGAAGATTTATTCAAATTTTGAAAACCCACACACAAGCATATGTCATCATTTTTATTTCTTATAGGGACTAAGTTTGCCACCCATGATGAATACCTAATGAGTTGAATAATTCCACCATCCCTTTGCTTTTCTAACTCATCCCTCATCTTGGTGGCCAAGATGGGGTTGATAGGTCTCTAATTTTTCCTAAAATTCTTTTTATTAGGCTATAATGGGATGACATGTTGAAACAAAACCTCCCTATACACTTTCAATTTAGAATAAGACCAATCCACACAATCTTGGTACTTCTTTAGTAGTTGCATGTAATCTTGTTTCTCATCTACACATAAGTGAGTACCTAGCCAGACCTTCCTTAGATGTTCGTTAGATCCCAAATTACATTTAGTCACATATTTTGAGATAAATAGATCTCAAGTTTTAATTTGGTTTACTGCATCAAAAGATGCCTCTAAGCTTACCAATCCTCTTGGGATGGTATTCATTTTCAGCTGAATGACATCCTTCCCAAACAAGGTTTCCTTTCCATCACAAATTTGGACCATTGATTCCAAGTCTATAATCTGATCATGAAATTCCACTTTGCAATTGAGAAACATTTTAATTTGATCATCATTTGAAACTTTCCAATGTTGAATGTGGCTCAATATTGAGGATCTAACAAGCACCTCCACCTAATACTGATAGTGAGGATTCATATTTTCAATTTAAAATTGAACACCTAACCCTACAAGTATATCATTTTCTTCATTGAAAATTATACCATGATAACAAATATTGAAAGCATCAAATAATTCCAACAAATCCTATACAACATTTCTATATTATTTCAACCTTTTATTTTTGGTGGCATAAACATTGTGGACCTACTTAACCACTAACTCAAAGTCACCCTTTATAATCAGACTTATGATTCCACATTCTCTAGAAATCCTTAAACCAAACAAGAGTACCTCATATTCAATGGTATTATTAGTGCATCACATTACAAGAGGATCTGAAATCAAACATATAGTTATGAACAATTAATCCATTAATCAACAGGGTGGTATAGAAGGGTTCAACATCCAGCTGAATCTATATTAATGCATTCCCAAAATAAACCTCTAGGTATGGTTTAATAACCTCATCTAAATATTCATTATCATCCAAGGGTATTGGGGGTAAAGTCATCTCAATGGCAACTGTATTCGCATTAAATTTTAGATATTCAAATTTTTTCTTCCTATGTTTAGGTATTTATAGCAACTCAACAAGTGGGACAATGATCTTCAATTGAATCAATACTTGGTCCATATCACACACACTATACTGAGGAAGGGGAGTATTTGTAGGAAGGGTGAAAACACCTTCAATAGGAATACCATCATTTAAATTCAAAGGTGGAACAAAATGGGATGAACTAGCATTCCTAATAGCATTTTTCAAAGGGGGGTTTCTTCTTATATCATTAATACCCTTAGGAATAATGGACAATAAAGGTTATCTATTCTTGGTTGGAACACCTCTCTATTTGACGATTTGGGAAATAGATGATAGTTTAGAAGGAATAAGGACTTCTTTAGTTTTCTCAACATCCTTATGTTTATCCCCTATCCTTGGATTAATAGGGGTAGTATCTTGAGGAGAAGAACCTTGTTTCTTTCTTCTTAGACTATATTCTTTCTCTTGGGCAACTCTTTCATTAATTATAAGTTTCCTATCCTCAACTAAAGGAATTCTCCCATCATACATTTTAATCATCATAGATCTTAAAAAATCAAAGTCATGATTGGGTAGATCATATGCTTGTATCATGTTTACATCACAAATAAACTCAGAATTTGGGACACATACCTTTTTTACTACACTCCAAAATTGATCATTGGTAGTAGTACTCAATAATTCCATGGAGGCAAACATTTTACTTTAAGAGATTTGACAATCAAACATCATAATCTCACCATATTCAGATACAAACTCAGGTTCCTCTGCATCTTCATTAATTCTTTCAATATTATTGTAAGGATGATGGGGGAAGAATCACATATCACACCAATCAAAATCAAGATCACATTCTAGAGCATTGACCTTGGCATTCAATGGATTAGGGACCCCCTTCCTAGCTCCTTTATTCTAATTTATATAATTTTGGGCATGTCTCTTCCCTCTAACATTATCTCGATTGTGGAAAGAGGGTCTCCCTTGTGATTTATTATGGTTTTGATCTCTCTCTTAACTTGAAGATCCATGAGGGATCCCCTTCTCAGCTTTCGCCAACTTGTATGACATCTACTTGATATCAGTTACCAAGGTTTTCATGGTCTCCTCAAGGTTTTAATTCTTATTATATTGATTCTTCTCAGGATTGGTCAACTTCACATTAACCCTCTTGCTCAAAGTCTTTCCCAAAACCTTTATATTATTTTCAATTTGTATGGCCATGTTGAATGCCAACCTTAGGTTTGTGGGAGCCTTGTCCCTCAAGGAATAGGTTACCTTCTTGTCAAATGCATCATAGTATTTAATTAAACAAGTTGTATCATTAGGCCTAATATTTTTAGGTAGCCTCATCATAGTCTTATTAAACCTCATGTTAAAATCCTGCACATCCTCATTAGGGTTCTTTATGTTTTCAAGAAATTGGAAAAGGAACCTAGGATCAATTCTATCATAATATTGAATCTGAAAACATTATTCATTTCTTCCCATGAATTTATTCTTCCATGGGGAAGGGAATTGAAAAATTCATGAGCATCTTCTTCCAGCATGTGTACAAATATATTAGTGCAAACATACTCATACTCAAACTCATAATCTGTAATGATAATGTGGAAAACCCTCAAATTTTATTCACTAATCACTATATTATTCCCTTGAGACTTAGGGAGTTGATTCCTTCATTTGAAACTTCATTGGGATAACCTTCCATTTCATCAAAATTGATAGGTCTAAACCTAGGAATCCTAAATGCAGGATGTTTATTCTCATCCTGATCTCTATGCCTCATGACTGGTTCAATGGCAAGCTCAATATTAGATAAAAAAAATTAGTGTGGGGGTGAGTGAGGTGGACTTAGGGGATCAAACCAAGGAGATTCAACTGGTTGAGAAGGTGTTGGGTAGTAAATAGGGCTATAAGGCTCTGAATTACTAGGAAAACTATGATAATATTGAATTAAAGTTAGTTCATCAAATAAAAGTTTAGGTGTACCAAAATTTTGATAGTCTAGACACTCCTTTGTAGTAAAATTTTGTAATTTAATTGGCCTCCAAATTTGTTTCCTTCTTCTATGATGAACAATTTAATTTAAATACAAGCTACTTTGATGAGTCACCTTTAAAGGAGTATCTCATTCCTTCTAGTTTTTCAAATGATAGAACACTCAAAATTTAAGATATTCAAAATGGGCACTGATCTTTCAAAAACTAGATGAAATGCTAGAGTCACTACTAGAAGAGAATTTATAAAATATAACAGATTATAAATGGCTAGTGATACAATTTGAAATCATAATTTGTATTAATCAGTGATGATATATAACAACAAAGACACTAAAAATTTTAGATTCATGTTTAAAAGGGCAAATCATTCTAAAACATGAATAAATAATTAACTCTTTTCAAGAAATTTTGGCAATATAAGTGCCAAAGATCTTTCACTCCCCAACAATAGTGCCAGTCACGTGTTGGTACACCTCTTCCATTCAACCTTACAAACTTGAGAATATGGCAAACCTATATGATAAACCCAAGTTTATGTCATTATATCCAGGGAAGGGTTTAACATCCTGATGAACTGAATGTAGATAATGACTAGAAGCCATTAACAAAGGGTATGGTTAGTTTCCTGCTACTTCTAGATCTACCTGAACTAAGGTGAGAGGACCTATAGTTAGTTTAATCTCAAGGGTATTATTGGCACAAACACAAATATGACCAAAGCATAACCAAAATTGCATAGTCTACTCAGGAAGAGTTATCACATGGACTAGGAAAATGTTACTAAGTCAGACACAAGCTACTGAAGACAAATGGAAAAGTGATTGAAACCTTCATTTCTAAATAAATTTTGCATATCTATTAGCCAAATAGAGGATTAAAATGTTGATCTTTGAATAAAAAAATAAATACACATTTCATATTTACAATATTCATGCATATATAGGTAAATAACACTTAGGATAGTCAACAACATGTATTATTTGTAGGTATAGGGGAGGTAGGATGAGTTATGTAGATATAAAAGTGGGTTTTGGTGGTTGTTTTCAAGACAAGGAACTCTTTCTAACATCCATGCTACTATTCATTACAAGATATAAAATATTAAGTAAACAAGCTAAATAAAACCATCAACAATAGTTTGCATTCATTGATGTTAATCTAATGCAAACATTCAAATGGCCCTTAAATATCCAAATCATACATTACAAGTGAAAACTCAAGCACCTTCTCTTATCAACCCCATAAGTCTAAGATGTCCTTAAAATATTATCAACAACATACTCCCAAATCATAATGCAGAAAGGACTTTACAACCTAGATCCATACACAAAATGACTACCATTAATAGACATAAAACCAAATACCTAATCAACAATCAACAATGTATTGTTGCATTTCATTAACAAGATACAACAAAAAAATAGATATTTTCCATTATCTTGAAACTGAATCTTACCTACATAATGTTCATAAATACATAAAAATGGTGAAAAGCATGGTGGATTTTCTCTAAAATAGGGGAGACATACATTATACTCTCAAAGTTTGATAATGGTTGTATAGGTACCTTAGCAAGAGAGACAAAACACACACAATAGCTTTCTAAAAGTTGGATACCATAAACCCTAGAAAATCAACAACCTAACAACAACCTTGTAAAGAGGATAAACCCTCTTTAATTAACAAATTTCTCACCCAAAATATTCCTATGAGATGCTCTAGTTGGAAGATGCCCTTGATCATGCCTGGAAGCTCATGCTTTGTAAGGAAATCATTCTAGTAATTGCTTGTCCATGTAATGATGAAGATTTGAAATGAACTTTGATCTGCTTGTCTATAAATCTTGATGTAGTTGGGCTTGAGGGAGAATATTCTTCTTGGTATCAAAACAAACTCTTGTATTCATGTGTAATTTATTTTCCTTTCTCTCTAACTAATCATTTTCCCAACTAGAAGTATGTAAATAATGGTTTCCCTCTTCCTTTTACAATCCAAAGGATGCCCTAGTTTTGTCATGATTGCATCAGAATGTTCCAGCTATGATGGAGGTAGTATGGGATCCATGACCATTTGAAAAATATGCTTGCAAACCTTGGTCTCAAAATCCCTATAATGATTTTATTCATCCATGGAGGCCTTCAACATTAGCCAAATATTTGGAAATAACACTTAGCTTATGTTTTTACCTTTTTACCTTTGACTTTGCCCATGATTCTTATTTTTCATTTTTTGCATTTTAGGGTTGCCACCAAACTTAATAATTCTATATGGCATATTTTACCTAATTTTTCCTTATGCAGGATTTCAAGCTTGAGTTACAATTTTACATGCTGGTGGGAATCTAAAATTCTACTGCATATTTACAAATTGAAAATTTATAATTTGATATTGTAGTTTCACTCATAAATCTTGTAAAATTGAGCCTTTGACCTTGCATTGACTAATGGGTGGTGGAAACTATATTGTAGTTTGAAAATTGCAATTTTTTAAATTTGTAAATTACAATTTTTTAAATTTGAAAATGCATGTTGTATTCCCTCTAAAAATGTCTATTGTACCTTATATTTTCTACTTTCATAGACATTTGACCTAAGACATCTGCAGCACAACCTCCTCTTACATTGCTCTTTCAAGGTACAAAGCTTCTATTGGCTCTTTTGTTTATAGTAATGCATCTCTCCATGCCAAACTCTTATTCTTCTAGAAGGAATTACTTGTTTTCTATGTCTATGGAGTGTATTTTTATGCTCAATCTCTTTGAAGTAGGATATTTTTTGACTTGGAATAGAGGATGTCCACTTGATTTATTCTTCCCTTTATATCATCCATGTGCAATGGGTTTTTCCCTCTATTATCTATCAAATCATCAAGGGAGATGATTTTTCCTCTCATAATGTATAGGTAATCATTGATGATAGAGCTTCCATCGATCTTACATGAAAGTGCATCATAAAAGGGGCTATGGCCATCTACATCTTTTATATCCATTATATCTTTGAAGACTTCATAAAGATAAGCATGTCTCTTGAAAGCCATAATATGGATATTTATCTTTCCTTTCCCATAAATTTACCATGACCTCTACAACCACAAACACCTCCAATGGTAATATTTGTTACAATACCATCACTAACAACAAGAAACCCACTACCTTCAACTTTGGAAACAAAAATAATAGCAACATTTTTGAAATGAGGGGATCTAAATCCAAATTTACTACAATAATAGTTAGGAGCATAATGATGCCTACTTAAACCCCAAAAAATGCTTACACCATCACACCAAAGGTCACCCTTTCCCATAATTCTACCTTTGGTTAGTTTTCTTAAAGAAAAATTTAGACTTGTAGAAAGACTCCCATCCCTTCCTTGCATAAGATTGATTCTTTTCCATATATAGAACCATAAAAAGTTACTCTTTCCCTGAATCCATCATCTATTTGGGAGGAAGATATCCTACCAGACACAACTCCCAATAACCCCTTAGTGGGCCAGGTAGAACCTTGGCCCCACTTATTAATTATATATTATACATCCTTGAATGCTTCATCCACATTTTCAAATCCTTCAAGAAATGATCCAAACTAGAAGATTTTTGCCATATTGAAATTGAAATCCTTTCTTCTCTTAATCTAAGAAAATGATCAACTTTATTCTTTACATTGTTAAGACTCTATTCAACACTTTTTCTAGATGATATTTTTTGGAATTTGGTATCATTGACACTTAACACCTATCTTATTCCTTTGCCCTCAAGTCACTGCTTAACCGGTTGAAGACATGTGCCTTGGGATTCTAAACCTTTGATGTATTTTTTGAATCTTTGTTCACTTTATACATCTCAAGCCTAGGAGATTTAGTTGCATATTACAATTTATAGTTTTCAAGTTGATTTATGGCATTGTATTTCCACCAAAAACATATACCATGTTTTTTTAACTTTACATATGGGTATACCTATGGGTTTCGGGGCTTGTGCTATAATTTAAAAATTAAAATTATAAAATTTGATTTTTGCCTTTAGATTTTCACAAGGCTCCTTTGAATTTTAATCTACTATGGGTGGCAGACGTTTGTTTACAATTTGAAAACCACAAACTTGCAAATGGATGTGTATTCCCCACTGTAAATGTCTACCATGGACATTCAAGTCAATGTTTATGTGGGACTTTAGCCTCCATGTGAGTTGAAACTTATGGCATGGGATCTTCTTTAAAAACCTCAATGGACTTTTGAGCTTGTAATGCATATTACAAAAAACAAACATTGCATTTATTTTTTTGCACTCATATTAAAAATTCTTCATGCTTTAAAATTTGCACGGTCTCTCAAAACCTTCCACATGGGCTATACCATTATTGTGGGTTTCAGAGATTAGATTGTATATTGTTGTTTTATAAACTTTTTTTTCATTGTTGTTTCCTCAACAAGTATTTCTAAAGACTTTTACACTTCACTTGCAATTTTCAAATTGCAAATTTGCATTTGAATTTAAAAACTCCACCACTTTAGGATTTTAATTTAAAACCTCTTTTTACCCATATGGGGACCTCCACATGGGCAGTGATTGGATTTTATTTGAAATCTTCTTAAAACATTTTTATGGGATTTAGAAACATTTACATGGTCCCTTTGGTGTCACATGGGCATTTGACTATTGCGTGGACTTCATTATGGCTGACATTTATTTCTTTATGGGTGGTATAACTTTGGATATCCTTTACAATTTGAAAGTTACAAAATTTATTTTTTCCTTTGTTATTTCAACTTGAAAACTCCACCAGCTCCCAAACTTTCATTTCTCTTTGAAAACTTCTTCCACTGACTTCTACGTAGGATGCCTTTATTCTTGTGAAATTCAGGAATTATTATGCAATTTGTAATATGCAAACTTACATTTCAAACTTGCTTATCCATCAAATATTCATGCCATCAGGTTTGGTAACTTTACCCACATATTGAAACTTACAATATGCGAAGTTGCATTTTTCCTCAAAACTTCCATTGTGGACCTAGGAACTCCAAATGCAAATTTCAAATTATAACTTAAAAAGCTGCATTTGGATTTAAAACTTTTTTGTCACCCCTTTGACCTTTACGTGGGCACTTGGACTTAGTATTTTATAAATATTTAGTCATTTTATATCTATCCTAACTAAATTTTTACCATGGACCCTGCAACCAAAACTCATTATAGGACATGAAAACACCAAATGTTAGTTTAAACTAGACTTATGAGGTTTTCATAGCTTGATTGTGGAAATGGGGATTTTATGACCTAGGTGGGCACTTTTAGATAGGGGAAACACTTAAAATATTAGACACTCATTCTTTTGGAAATAGGGCACAAAATGTTTAATCATATTTGGTCTCTAACAGATCACTCTTCTTGATTCAAAATGACCTCACATAGTTCCACATTTAATTACACAATATTTGTCACAGTCCTTCATATCTAATTTTTAGATAAGTTATTTAGGTTTATTACTTTCCCCTTTTGGCACATTTATAAAACTAGTAAGTTGTAAATCAGTTATGTGTGATAATTGTATATCTCTTACATTCTAATTTAATAAGTTTCTTATCTTAACTAGATTATTTCACTTGATCTCCAATTTTGATAAAAGAGAACTATATTCCTTGCGTGAGCTTGAAATGTACCATGTCAACCATAGACTTGGTCTCAACTCATATTTAATGCATAAATGGTTCTAGTATGGTTCAAGGTTAAATAACCCACTCATATATTAAACATGTTTTAATAAGGCCCAAGACAATTTTATCTAATCAAAAGGCCCAAAAATTTAATTTAGATCCAATATAAAATCTAATTTTCTATTTAGTTTATTTTCTAAAATGGGACCATAGAAATTCCAACTAAGTTTCTTATTACCTCAAAAAGTGTCTAAAATATCCTTGGCAAGCCTTTAGTGAGTGGAGCATCCAATCTCCACCATTAGATGTCACCTATCCAAGTTACAAATCTTTTTCAAATCCAAAAATCTATAATAAGGGTTATGAACTCTTATAAAGGCCCAAAAACATGACCAAGTTTGATAAAACTCAAGAAATACGGGACCTACTCATAGTCCACATCTGTCCTCAAAGTCCCTAGATGACCTCCCTTAATATGGCCCCTATGTTAAAACATGTTTAGTGATAAAGTCTAAAATTTATGATCTAATATGTACCAATAATGGTTGGGTTGACACTTTCCCTAACCTCATATAATTTATCTACAATGTTTTAGTAGCTCAAGTGGATGAAAAATGATAAAGGGGGAGTGGGGGGGAGGGGGGATATCCCCTTGTAGACATTAAAGTTATCCCCATGGCCCATAGCTCTAAAATGTGATTTAAAGTATTAATATCAATTTGAATGTGATTAGGTTAGAATGGGATCCCCTAGGCCCTTAGGACCTCCCTCTAACTTCTTCTGAAATTAATGCAATTTTATTAAATATTTGACCCCAAAGACTTTCAATGGTCATTAATGTTTGCTTAGAGTTTTGATCTCGAATCTAAAATGTTAATTTTATTAATATTTTAAGATTTAAATGTTTTAAAGATTGATTTTTTATTAAATTTAATGTCTAAGTCATGTTTGAAGTGTATTATTTATTTATGATGGGTAATTGAAAAGGAAGGGCTATCCCAGACTCCTTTCCTATCCCACCTTAATTGAAATTTCAAAAAAAAAAAATTCCAACCCAAACTTGGCCCCATTCACCCCAACTCATTGTGAAAATATAATTCAATGCATTATGAATCACTTTTAACAACCCTCTTAATCATTTCCCCTACCATACCATCACAAATCCTATGTTGGCTATCACCACCTAATGGTGGTTATATGGGAAAAAATACTCCACTAATAATGCATGAGTTTGATAACCATTTCCTCTATTTATAGGCATATATCTAACTATTTATTAGATTATGCTATTCTCAATGATGACATGGTTTATTTATATGGGAAGGGATGGTTACCAAAGTGGTTTTGAATATGTTCATCAGGTCTTTTGGTGTTGTCATTGACCTATGCACAAGCATATGCACTTTGAAGTTTCCCTACCATGTAAGACATTATGGTTTTACCTTATGTGAAGTGATATATTCCCACCAATACCATTATACAATCTAAATGTATTTTTTATCCATTTACATAAAAATATAACTTAGTCATCACCCATGACAACTCTTCTAATTTTAGCTTCATCGTTTAATGACTCTCTAACCTCCCAGATCCATTATAACTTTTGGTTTGCCATGTGTCAAGCCACAACCAATATCATGTGCTAATTTTATCAATATTAAAACATAGTTTTTGGCCTATGGAGTTATTAATTCATCACCACCACTGCCACTTAATTGGTGCCACCACCTGTTGACATCCCCATGACACATATAAGCCAACAATTCCCCATTGAGTAATTTGGTCAGTTGTACCAACTCAAATAGATGCAAAAAAATGAACTTATACTAATTTAAGTTGGGAACAAGGCCTCAAAACACCTCAACCCACTGTGAAAAATAGTGATATGGTAACAAGTTTCTCCTAGTGTGCTAAAAAAGTGTTTTTTTTTTAATTTTCACTAATAAAAATACCAAAACCACTCAAAGAGAATTTATAGAAAATACCTAAGTAAATTATAAACCTAGAGAATATATATAAAATCATTTTGGTCTCAAAATGCCTCAATATTATCAAGAAACAATTACATGAAATCATGCCCTTTTGTTAAGGTAAAATAAGTTAGATATATGTTGCTAGCTTCTACAATTCATTTCTCGAGTTCAACTTATATAAAAATAAACCATAAATTTATGTGGATTTTTGGAAAAAAATATATTCTAAGTAATCTAGTTGAGGGAGAATTAAATGGTCTTAAATTAATCCAATAATTAGGAACATGAAATAAGCCCCTTAATCCCTTTTTAATACATAAAAATTAAATAAAATTTGAAATGACTTTCTTAAACAACAATGCTTTGAATTTTTAAAAACATACTAATATTGATATGATTAAAATTTAAATAATTTTTAAGGAAAAATATCATATAATCAATGTTAAATTAATTTACAAAATTTAATTGAGAGGATACAAAAGAGGTAAGAGTGTAAAAAGACCCTAAACTCATCTTAATAACCCCCAAACTAAGGACTCCTAACACTAATCGTGGTATCTCCAAAGTAAGGATGTTAGGATAGGTAGATGGTATGAGTATCATTGAAAATGGATATAGAATTAGGAAAAAATCTAGTTAAACACTCATCCTACTTATGCATACATCTCAAAACTCAATGAAAAACACACATGCATATCATAAAAATATTAAGGCATTCTTGGTAAGGAATAATCCATAAATAAGATGAGGAATATGAACCCAAGTTTAAATTAATGTAAATTACAAACCATTTTATCATATGATATCAAGATGTGATTCTACCACCATTGGTATATTTTATAGTACATTTAGTGCATATTTTGGAACCTATTTTGTTTCAAGCATTTGATAATGTACCTTATTGCATGTATGTAATGGCTAGATGTTATCATGATTAGTATAAATAAAAAGGATCCTTCCTTTTGTGATATGAGAATCCATTATTATTTTATCCTTAATTAGTTGTCTTATGTATATTAGTGTTTTAAAAGACTCTTTGAGCCCTTACCATTGAGAAAACTTTAAAGTTTGTTGTTGATGCACATAAATCTGAGAAAATATTGTTGATAAGGATATTTCATATCACGATAGTTCCCAATTTTTGTCTCATTACCTTTAGTGCTTTAGGGCCAAATCAAAGACATGCATCTCATATGTATGTTTCTTTATCTTGAGTATTTTGAGTACTTATGGACTACCAATTCTAGGGACTTCTTAGTGGACCTACCTATTTTTTTATCTCCATGATATGATCATGGTATCAATGGAAAATTAAATTTAGATATATCATATTTATGCAATGAATACAAATTTATATACCATGCTCATGGATATTCTTAGTTTCCACTATGTAAGAAAACATTACTTCAAATGATTCTCTCAAGTAGAGATCTAGTTACGCAAATTAGTTTTGGGACTACATTTCAAAAATTATTGGGTACTTTGCTTAATTATGGTAGTTCCTTTTACCCGATGATAGATAATATGAATGAGTGAGTGAATAAGATATTCAAATACATGATTTTCATGTATATCCAAAATGCATTTTGTTAACCAATATTTTATTCGAGACCTTGTTAATCTTAGCCAATTTCCACTAGCTGGGATACATTAGTGTTTTTCATTTGGAAGTCAAAATTTTATGTTTACATTCCATTGTTTGTAAATGGTTACTCTTTGAACCCTAGCATCTTATCTAATACTTTAGTTCAGAAATAATGTGTGTATTCTATTATTGTTTTTCTTGTGGCAGATCTCACCAAGAGATGCCTTATGTGCTTGTATCACATGGTTTGTGACTTATCATTGATTGGTAACCAACTTACACATGAATGTTATTACTTGATATATGCTCACTAATTTGGAGCTAAGTCATTGAACTAAAATAGACATATATTATGATTTGGAGTGGGTTTCTTTAGCCTTGGAGATTATTTTATTCAACATTGGAGATTATTATATGATTTTATTATTTCACCTTGAGATGTATTTAATCTTTATGATCATTAGATAGTGAGACTACTAGATTAACTCAATAGGTTTCTTAAGATGTTACATTACCTTGATTTAATCTATACTCCCACATTTCCATCAACTTGTCAAGACCAATAGGATTTTAGAAATTTCCATCAATCATAGGTGATGTCATAGGTCCAACAAATCAAGTCCCATGCACTGATCATATACATTATCCATCACTACATCAATAACTTGGTCCACCCTCCAATTTTCAAGGAAATATGATTGTTTATTAACTTCCTTGAAGCAATGTGATGCTAACTAAGATTTTATTTCATATAGGAGAGGTCAAATTGGGTGGAGGATGTTGTTGAGTCACCAAGCCTTAGCATTTTGATTATGAATCAGATCCACTATGAGATTGGAATCTCCTTAAATTATCAAGTATTTAATTCCACATTTTCTTTCGATTTATATGCGTAGGATATCTACTTAGGCTTCAGCTTCATTTTTGTTTCTATTTGGTAGGTTCACTCAGGTGGCACAAATGAGAGAACCAAACCAATATTGAATATTGCCTCTCTCTCCTGAGGCTACTGGATTTCCCCATGTTGCTCCATAAAAATTTAATTTTTAAAAAAAAAAAAAAAAACATTAGAGGGTGTCTAAAGACACCTAACACACATATGAGATAAACCATTATATACCCTTGACCCATTAACAGGGGAGCAACAAAAAAATTTATTGAGAGAGAGACTTGAGAATTTCTTGTTGTTCATTGATAAGATATTCATGATTAGGTGTCAATATAATAATGGATCAAGTTGGGTAATTTTAAGTTAAACTGATGAAGTATCTAATTCCAAGGGGATTATCTTTCAAATTTACAATTGATTCAATAATTTCAAGGTGTCTCCAACTATAAATCAAATTACATAAAATGAGATCAAAGTATTACTAATTAAAATCCATATATTTGAAAAAAAATGGATTACAATGGAAATAATTTAGATTTTAGTTGTATGAAATTAATGATAATGTTACTAAAATTATATCTTACAATCAATAAATACACTTGAAAGAATCATATGGTGAAGTTACATCCTTCTAAATAATGTTTCACAGTTGCTGGCATGAATTTTTTGGTTTCTCCCAGGAATGTGATGATAGACATCATTTTTATTCTCCAATCCAATTCATCTTTCTGACTTCCATTTCCACTACATCTACTTGTTAAAGGATAACTCATTCATAATTTTTTTTTTGTAACATAATTTTGACAATTTTAATCAGTGAACACTATGTTGGCAATGGAAAAATAATCTCCAAAGGTCCCTTTAAAAATAACTTCATCCAATTTATTTATATTCTTATTTAAGGGCTTAGAATATATTTCCCCCAAATAAACATGAAACTGGAACTTGTGTAATACATGGCTTGAATTAGTAGCCTTAAATGATTATCCTCTATCATTAACCGAAGGCCAACATGAGAAAAAGACTATAGTACCACCTTCAAAATATATTTGGAATGATATCAAATGTAGTATGACATATTTTCTATTATATAATCTTCTTTTCTTCCTATAATATTCATTTTCATACATTTTATTTTGTGCACAACAAATAATAAGTTATCTAACCCTAAAGTCAATAGTTTTTCAGAAGTCAGTTTTATCTCCTTTGAAATGTTTGAAATTTGTTAAAAAAGAAAGCAATCATTTATTATCAGTATTATATTATAATAAATATAACATGGAATTTTTCTAATAAAATGTTTTACATGTTATATTGATCATTGATGCAAATTTTATTTGCTTTTTATGTTGTAGCATATAAATATATTGCATTTCATTTGATGCATTTTTTATTTTCATTTCCTTAAATCTTATAAAGATTCACATAAACATATTAAAAAAATATACATTCTCAATCACATGTAGCTATACTCATTATACACAGATGTACAATTGATATTACCAGTTTTGTAACATACATATTCATATAAATGTTTATAATTAATCCTTATAACTTGACCATAATGGAAAATTCTTATGCATTTGTTAAAATAGATGTAACTTATCATATTCTGAGAAAAAAAATTGATTACTTCTACAATCTATTTATGTCATTTAGCATATACACACATATATTATGTTATATGTATATATGCATGTGTGTGTGTGTGTGTGTGTGTGTGTGTGTGTGTGTGTGTGTGTGTGTGTGTGTGTGTGTGTGTGTGTGTGTGTGTGTGTAATTTTTCATCAAAATATTCTCAATAAAAAATATATTCTTCATCGAATTTCTCACAATCACAATATTTTTGTCCATTCAAACAAATACTTTTTATATTGACAAAGATCATGTATACTCTGAAGGTAATTTATTATCTTCAAGACACAATATAACACATATTAAGTTATTTTAAACAAGGTGAATTTAAAATTTAAATAACATTTAAATGGGTAAATGCAACCACATTCAAGTTGACACAATAATAAAATGAAACCATACTTCCAAATCTCATTCAAGTTGATGCACTATATTTTACTATCTTCTACATTCTCCTCTCGATATATAAAAATTAAATTTTAACATGTTTAAACAAATAAAGATAATTTATATATTCTAGTGTATGAAATTATATAATTGCACATTCATTGAAAGGGGGTTTTCACCTTTTTTTGCCTTTTTTTAATTTTTACAACTACACTATTCCATTGAATGTTTTGTTCATTATTCCCTACAAGGTATTATATAATGTAGTAACTAAAAATTCTCATCATCATTTCATTTGATATTTGTATTTAAAAAAGTGTCTTGTTTTAGATTTTTACCTTGTGTTATTTTTTTGGAGGATTCAAGATGCAGACCTGTGTCTTGGGTTGTTTTTTTGGAGACACAACGTTGTAGAGTTGTGTTGTGAACTATTTTAATTGAGACATAAATAGACAAAAAAAAAAATTTAATATTATAAATAATTGATAAATAAAAAAGTATATAATTTTAAAAATATACATTATCTTATCTTACCTTATTCAACTTGTAATTTGACATGTTCATTGATTTGATTTTTCATTATTATTGTTTCTTCACTTTCATTCAATGCCATTATTTCTACACACCAAAAGATTGATAATATTTTAGGTTTGAAAAATAAAGCATAGACACCGAAATATTGTTAAGATGTTTTATTCAAAAAATAAATACTGATTATAAAATAAATAAAAAATGTTATGCACGTGTAGTGATCAAAGCAAGTGTTCTAGTATTGGTTGTCATGAATCTGTCAAACAATTAAACATCAAAAATGATCTATTTTTTAGTTTCTATAATGCAAGATAAATTCCTTTACATTTATGTACAAATACACACCAATCAGATCCTATATATACACTTAGCACATCACATGTATCTAAATTATTAAAAGTAGAGATATTTATCTCCCAAAATAATTTATCTAATTCATTTTTGAATGGCTTTACTATTTTGTATGAACCAATCATTTTAAATGTTGGTACATCTTTATTGATGTCAAAACCGTCCTCTAATTTAATTTTTTGTGAATTGAAGAAAAAATATTCAAGCTAAAAATTAATGGAATCTTGAGAAAAATTGATACCTTTAATATGAGTCCAATTGAATCTATCACTATCTAGACCCCAAAGTATGACACCCATATTTTTCATATAATGGAGAGGACCAACACAACTTTCTGAGAGAGTTTTGAATACTAGAGAAATGGTCAAGTTTTTGAATGATGAATACATTGAAATCCCTAATAATAACTTTAAAAATTAATTCCTAAAAAATTAGGCGAATATTTTCTTCCTTAAAATCTATAATGACATTCAAAAGATCAATCATTATTAAATCAACATTCACACTACCAATAAACATTCCACTTAAATATTCTAAAATGGATGGCTAAAGACATAGGGGCCATAATGGTAGCTAAACATTTTTGTATTTATCTCAAGAAGATGACCTCCATCACTATTTAGATATTTTCTCAATATGCTTATTGAATCTAGAAATAATGCTTCCTTTATTTTTCTATTTTTTGAAATACTTTCATTTAGGACACACAAATCTCCAAACCTTTTCATAGAATTTATATAATGCTCCATTACTTTTTTAGTTGTGATTCTTTTTTTAGTTGGAAGTGTCAAATCATGACTGGTGAAATAATCTACAATTTTTGATAATATGTTACTTTTCATCTTCACTTTTTTTCACTAAGTGTCCATGCTATTGTACCTATGGGTTTCCAAGAAGGAAGTAGACCCTTTTTCTAGTAAATCTGTTACTTCTATTTTTTGTTTGTCTAAAAGCCATTGAATATTTGTAAGTACTATTACACCAATCAGATTTAAATCTTATTTATCTAAACTAGGTAAAGTACCACTTAAAAAAAAAACAAATGCCTTATCAAAACAATCCCAAATGGGTTTTTCTATGAAAATAATGCATTTTCTCTCATGTAGTTGTTGTGTTCAGTAGTTCATTTCTGTGAATAAGTGTCTATCTTGTTCATTTATTTCTTATATCTTTTTTCCCTATTTCAAGATTATTCCAACCTCTTATTTGGATATGGTCAAGTCTAGATCAAAATCTTTCTACAAATAAAGCCTTATAAATTGATTCATTTTCTTCATTATATTTGTTACATATTTTATGAAAAATATGGAATAGAGTAACTACTTTCAAAAATCTTACCCTTCTAAAAGAACATTTTTTCTCAATGATAGTGAATTGTATTCCCCATTTGAAAGAATTCAATGTTGTGTTGTAATCGTGTGTTGGCCATATTCAATTTTGAACCTTAGGGTTTTTTTATTCATCATATCTTCAAGGACTTATTTTGATTTGATAATACATTAAGGGTTATTTGGATCAAAAGGAGTTAACAAAGCATCATTCATTAGAACTATTGTCACCTAATCTTACATCCTAAAGGGGTATATTCAAGCCTCCTTCAAATTTGGGCAACATGGGAATACTTCTAGGTATATGGGTATACCTATAGTAGAAGTACACCTCTAGGTTTAAGGGCTAGCTCCTTGAATATACATTGAAATGCTTATCACCTACTTAACTAGTTGCTTGTGGGAAAAGAGATAGAAGTTTGTATGAAATAAAACTAATCTAAGTGGGTCATATATCAATATGATTTCCATAATACCATAATACTTCTTCCACTAAGAAATAATTCATAAAAACTACCTTCTAAGTCCTAAAATATTCTAAGATAAGTGTTTCAACATAGAGGTCATATGCATGTGACAACACAAGGTAGGTCAACTAGAGGGCAAATTACACACTCTAAGAATAATTTTAAATTTTAAATGAGTATAACACATTAGCTACAATCTATATGACCTTATATAATAGGAAATATTGCATAAACATGAGATGATAATGAGAAGCAAGGATAGAATATTATCACATAGCATCACCATACATCACTTTACACACTTAGACAAATGTTCATGAATTCAAAACCAAACTTATATTTATTGTTCAAAGGTAAAGTACAATTTAAAAAATAGTAGGGATTCACCATAACGGGTGTGTTATTAATATGAAAGATCCAAAATGGCTATTACTTATAGAATTTGAGAGAGAAGTGAGAAGAATTAAGTCCAAGAGTCACTAAAACATGTGTCAAGACTTATAGAAATTGATAGAGAAGTGAGAAGAATTAAGTACAAGAGTCACTAAGACATGTGTAAGGATAATAAAAGGAGTTACACATATATAAGAGAGTAATATGGAATATACCATGTAAGGTCTACTTGGATAAACGTCCCTCAAAACATGAAACTCTTGAAATGTGGTGTAGAACTCCTCATTTACATGCCTAGAAAACTACCTTCATCATTTAGCCTTATTATAATGTCCCATAGTATCCTATGGATATATTTGATGATTTGAATAAAAATTATGGGATATATACATTCTCTAAAAGGCATTGGTTGCAACCCTAATCATCAAGATTCTTTTGAAGATGAGTTATCACTGCCTACAGTCTAAATAACTCATCTTTTACTCACCTTATACATGTGACACCAAAGTTGATTTTAGTTTTCAAATATTATCCATACATAGAAATGTATAACACCTATTAGGATACCTTATGGACTTATATTCCTCATGTGGACCTTAAAAGGCCTCCCACTTGGAGAATTCATTTTCTCACTTGCTTGTTCACTATGTTAGTTTTGACTGGTTGAGATGAAAGCACTTGCAGAGGCACTTGGGAGGTTAATTAAATCATTAAATGAACATGGTGAGTTATTTTAATTACCAATATTTCTCTTAAATTGTATTTCATCTTTTGAAACCCTTTCATACTTGCACAACACCAAAAACAAATAAAAGACATTTTACACCCTATCTATACACATAGGGTATAATTCAAGTTGATGGGGAGGGGCCTTGGAGAGTCCTTTTAAACATCCAATTATATCCCAAGATAATATAGTTCATATGGATGCCCCTTCTCCTTAATTTTCCCAATTAGGTCACTACTATGGGTTTAGAGAGGGTTTAGAGTACATTTGCCCTCTAAAGATTATTCATACAAGTCTAACATTGAATTTGCAAAAAAAATCAACAAAAACAATTTTTAGGGCCTCCTTCATCATTCCAAAACTCCTGAAACTCCTATGAAAAATTTCCAAATAGGTGTGAACTCTCAAATTTTCCCTCATGATCTCCTCCTTTCATTATATGCAAGCCTAATGTGGTTTGAGCCAAGAAATGACTTACCTATGGTATCCTCTACATTCAAATAGTTAAAACACACCTTATGACTCACAATAAACATGTTCAAAGTATTTTTAATGTTCCTATAGCCCTAGGAATGAATTTGGACCCTATTAGTCACTAGGCCTAATCAAGACCTAATAGGTCTATCTGCATACCTATGGGTTTAAGACACCTTGAGATGTTTCTATCCCTTGTGCCTAGTATTTCATGTTGGTCCATGTGTGACACAACTCTCAAAATCCTTTTACAAAGTATCAAAAATCCCTATCTTATCTTCTCATCATCTTTATGGCTCACATATAGGGTTTATTCATTATGGAGTGTCCTCTATCTGAGATAGAATAAAGGGCATCTCCCTTATTACCCTAGACTAGAGTAGGATATGAGGGGATTTAGGAAGTTTTTGGGACCCTATGGATCAATTTCCATGGCTATATCACCTCCATAGCTCCCTTAACTCCTTACAAACCTAAGATAGACCTTTTTAAACCTTAACTGTGTGCATGCTTTAGAGATGTGATTATAGGTTATCTTGAAATCCTCTTCTTGCTCTACTTTTATGCTATGAGAGGAGCCTCATGACATGATTTTGACACTTTAGAGTCCCTTTAAATAATTTTTATCATTAGACCTTTATCAAACCTTACATTATTCACTTCTTTCCTTGATATGCCCAATTACAGTCAGTTATGACTATGTTTTCTTGTTTAGAAGGTGAATGTAGGTGATACCTACATGGTATAATTCTTATGTTATTGAATCACTATATAACTAGAGAATATAATGTATTTTTATATTCATTTGGAATTATTCTCATCATATTACTATTAAGATAAGATCCAAATCACTTTCTCTAGCTCACTATCATACCATAGTCAACTATAGTTGACTAAGTAGGGGTCCTATAGGTGAACATCAATATTGAAATTATTACTACATGGTCTATGGTCCCCTTATAGGTGTTGACTCAAATTCCTATGACAAATTTTTCATGTTTGTATGCCTAGTGTCTATAGGTTCACAACATGGGATTTGGGAACACATATAATTAGGTTGTAAGCTTTACTAGGGAAATGTACACCTATAGGTAGTAGTGTATGTCAAGACCCTACTCCACAAACTTATTTGATGCTCATTTAATCATTGATATGCCCCTCACTTTAATGAGAACACTATTCATGGTTATATGCTCTTGTATTGCCATCTTAGGGTGTAGAGGTCACTTTGGAAGCTCAAATCATGTAGAAATTATTGAATGTTTATATTGAACAAAGTTGTACTTTAAAGACCTTCAAATATCATTTTACACTAGTCACACACCCACTCCCTTTTTCAAGTCTCTTCCCCTAGGATAGGGATAAAAGCTATGATCATTTGGATTGATCAAAACTCTATGCAACATTGTTATATATTAACACCAAAATTTCATAGGGTTACATTTTAAAACTTTTATGGAGCTTGTCCCTAAACACATTTCTCTCAATTTGAAGATGATTCTCAACTATAGTTTCCAATCCAATGATTTAAAGAAGGTTATTGTGTAATTTTTTAACTCCATAAAGTTCATGAGGGTTTCCTCACATGCTTGGAATTTTTCATGACAACCTTTAGGCCTTTGTGTAAGCCACCAATAGGTGTGCATTTATGCTTATAGGACAATGAGTATGAACAGGAGTCATGTGCATGGAATGTTTGTGATTTCAATCATCCATATACCCTCCTAAGGTACTCAAATGAATTTTTATAACATTAAAAGTCTTGAAATAAGTTTCAACACTGATTTAAATGTGATATCTTTCTATAGGCACCTATAGGTGCATATCCATGGTGTATGACTATGTAGATGTGAGGATTGACTATCACAGACAATAAATTGTCACTTGAAAGGTCTTTGATTTATGATTAATTATTTAATAATGTTATAAAAATAATTAAATCTCCATTACACTTCTATGGCCACATTCAAAACTACAAACATCTCCTTTAGCTAATTGTGTATGATAGTCATTGCAAGAAGTTGACTATGAGTCCTTGACTGCAAATTTCATGATGTTGGTATTGGATAGTAGGTTTTGGAATAAGGATGTTTTCATGACATTTGATATTAATTTAATACCATATCACAATAATTTTAGGCTATTGTATAGAAATAAACTTTCTACAAGTATTGAAACTTGACTGCAAACTCCCTAGCATATTCCACATGCAACCTAAGAGGTTTAAACTCATAAAACACTTCCAAACATGAAACAAAATATTTAAAACATGTGATAATGGTTTTAAAATCCTTTTTAATTCATTTCATCAATTGGATTGTATGGACATGCTCAAATAGAGGTAAAACCTATAGGGTGTGGGGATTAGTTAGCAAAATAAGACAATCAACTTGTTAAGAATGTTTCATAAATTATAGGCAATAATTATTCCAAATAAAAAAATTTAAATTATTATAACCAAGTTTAATATCCACCACCAATAAAATTTGACCTGAAAGTCCTCTTATTCACTATACCAAGAAGAAACCTGTTGACTAGTTCTACTTGCCTAGTAGAGTGATGGAGAGATAAAATGGTTTTAGAAAATTTTTGTCACTTTAAAATAATTTAAAACATTTAAATTGAATCAATAAATCTGAAGGGTCACTTCATAATCTTCTCCCATGTGCCACTCTCTACCATAGGCCATGCAACCCTTAAAACTCCCTCTTTTTCATTTATTTTCATGATTTTCAATTAACACCTGCAAGTCTCTATTATTAATAAAATTATTGAAAATTAATATGATATTTAATAACATGATGTACATTTATAAGGAGTTTATAACACTTTTATACCTAAGAAAACTATACCACCTTCATTTATGACCCCTAAGTGACACAAAATGACATAAGGACTAAATTGGACCATGACCAAGGCTAATAATATATTAAATACATAAAATGAACCATGAAACACCATATTACTTTATAATATACCCATATAAAAGTTTTATAATATAGGGGATTGACTCATTTTGACTTGCGGTTAAAAATGGTCAACATTCTTGGTGATTTCTCAAGGGTGGTATGCTTGTTATGCCAAGACTAGTAGCCTAATATTGTCCATTAGGCCATGAGCCAAATATACATATGTTTGATATCAAATTTAATTTGACACCACACTAAACATAAATAAATACACAAAAAATAAGAAACACCAAAGGGAAAACAAACATGTGTTCTCAAGAACACTTACATAACACAACACAACTCAAATAAAGACACACAAACCTAATATAGTATTTACAAAACCTCACTCTTAAGGTGGAAAACACCTTATCATACCTCAACTAGGATTAAAATTAGTTCCTCTTACATCTTTTGCACTCCATGAAGGAGATATATAATGTGAAGCATGTCCATCATTAACCACTTGCATATGTGAATGTCGAAGAAGCCTATCACCTTTGGATCTTCTTAGGTCTACAAGTGGACTTTTTAGAGCCTTCATGAATTCTTTTTATTTCTCTCTAAGATCGTTTATTGGAGATAAAATTTGATTTATCTTTATGACATCTAATATGCCTTCCTTAAACTATAAATAGGAATGTATAACAACTACCTCATCTTTGTCCTCTTTTAGGATAGTATGTACTTGATGTTTGGGAGTATCAATCCCTTATTATTTATTATACAACACCTTTGAATATGGCTCAACATTATATGTATATATTTACTATCCTTTAAGCATAATCAAATCTACCTTGACCTCATGGAACTCTTCTTTGACTACAGACTCTTGGATAGAAGTAAGGCCCTTACTTTCATGCTTGATAGAAAACTCAACATCATTTTTGTTACATTCATTATCAAACACATTATAAATAGACTTATTAGGAGGTGAAGTAACTTTACTTAGTTAATCAAATTCTTGACAAATGACATTGAAACTTTGCCATAAGTCATCATCTTCTTCCCCATTAATGTCATCATCAAGGGTAGCTTCATCAATATTAAGCAGAAAGACATCATTCCTCCCTCCATGATGATCACTCATATTATTTAATCCATCACCATCATATACATGAATCAAATAGTTAATCTATATATATTGTTAGAAAGAATGTTTGATAGTTACCTCAGCTCCCTCAAATGGTTCTTCATGCATGATATATGTGCCAAGGTTAGTTTTCTCAAAGTATGTATAAGGATCATGTGCATAAGCATCTACACCATACTAATCTATAAATAAGTCACATATTACCTCAATTTTTGAATAATCGCAATCATCCACATTATATTCTTCTTTCTCATTGATCACACAATTCAAGTTAGAGCTTGTTTCAATATAGGGCTTAATGTGAAACCTTGAAAGTGGATGAGTTATTATGGTCACCTTGGTTCCATACCTTGTCCTAAATTCCAATAAGTACCAATAATCTGATATATATCTACCTATATTGGATTTAAAGTCTCTTGAAAGACATTACAAAGTGAGTAGGGAGGTACACCACAACAAAGTCTTGGAAGATAGGAAATCTAGGACAATCATGCAAGAAGAGCTTCAAATTTTTTATCAACCTATTGTCTTAGTAGGTGTACCATATAATTTAATCACTCCTTTTCTATTGTTTTCATATTTTAGACCCAAATTATTAACTACAACCTTGGGCATGACTGATGTAGAAGCACCACTATCAACTATGCAATTGTGTACTAGTTTTTTACTCACTATGAGAGTGAGGTATAAGGTTGAAGGATTCTTAGCTTTATTATATGGTTAAATAATGGTATTAGGGGAATTTTTAATATCAACATGACCATTAATTTTACTTTAATGTGAAGGAATTGTAAGAATAGTGGATAGCTAATCTTGTAATAGCTCTTTTTGGCCAGACATATGAAGGACATCTCACAAGGAGATAGATGCTTTGGCACTTTTTAATTAATATAATATGTTTAGGGAAGTATTACTAACCTTATCCTAATCCTTTGGAGGCAAAATATTTATTTTAACTTGAATAATTGGTAAACCTTGAGTAGACCTTACCAAATTTTGATTGCAAGAGGTGTAGGTGTGTTTTGGACTACCATACTTGTAGCTATGATTTTTTGCCTTGTAGAGGGATTGGAGGAACTTTTAGGCATGATATTTTCACCTCCTATAGCCTTTCTCTCTTCCCTTATGTTTTTTAAAATATAATTTCCTTGATTGAACACAAAATTATCTTCCACCAAGAAGTTAGTGAATATTTCTCCTTGAGGTTGTCAATCCTCATTTATTTGCATCATGACCTCATCTTTAGCTGATAAGAGAGGAGTGACTCCTCCTTGAGTAATTAGATATTTTTATCTACCCTCATTATCATCCATGAATTATCCTTATTTCTAATATTCTCCTTGTACCAATTTTCTATGCATTGGTGACATCTCCCTTGTATTAGTAGTGGAATTGGGATTGTACACATTAGTAGGCCTATTGAAGTTAGGCTTCCCTTGACTTCTTCCTCTCCCATATTTATGGCCATATTGTTTTTGACAGGGATATTTATTTTTATGAGAACCTTATTTCCTAATCTGAGATCTTAATATTTGAATTTATACATTTGGATCCATGGCATCATCTACCCTTTTAAGAATAACTTTAGTTTTGGAATTGGTGTTAGGAATTAGAGTAATGTTTGTAGTATTAACAGAGGTATTGGGTAGCAAGGACATAGAAACCTTAAGAAGAAAATTTCCTAATTTAATGAGGCCATTCTTATCTTTAATGGAAATTTAATATTCTTTTAGAAGAGTGAAACCACCCATAGATTAAAGCATGATAGCAATATCAGTACCAATGGATCTCAAGTATGTAAGGAAAATAGAACTAGAATGTGGTCTCATGGGAGGAGACAATCTATACCAAGTATTTTGAAACATCTCATTAAAGTCATGCATTATTTCCTTGGGATCCCTTTTGATAACATTGAGCTAATGTATAAGAGAGGTATGGTCACTTTCATCTTCAAACCTTGAAGTTAGAAACACTCCAAAGCCATCCCATGATGTGATGCATCCACTAGGAAAATACCTATACCAATCAAGTGATTTACCTCTAAGGGACATGGTAAGGATTCTAATGGTAATATTCTCCTTAGTGACATTATGGAAACTAAAAAATTAGAGATATTCTTGATGTGTTCACTAGGTGTGACATGACCCTCACCATTGAATGTAGGCACACTCTTTATATCATTAGTAGGAATGTCATCATAGGCCTAAAGGTGAATTGGATTTTTAGTATTAAAGGTAGAAAGGCATGTTTCCTATATATTTTTTCCTCAAGATCTTAAATCTATTCAATCTCTTCACTTTTTTGGCTAGTAAAATATTATTGGTCTTTAAAATGTAAATTAAGATGAGGGTATTGAAATTCAAAGGGAAGTTCAGGCTGAGTAGGTGGATTGATAGGATCAAGAAATCTACTATGTGATGACCTAGTAAGGGACATGAAGTATGAGAACAAATTTATGACTAAAAAATGGATTTAAACTAGTTTTTATCTTGAATGGATTCACCGAACATTGAGTAGCACAATAATTTATAGTTGTTATTGTCAAGACCAAAATTCTCCTTGATAAGTTATCTTGAAGATAATGGGCCCCATCAAGCATGTCAGAACTATTATCACCAAATATTTCACACTAGAGTGGGGTGTTAAATCCTCATATATATTTTGGAAACATGGTAATAAATATAGGTATGTGGTTGTACCTATATTATAAGTAGACCTCTAAGTTTAAGGGCTAGCTCCTTGAATATACCTTGAAATGCTTATCACCTACTTAACTAGTTGCTTGTGGGAAAAGAGATAATTTTTCATTAAATGAAACTAATCTAAAGGTTTGATACACCAATATGATTTAAATAAGGCATACAAACTAGCTTCTAAGTCCTAAAATATTTTAACATAAGTGTTTGAACATAGAGGTGATATGCATGAGACAACATAAGGTAAGTGAACCAAAGGGAAAATTTAAAACTTTAATAACAATTATAAAATTTAAATGATTATAAGACATTATATACACTATACATGACCTTATATAAGAGGAACTATTGCATAAACATGAGAAGATAAGGAGAAGTAAGGATAGAATATTATCACTTAGAATCACCATACATCACTTTTCACACTTATAAATTTTTTCATGAACTCAAAACTAGACTTATATTTATTTTTAAAAGTAAAATTAAAATTAAAAAACTAAAAACTAAAAAGGCTTCACCATACATGGTGTGGTATTAGTCTACAAGAGAGAAAATGGCTACTACTTATAGAATTTGAGAGAGAAGTGAGAAGAATGAAGTTAAAAAGTTACTAAGACATGTGTCAAGATGATAAAATCAGTTACACATGTAAGAGAGAGTAATATGTAATATAAAATTCAAGTTTCACTTGGATAAATGTCCCTCAAAACATGAAAATCCTAAAATGTGGAATAAAACTCCTCGTTCACATGCCTAGAAAATTGTCTTCATCATTTGGCCTTCTTAGAACATCCCATAGTGTACTAGGGACAAATATGATGATTGTAATGAGAGGGAGGGGTTTTATAAATTCTCCAACATGCATTGGTTTCATCC
This sequence comes from Torreya grandis, assembly GCA_037957365.1. Classification (NCBI taxonomy): domain Eukaryota; kingdom Viridiplantae; phylum Streptophyta; class Pinopsida; order Cupressales; family Taxaceae; genus Torreya; species Torreya grandis. The sequence goes on from JARHVA010002734.1 coordinate 2,048,997, forward strand.
CTAATAATAAATATTCTTTTGGAGATGAATTACCACTACCTATAATCCAAATAACTCCTATTTCACTCACCTTGCACACTTACCACCAAAGTTGCTTTCATTTTTCCAATATGATCCATATATATATGAGTGTATGAAATATTTCAAGATCCCTCATGGCCTTATATTCCTTAGTTATACCTTGAAATGCCTCCCACCTAGATCTTTCATCTTTTCACTTGCTTGTTCACTATGCCAATTTTGACTGGTTGAGATGAAGGCACTTGTATAGGCAATTGGGAGTCTAGATGAAGCATGAAATAAAAATTGTGAGTTATTTTAAGTCCCAATATTTATATAAAAGTGTATTTAATCCTTTTAAACCATTTCATACCTACATAACACCAAAAATTGTCAATAAAAGACACTTTCCACCCTATTTGTATAGGTAGGGTAAAACTCAAGTTAATGGGGAGGGACCTGGAGAGTCATATACAACCTCCAATCATCTCCTAAGCTATTATAATTCATCTAGATACCCCTTATTAATTTTCCCAATTTGGCCACTACTAGGGATTTTATAGGGTTTAGAGTAATTTTTCCCTCTAAAGATTGTCCATATAGGTCTGACATTGAATTTGTAAACAAATTCCATACAAATAATGTTCAAGGTCTCATTCATCATTCCCCAACTCCTTATAATCCCATGAAAAGTTTCCAAATATGTGTGAGCTCTCAAATTTTCCCTCTTGAGCTCCTCCTTTCATTCTATGTAGGCCTAATGTGGTTTTATCCAATAAATGGCTTACATATAGTCTCCTTTACATTCTAATAGTTCAAACACACCTTATGACTCCTAATAAACATGTTACAAGGATTTTTAATGTTCCTCTAGCCCTAGGGATGAAGTTTTGACCCTATTAGGCACTAGGCCTAATCAAGACCTAATAGGTTTGTCTACATAATTATGGATTTAGGACACCCTAACATGTTTCTATCCCCTATGCTTAGTATTTCATGTTGGTCCATGTGTGAAACAAATAAAAAAATCCTTTTCAAAGTCTCACCAACCCCTAGCTTGTCTTCTCATCATATTTTGGCTCACCTATAGGGTTTAGTCATTCTAGAGTGCCCTCTGTCTGAGATAGAATATAGGGCATCTCCCTTGTTTCCCCATACTAAATGAGGATATGAGTGGATTTAAGAAGTTTTGGGGACCCTTTGTATCAATTCACATGGCTAAATATCCATATATCCCTTAACTCCTTCAAAACCTAAGATAGACCCTTTTAAACATTAACTATGTGTAGGGTTTAGAGATATGACTATAGGTTGTCTTGAAATCCTCTTCTTTCTCTACTTATATGATATGAGAGGAGACTCATGACATGTTTATGACACTTTAAAGTCCATTTCAAAAAAAATTATCACTATACCTTTATCAAACCTTACATTGTTCACCTCTTACCTTGATATGCTTAGTTACAGTCAGTTATGACTATGTTTTCTTGATTAAAAGGTGAATATAGGTGGTACCTGCATGGTCTAGGTCTTATGTTATTACATAACTATGTCCTTAAAGTCTCTAATGACTTTTTATAGTCATTTGGAATTGCTCTCATCATATGTCTATTAAGATATGTTCTAAATCACTTATTATAGCTCATTATCATACCATCGTCAGCTACAGTTGACTAAGAAGGGGTCCTATATGTGAAAATCAACCTTCAAATTGGTGATACATGGTCTATGATCCATTTAAAGCTATTGTATCAACTTAACATGGTAAATTATTCATGTTTTCAAGATAAGTGTTTATAGGTTTACAACATGGGCTTTGTGAACACCTACAATCAGGTTGTAGGTAAGATTTGCTAGGGTAATGTACACCTATAGGTAGTAGTGTAGGTCAAGACCCTAATCCACAAACTTATTTGATGATCTTTGAATCATTGATATACCCCTCACTTTAATGAAAAAACTAGTCATGGTGATATGATCTTGTATTGACATGTTAACATGTAGAGGTCACTTTGGAAGCTCAAATCTTGTAGAAATTACTGAATGTTTGCAGTGAACAAATATGTACTTTAAAGGTCATCAAATATCACTTTCCTCTAATCACACACCCACTCCCTTTTGCAAGGCTTTTCTTGTAGGATAGGGCTACAAGGTTTGAACATTTAGATTGATAAAAAATATATGTAACACTATTATATATTAAAACCAAAAGTGTTTAGGACTCTATTTTAGAGATTTTAGGGCACTTGTCCCTAAACATAGTTTTCTCAATTTGAAGATGATTCTCAAATTTGATTTCCAATCCAATGATTCAAACAAAGTTATCATGTCATATTCTAACTCTACACACTTCATGAAGGTCTCCTCACATTCTTGGACTTTTCCATGACCACATTCAGGCCTCGATGTAAGCCACATGTAGGTGTGCATTTCTACCTATAAGATAGTAAGTATGAACAAGAATAATGTGCATGGAATGTATGGGATTTAAATAATCCATATACCCTCCCAAGTTATATAATTACAACATTTAAAATCTTTAAATAAGTTTAAACACTCATTTCAACGTGATATCCTTCTACATGCACTTATAAGTTCATATCCATGGTGTATGACTATGTAGATGTGAGGATTGATTGTTAGGGTCTATAATTTTTCATTTAAAAGGTATTTTATTGATTTTTCATGATTAAATAGTGTTATAAACACCTTTAAATATCCATTACACTTCCATGACCATGTTCAAAATTGTAAACATCTCCTTTAGTTGACTGTGTATGACAGTCATTACAAAAAGTTGATTGTGAGTCCTTCTTGACTACAAGTTTCATGATGTTGGTATTTGATAGTAAGTATATGAATAATGAGGTATTAATTAAATATGAGATACATTTAAAACCATATCAAAATTATTTTAGGCTATTTCAAATAAATAAACTTTTTTCAAGTATTGAAACCCGACTGCAAACTCCCTAGCATACTCCACATGCAACCTAAGAGGTTTAAACTCATAAAAACACTTCCAAATATGAAAAAAAAAATATTTAAAACATGTGATAAGTGATTTAAAATCCTCTTAAATCCATTTTATTATTTTTATTATATAGACATGCTCAAATAGAGGCAAAACCTATAGGGTGTGGGGATTAGCTAGAAAAATGAGACAATCAACTTTTTAAGAATGGTTCATAAAGTATAGTAAAAAATTATTCAAAATAAAAACATGAAAATTTATATGATTAATTTTAATATCCACCACCAAGATAATTTTACCTAGAATTCCTCTTATTGGTCATACTAAGAAGAAACCTACTGGCTAGTTCTGATTGCCTATTGGAGTGATGGAGAGATAGAATGAATTTATCCCATTTTTGTAACTTTAAAATTATTTAAATAAGTTAAATGGAGTAAATAAATATTAATTATCACTACATAATCTTCTCCCATGTGCCACTCTCTCCCATAGGCCATACAACCTTTAAAACTCTCTTTTTTCACTTATTTTCTTGATTTTCAGTTAACACCTGCAAGTTTATATTAGTAATAACATTATTGAAAATGAATATTATAGGAACTAACATTATTTATTTTTATAATTATTTTATAAAACTTATCTACCTAATAAAATCATACCACCTTCATTTATGACCCATTTATGACCCCTATGTCACACAAAATAGCATAAGGACTAAATTGGACCATGACCAAGGCTAATAACATATTAAAATAAATAAAATTAACCATGAAACATCCTATGAAATTATAATATACCCATATTAAATTTTTTTACTATAGTGGATTGAATCATTTTTACTTGTGGTAAAAAATGGTCAACATGAACCTCATTATGTTTCATGAATGAATTAATTATAGCATTCACCCCTCTTTCATTCAGATTTCTTATTTTGATATTAACATCCCCCAATTCATAGATATCTATAGTAATTTTCAAGGCATAAATTTTAGGGGAAATATACCATGTAGATAATTCACTATGTGTGAATAGAATTTTATTCCAACAAAAGTGTATCAACCTTTTATTTGATATTATATTTCTCCACTAGTGTGAGTAATTGTATAGATTTTTTAAAATATACATATAAATATGTTTCCCTTTCTTGTCTTGTTTTATTCAATGTTTTTTTCTATCATGATTGTAGGGTATCTAAAATGAATATTTACATTATGGTAAGTAGAAGAATTTGGTGCCCCCTTGTTCATATTTTTCTTTCAACATATTTTGTATTCTAAGAACCAAATTATCTCTATCTATTGATCTAGACATTTCAAGGTTTTTATAGCTATTCAAATGAAACCCAAATGTTTCAAAATAATGAAAAGAATTCATTTTTTTCAATTCCATTTTATTGGGTGTAAATTTATTGAATTTAGATGTAGCACGATGGAAAATTCCCTCCTCTTCGTTCCATAGTTCCATTTGGAATTGAATCAAATATTTAAGTTCATCTTTATCATAGGCAAGGATTATTTCAATCTGAGAATATTTTTTCTCCATATATAGTGCTAAAAAAATAAATATCTACATGCATATATGTAGGACTAAACAACTCAAAATTCTAATTAGTAATAGGAATTTTGTTGCCACCATAAAATAGATGATGGAAATGTGGATTTAATTTTAGTTTTGATAGTTTCAATGGTACTATATCCAAATTTACTTTGATTGAAGCCTTATTATACCTTTTAAGTGTGGGAATTTCTTTCTCACCTGAAGACATTTTGCAAAGCAATGGAAATGATTTAAATATAGATCTTTTGTACAATCTAAGTTGCATATTGTATCACTTACAAAATTATTTGTGATTAATTAATGAATATTTATATATCAATAAATGTGAATTATAATATAAAATATAAAATACATATTAAATCCTCATAATAAATACACTAAATCATACATAAACTAAAAAATATATGACCAAATTGAAAATAAATTATATATAGAGAGATGTAAAACTCATTCAAATGGGATTGCTTATAAAGTGATCATTCATTTCTAAAATATTAGGTACTTAATAAGCACATCATTAAATTATAACACCATACTTACTTAGGGTCTAACTCAATGAGCTAGATTAAATGATAAAAAATAGTCACTACTGACCTATCATTTTCACTGATAAGCATGTTAAAGGTATCTCTAAGGAGATACCTTAACATCCCATTAAATTTATGACAAGGCCCATGAAGTAATATCTTATCCAAAATAGGACTAATTAGAGGAAAGTGGAGGACATTTTTAAATACATGTATTAAATTTTTTAAGGATTATAAGTAAATAAAAACACCATCTAATATAGACTTATATGTAAAGGAATCCACAAACACTTTTTTCAAAAAGTAAAGAAGAGGGGGAAGCATGTTCCAAATACTCAACTTAAGGGGTTCAAGTTGAGGTGTTAAACCACTGGAAAAATGTGGATGATGACCCATCTAAGGCTTCATCCTTATTTAAAAAATATAATATGTCTCTTGTGTGTGGGAAGAGGCATCAACACTCCTCATGACTAATGATATGATGTACAAATTCATAAGTATGATGCTTATCAATCAACACCAAAGTATTACCCATGCTACAAACCATGGGAATCTCTAGGTCATTTCATTCAATTAATAATTGACATTAGATTACAGGAGACAAAAGGATGACTATATTATAATATTTGTTGACTTGGATGAGTTTACAAAAATTGTCACAACCACTGCCAAGGCCGAGCAACACAAACACCAAAAAAATAAAAGAAATTACAATTATTCATGTATTACAATGTTAGAGAATTTGGTGTCAACCTTAATATTAGATAAATTATCTTCCCCCAAAGGACGTTTACTCAAATTCATGTTAGCTTCCATCACAAAAAAACTATTGAAGTACGTTCAATTGAAACTTGTAAATGCCCCTTGTATGGAATGGTCTCAATGAGACATTAAGTGAGGTTTATTGTACCTAGAGTAGGTGAAATAAACCTTGGGAAAGTTCCCTCACCCATTATTTATAGGAGTGGGTGGTAAATATTCATTTCAAGAGAGGCTTACAATGGAATAAAACTCTAAGACCTAACCTATAGTTGATTGTTGTGTCAAAACACCCATCAATAGGTAGCTTCAAGGTATCTCCTAATAGATACCTTTCAAACATGCACAAGAGAATTTTTTTATTTCAATGTAAATCCTAGAAGATACCTTAAAGTTACTAATGAAGGTATTATAATGTTATCTCAAGGACTTTGAATTAATCTCCTAGTAGATACCTTGAAGGGCATTATCAATGGCCATACATTCAATGGGACATTGAATGTATCTCCCAATAGTTACCTTCAACATGCACACGAGTGGAAATTTCCTTCACCTTAAAGTCACTACTTGAAGGGAATTGTAATAGATTTAAGGGTATTATCAAGGTTTCTCCTTAAAGTTACCCATAAAATTATTATTGAAGTTTCAAACATTCTTCAATAAAGTTACAAGGCTTTTCACCCCATATTTTGATACTCTTAGATCCTTGAAAGTATGACATTTTTCATCCTTTATTTAAAATAGGCTCATATAAGATACCTCAAAGGGCATTGTCATACATTCAAGGGTACATTGAAGGTATCTCCTAGGAGATACTTTCTACATGCATAGGATTGAAATTTTATTTCACCTTGAAGACACTAATGGGTGATACCTTGAAGGGCCTTTAATATCTTCATGAGTACCTTCAAGGTATCTCTTAGGAGATACATTTAAAACATGCACAATAGTGGATTCAAGGTATGTCTCGTATGAGATACCTTCAATTTACCCATGAAGGTATTACAAGGAAGCATAAGTTTTAAATTTTCCATGCTCCCATGCTTTGGAGACCTGCCAAGTGGCACTTGATTGGTAATTTTTTTCATGATTTTACTTGATGAATCCCTCCAATGCATTTTAATATTTGGCACTCCAAACTATAATTATCCCATAGCAATTTAGTTCATCATTTTCCTTTAGAATATTTGTTCAAAAAAGAGTATTCAAGAATTTATGGAATGGGACCTGAAGCTGCATTCACTAGGTATTATAACTATTGGTAACTTTATCTTTGGCCACTATTATTCAAGAACCAGGTCTCTAATTTTACACTTCAATTTAAATTGGTCTTTGGAAAGATTTATTTGGTAGTTTTTATTAATAGATCCCTAAAACACATGTAGATATTCATAAATTTTACTTGCAAGAATAAATATACACATTTTAGTGTTTGGTAAAAATGTTTGTAACTTTTATTTGGGATGCTCACAAATAGTGTTATACCCTAATTCCCAACTTTTGACTACCATAAGTTTCATTACTCAGTAAAATAAAGATGAAGTGATAAAATGACACTTGGTAGAGGGTAATGATATGGTAATCCTATTAAACATTAACCATGCTTACATGGCATACCCACAAATTAAGGTGGTGAATTTTGTATTAAACAAACAAATTAAAGTTATAGGCATTGAACATTAAGGGCACATGAACTAGAAATCAATGCTAAAGCTATATCAAAGTAATTCTAAGGATGATGTGACCATTCAATTTTGAGCTTAGGTATTCACTTACTCTCTTGAAATAAAATCTTAGCCACCAGTGTCTTTGACTTAACAACATACTTAGGAGATTTGATTAATTAAATTGTAAACTAGTACTAGATTAGCTACAGAACAATGACATCCTCATCCAAGTGATTTTGGGGAACTCTCCCTTCTTCAGGGTTATCCATCAAGGATTATAATGAGTACACAAACACAATATTTTAACCCACTATATTCAATGACTATAAAAACTACTCATCACTATGAGATACCATACACTAGGTTGATTCACACACGTATGAAGAGAAAGTGATTTTAACCCAGTACCAATTAGCCACAAACCTCTTATTTCTTAGGAGATAAGGGATACACTTTAAATATATGAATTCAGAATTCATTCCTTGTATAGACCTCTTGAGAGACTTGTTCTTCACATGGAAGATATCAAGAGTGTACCTACATCACTGTGATCACAAGATGGTCACATGATTTATCTTTGGAGACACATTTTAAAGGTACCTATCTCTTCCCATCCTAGATGCCACCTATGATCTACATAGAGTAGTGGAATGGAATAAATATAATTTTGTTGAGAAAGTTCTTGGCAATTGGATGTTCCTTGAAGAGATAATCAACTTGAAAAACAAGCAACCCAACCCAATAAAAAAATCATGAATGGGAATTAAGATTTGGATGGCCCTGATGAATAGGCTATTTGGATACCCTACCATAAAATTCATCCAACTAGAATAATCTCCATTAATAGATTTCTTAAGGAGGTTATACTTAACCTTTTTTCTAGGAGAAATGTGTAGAGAAAGGTTACGATAAAAAATTCTACATAAATATAAGAGGCATCCAAGAGGCCACTTTTACATGATGTCTTACTTACTAGATGTAGTTATGAGGATAGTCTACATCATAAATAGATCTTGTTATATCCTTCCTCCATAATATATAAAGAATAGGATATGTGACTCTTAGTATTTCATGCACATACATGAATACACTTGCAATATTGTGCCCATTATTGAGGACATTTACCCACAAGTATGGATGGCCATCCATGAATCCCATTTGCCTAGGACATAAAAGAGTATCATGGATACACTATTGATAAGGGGAGACTATTGGATATACTCTGACTATAAAGTCATCATAGTAATTTGTCATAAGGTCACACCTTTGTGTCTCCCCAAGTATGTCCTAGATAAGGTTGCAGAGTAGGAGATGACCTACTAGCTATGGTGGGGTATTGATTATGATATACATAAGAAGAAGAAATCCTACCTTCATGGCTATCACCCAATACTATGAGGCTAGAAGATACATATAATACTAATCTTTGGCTTCATTGCCACATAGGAATTGGGATCCCAATGGACAAGTTAAAAAACACATCAAGGGGCTAGGCATTAAATATCAACATAATCCCTATGATCATGAATTCTTGTTCTTAAATAACCAAAATGATGATCAATTATTAGAAAGGACATGACTAGTTTAGATGAAGGAGGACCTTTTAAACCTCATTTAAGGGGATCCTTCCCTTTCCATAAAAAGGCATGAACTAGACTCTCACCAGTTGAAGTATGAGACACATCTAATTTCTGGACTAGCAGACCTACTCAACCAATAGGGGAACAAGGGTAATCCTCTTAGGGGTCTCAAATACCTCATTTGGAAGAAAGTAAGATGATCCCATCTACCTAGATTCCTCAAACTTGGAGGGCCCTACCCAAGGTAGCATTTCATCACCTCTAGAGATTCTTTTTGGGATTACCTTAGCCACATAATCAGCTATTTCTATATATTTGAAGACCACCCTTTGTTATAAAAGTAATCCAAGGCCTTAGTCCCTTCCACATATCCCAACCATAGAGATACATTTGATAGAGCTATCTACACAAGAGTTAATTAGAGAGGATATTTATGATGAGGAGGTTGAATTAAAAAGAGAAAAAGTCTTAAGCTTCCAAGACTCAAAGGGCAAGGCACCATTGTATCAGAAGACATAAGGTGATCCAACATCCTCTCCAATTTATATCACCCATGATCTTTCCCATGTTTCTATTCTTTTAATTAGTTCATTTATTCTCATATCATTCACCCTTCTTATTCCACCTTCTCTCTTATTTCCCAAGGTTGGGGTTGATCCTGTTTAGCATATTGTTTATCCAACTCTATTACTACCAAATGTATAGGATCCATCCTCTACCATTACAACCCCTACTTCCTCAATTGATCTTCCCACATCTATTCCTACTATTCCTAACTACTACTCCACCCCATAAAAACTAATAAATAATCCATAAATAAGGTGAAGGGAGCATTAGCCACTCCCCAATTACATGTTATATTTACATAGTTAAGTTTGATAGTTATACCTCCTAGTATTTCTCAAGAGATAATTATGACAACCACTCAAAAGGATAATAAGAAGAGAATGTTAGTATACATAGTCCATCCACTACCATAGTACGATGGAGTAGATTAGTCCAAGATCATAAGGCCTTTAATCCCTGATCCCCTCCTAGAGGAAACTTTGAATCAAACATCATGTGAGATAATGGTTGAGACTACATCTTTGGACACTCAACACATGAACCCAACCTAGCTAGTCCTCTTATATTGGCCAATAGACATGTAGTCAAGGGCCTAAAAAATACCTAATTTTGTGATTACCAAACTACCCACCATGAGTATATTTTTTGAGAAAAACATAGGGAATATACAGAGGGTGAGGAAGAGGAAATTGGAAGATGACACTGGTAGAGTAGTCATTCTATAAGAATGAGAATAAATGTTCACTTTGACCAAGAGGAAAGATAGAAAACAATGTCAATCCCCATATATAGAAGATTTAAAATCTTACATGGAAACACATAAAGATGTTCTAGTATAAATACATGAAGGGACAAAAATGTCATAAAGAGATATGGAACAAGAACTAGAGCAACTAAGAGAACAACATCAAATTGTTCATGTTTTGACATAAATTGAAATGTACATCTAGAATGTATATCTATATTATATAATACCATTGAGGCCATTAGTATAATGAGGGTAGAATTATCACCCCACATAGTAGAAACCACCAAATCATTGAATTTTTTGAAGATGGATCAAAATAAACTCAAATTCCTTATTCTTTTTATAACTAGAAAATTATATGCATATTTGAACCTGATGGCACCATTGGAGGTTACCAATGCCCTCAACTTGGTCAACATCAGAATACAAGAGGCCACAAAATGGGTTGAGGTAGCTGAGGTAGTAATGTCAAGGTATGTAGAACATTAGACTCACTCCTAGAAAATTTTGTATGAGATGAAGCTTTTTCAAGAGAATAATTCAATAGGAAGACTCATTGGCAGGGCCAATTTTGATCATCTCTTGCAGCAAGTTTTGGATAATTTCAAACAAGACATACAAGGGAAGATCATACAAGACATAGAGGCAAAGATCAATTTTTCTATAAATAATGTCATTGATGTTTATATATTTAGATATAACTTCAACAATACCAAAGTTAAACATGAAAGGATCTTGGATCAAGTGAACAAGGTGCATAGGCCTCCACTCCTTAACATGGATATAAGAAGATATCAATATGACATTAGGCACAAGCATTATCAAGATTTAGAGGTGAATAAGAATGCCAAGAATAAACTCCTAGTTCAATGTAATCATCCACTTAAGTACTTCAAACAATCTTATTAGCCATGCTAGCACCTAGTAAACCTTGAGAAGAAGTCCAATTCTTTATCTATACATGCAAAATTTACTCATAGTTTACTTATAGTTAGAATAAACATGTAAAGTTTATTAAACTATTATAAGCTGCACACATAGCATTGAACATGATAACTAATTTTTACATAAATGTCATTAGACACAAGCATGCAAAAACATGTAATTTTTAGACTAGAATTAAAAGTAAGGTTCTAATAGTAACATGCAACTACGAGTTTACATACACTTGGAGAATGAGGCATCCCCTCCCCAAGTCTATATATAAATGTAATTTCTAATTCTAAATGGTTCAAATATTTGATCAATATAAGAAGTCAATTTGCACTGTCATGTAAATGCATTAGTTTTTCTCCTCCCATTTATGTGATTTTAAGTTTTGTTTTTTAGTTGTTATAATACATTAATTTGAAGTGTGCAAAAGATACAAATAGATCATGATTGTTTTAAACAATGTATGCTAGTTGTAGAGGTTCAAACATTATTGAAAGTTAGTATATATTATTAAGAAATTAGTTTAGATTATTTTATTTTTCTTAGTGTGTATGAATTCTTTCTATTGGTATAGTTTTATAAGTGTGTGCCATATCTACCTTAGACACCTTCCTAGTCCAAGTTGTAACCTTATAATAAAGGTGTGCAAGAGATACTTTAAAGTAAGAAAAATTTAGTTGAGACCATAAAGTTTTCTATATCATCCTTTCCCAGACTTTATAATTGTGTTTACATGTAAGTGTGGAATAGATGCAAGTAGTAAGCATTAGTTTTGAGAGCATGTGTCCACTAAAGAAACTAGCCTAAGAAGTGACACTTTGAGATCACATAAAATTATTTTCTAATCTAGCCTTATTTACTTTAAAATTTTATTTTAATGATATCTACCTACACTATATTAGATTAGAAAAACTTTTAACACATACCTAAAACTCATGACCTAGAGTGGATTTCACCTTCACTAAGATCCTAAAATGTTATAGGCTACCTCATTTAAAATTTGGTTGGTGCATAAGACCCATATCAATAGAAAGTGGAAATTTCCTTCACCTTGAAGGCACTACTTAAAGGGACTTGTAGTAACTTCAAGGTATCTCCTAGGATATCCTTCAAGATACACATGAAGGTATTGTAGAGATTTCAAACATTCTTAAATAAATTTTAAAATCTTTTTACCTTGTATTTTGATACTTTTAGATCCCCGAAAGTATGACACTTGGCATCCGTTCATTAAAATGGGATTAGAGAAGATTCCTCAAATGGATTTATCATACATTAAAAGGGATATTGAAGGTATCTCTAATGACATAACATAAACATGCACATGAGTGGAATTTTCCTTCACCTTGCAGGCACTATTAGGTGATATCTTGAAGGGCCTTGTAATATCTTCAAGGGTACCTTCAAGGTATATCCTAGGAGATACCTTTAAAACTTTAAAAATAATGGATTTAAGGTATCTACTAAAAGATACCTTCAATTTACCCATGAAGTTATTATAAGGTAATAGAATTTTTATGTGTTATGCAAGGTATTAAGAAGACACAAATACTTTATTATCTCATCACAAGGTTTAACATTAAAAGGCTTTGTAGCTCATATTTTGGTGCTCTTAGATCCTTAAAGGTATGGAACTTGGCATACCTTTGGTAAAATAGGATTGTGAAATATTAAATAGTTATTTGGTTTATGGTCTACTACCCTAGACTTTCATTATCTCTAAAACTTTGAGATCTCAACACATGGCATGATCTCATCAACTCACTACCATGGAAGCTTCAAGTTTAGTGGAAGGTATGAAGTTGAAAATTAATGAGGAGTTGACACCTATCATCACCCAAAAGAACCAACCTTGAGTATGTAGTAATCATCATTAATAATTATCTCAAATTTGATGACTAAACATTTAGAGTTAATGAAGGTTTTCCATATGGCATGTAATTGAACCCACTAAAGTTGACTGGCATTTTCATAATGAAATGGGAATTTAAACCAAAATTTAATTATCTCTATTAATGGTACATGAATATATTTAATGTTTGAATCTTGTGAATGATAAATGCAAAATTTACATGGAAGGGGAATCACTTAGCTATTATTCTCAAGTGAACATTATGTATTAAATCTCTCATACACTCAAAATCCCTAATTACTTAGAGGTGTTTGTGAATTTGAATCAATATTTTTGACAAAACCAAATGCATAAATCTAATTCAATAATGACATTAACTTCCAAAAAATCCAATATCTCTTCTTTGTATGCTTTTGATGGCATGACTAAGTACACCAATACAATGTTTGATAAAAGTTATTTAGATTTAAAATTCCACCATTATTCTACACTATGGGATGCAGTGGAATCATTAATATTGTACTTATCTTAGGATAGAATTGCATGAGCCCACAAGCAGTACATTTATGATTTATTTCCCATCAAATCATAGGGTCTTCATTAGGTAGCTATTAAACCAGAGGTAATTCCATGCATAGACCATCTCAAATATTTATTTTTAAATGGCACTTTTACTAGTGATTACTTATATATTAGGAAAAATAAGAAAGTGGCTACATACATTTTGGGTAGGAATTTTGAGAGGTATATTAGGTTACCTTCCCCTAAAATAACCCATAATCAAAACTCAGCTAATGTCTAGCTTGAATAAAACACTATAGAGGGGAAATTAAAAGAGTGGCTTATCAAGGGCCATAAATTGAATCAAAAAGGGGAATTACATCCAATTGCATCATTAAATCTAGGCCCAGGGTTAGGATAAAAATGGATCTATTGAATAGACTATAAGGATTTTTGAGTATTTCATATGTTCAAGTTGAGTGGGTTTCATTGTTGGATATTTTGTTGGCATCTGATCAATTTATTACACTGGGAGAAATTATTTTTGCTAGACTGAAGTCCTAAAATGTTTGATACAGACCAAAGGCCATCAAATGGCAATTTTTACATTATGTCGTATTTACTAGATTATGTTATGGGAACTACTTACAAAAGCTATAGTGAGTTGTGGAAACCCTTAGAATAATATGTAGCTAAAAAAAGTGGTGAAAATCATTCATTTATGTTCATTCATATATATAAGTATGAAATTAAAAAAAATTACAATCAATCTTACCCTCAGATGTATCATGAAATACATGGGAAAGTTATGCCGAGGTTTCTTGAGAACATTTTGAGGACACTCCACAAATGAAATGACTACTGGTTTTATTCAAATGTTACTTTAATTTGGATTGAAGGGACAAGGACTTCTCCCTTATAGCTATAAAACAATGTCTCAAATAAGATTTTTGAAAAAGAAATAACTTTTTAGGTTTATAATAGTATTGATGAGAAACTAGGTTAGATTCATCTGGATTATCATTTTAAGGCTCCCATGAGCATTGGCCAAATGTAGTATGTGGTTAGATCACATTTCAACCAAGATAGTAAAATTAGAGATAAATAAAATCTAAAATTAGTACCATTCAAAGAATGGATCCAAGTAAAAATTTTAAAGGATTCCTTAAACAACTTTAGGAAAAGAAGAAGGTTCATGTTTCTTATGGGCATGAGGAGTATGAACATGATATAATCTTATATAATGTGCATGATGATTTAGTTTTATGGAAGAGTATGAAGGATTAGTTGATGTCCATGGTCTGGGCTCAAGCATTACAATATAATCCTCAAGCCACTAAGGAAGAATCTGAGAGGGCATAGAATCACAAGTGGCACCATCCTCGCCTCATGTCTCTTAGAAACAATATCAACCTCCTTCTCCTTTACAAGAGCCTATATATGAACATTCAACTAACTCTGGTATCCAAATGGAATCTTCCTCACCTCAAAAGGGATATTTTGAGTGGTTTTCAAAGTCCTCAGGTCCCTTCCTCGATAACAACTTCATACACCCAAGTTTTGGGCACAATAAATACAAGAGATAGGTTGGAAACTTATCCAAGCAAATAAAGGAAGAACATTTTTGTGATGACTCATTTCCCCCTTAACAATTGTGCCCTAAGTGAGTCTTTCAAATTTCCTACAAGTTTGTTTCTCTTCCATTCCAGTCATTTCTAATTTTCCCACATCTATTATGGCTAGCCCTTCATCACTTACATCCATTAGTGAAGATACCTTTATTCAAGGTACCTCTACCATTTCACCTCTAAACACCTTTCAACCCACATCCATAAAAACTATTACCATGCCTTCACCACCATCTCATGTGATGCCTCCCACCACTACTATTCCTTTAGTTGTGTCACCTTTCATTACGTCTTTCACTCCCCCCCCCCCATCATTACCTACCAGAGGAAACCCAAGGATTATCCTAATCATAGTGAAATAAAGTCAATGGAATAAATAAAATCTATTGGTTTATCTAACATTGAGGAGTCTCTAGAGAGAGAAAATTTAAAGGAAGATGAAAATGAAAAGAAAGGAGAAACTCAAACAGGGTTTCTTGTGGAAGAAGAAATAGAATTAGTATCACTAGTTAATTACATGGATGATGAAGATGAAGAATATGCTTATGAGGAAAAAAAATAAGTACATAAAGGAAATATTGAAGAGACTCACCTAGATGATGAAGAGGTAGAGTTTGAGAAAGCCAAAGCCTGGAGTCTAGGAGAGCAACAAGTCCTCACATAACAAAAAAGACATAGGATTATTTAGATACTCTATTCTATTGTTTCATCATATATCAATTTTGAAATACCATAGGTAAGGATACATTTTTATATCTCAAGGTTTTGTATTTATTCCTCTTAAAGATTCATCAATTATTTCCCCTCAGTCAATAAAGACCCTAGAGAAGAGGGTCCATTTTGAAGACTAGGTAACTATATCTATTTTTGATCTTTAGAACCCACCCATTTCATAAATAAATGTGGCTCAAATAGGATTTCCCATTAGATATGACTCACCAATGTTCTCAACCACAATGATAGTGGAGAAAACCCCTATTTTGATCAGGGATATAGCTAAGGTCTCACTAAGAAGAGAGTCATCTCAAGGGGAGAGAATTAGCCACCAACCTCTCCTAATTCCCACTCAAATTAATAATTTCATAGTGCCTCTATTAATTACAACTCCTCTTATGACTCCTCCACATTATTCATCTCAAGTTCCAACTTAATTAAATAAATATCAGTCCTCATAGTTCCATAATGGGTGAAAGAGATGTAGGAAGCTAGGGATGAAAAACAAAATCTAGTTGTAACTAAATTATCTACAGTCTCCACTAGGTTTCATAATAAGAGTGGGATAATTTAGAGGGTGAGGAAGATAAAGGTGGTTCACCCTTTTATAGGTGAGTAGATGGAGTTTGATCAGAGAGAAAATATTTTTCCTCTTGAAAAGAAACTGAAGAAGAACCTAGGGGACCCTATAGAATATATTGAGAACTTCAATGATTTCATTGATTCCATAAGGCGTAGCCTTGAAGAAAGTATACCAGAGTACTAAACAGGCATTGTAAAGGTGTAAATAAATGAAAATCACCTAGGCACCTTAGGAAATTATTTTTGATGTACATAGTGCATCCAATAAGTTGTACAATGTTTTGTATAATATGTCAGCTTCAAGAGTAGCTACCAAACCCAACTAGGTAAACATCACCAAGTTATGACACTAGATGAAATAATTGGAAAATATGTTGAATTTATTGTTTTTGTGTTTGAGTAAAACTTCTTTCAACCATTTGAATTTAATGTCTGGTATGGATGTCTCCCGGTGCTTGATTTATGAAATTACTAAAAGAGATGCCTCTCTTGGTTGTCATAATTAGATGGAGGCATTGTTGGGACTCTTTACCAGATATGAGAGTTATGACTTAAAATTTTTATAAGATATGAGGGGCACTCATGTGATTACTCTTACTAACTTGTTGGTCAATAGGCTTAATTTTGAGAACCTCTTTCATGCAATAATAGATAGTTTTAAGGAGGTGGAGTAAACCATCTACATAAATAATGAGGAGGTTTTATGCCTATTTAGTTTTGTTAAGAACATAGTAACTAAGGATGAAGCCTTAATAGATGGCTTTAAGATCTTGGAGGAAGAGAAAGGTAGGTTAATGGCTAAAGAATATATATTTCTTAAGCCTTCTTTGATTAATTTTGATATTATAAACAAACAAATTGAGGTAGGGGGTGCATTATTGGAGCAACTTAAAGAAAAAGAGAAAGCTTCATCATTAGTTTTGGTTACTCAACCAGATATAAGTGTTGTTATAATAGATCCAAACTCTCTATCTTTGGGTTTAAAATATTGTAAACTCCCATAGGTCCAGTATTCATTTCACCTATAGTTACTCTTATTACAACTTCAATTTCATCTTCAGCGCCTCCAACTAGTAGTGCTACATCAACACTATGATTTGAAATGATTATATATGTTCATGTGTATTTAAAGTGGAATTGTAATTACTAATCTATTTATTGTATATAAATATTTTATTTTTGATGGAGAGTCTAAATTTAGACACTTTCATTGTGCATGCATCTTTTGCATGATCTTGAACTTGTGGCTCTATTTTTGGAATTGTAATTTTGGGTCAAGCTTGAAGAGATGAGGCCTTCCCATCCTAAACTTATAAATACATGTAACCTCCAATCTAAAAGAGAGGATAATTTTGGTTGTTCAAACTAATAAGAAATTCAAAAGAGTTCTTCTTGACTTTGTCTTTATGTGCAAATATTGATTCTTCTCCAATTATGTGGATTACTTGAAATGTTCTATTATTATAGTAAATTAATGCTTAGATTTGTTTAATTTATCCATTTTAAATATAGTCATTCATTTTAAGCTATAACTAATTTGAATATCTTTTGCATGTTAATCATAATCCTTCTTGAAGATGTGTAATAATAGTTTAACAATTAGGCAACCTTTGACTTTACATGTATGAGTATATTGTATTTGATTGTTGGTGAGCTATAGAGTATTTGACACTTCAACTTTTCTATATTCACATTTTGTGATTTGTTAATCAAAATTGGGCATTTTCCATTTGTGCATCAATAATTTTTTCCTTAGCATTTGCATATCAATAAATGGTCTTCAGTTTTTTTTTTAAATTACACTTCATTCAATTCTCTCAATCCTACCTAAGTTCAATTTCTAGTTTTGAAGGGTTTTATTCTAGGCTATTCATAGGCCTTATTTTCTTCCCTACTCTTCCCTTCTTTTTTGGGTTTTTTTGAAATCCTACTCACCTTAGTGAGAACCATCATTTTTCCACCAAATCTAAGTAGATCTAGTTTCATTCATAACCAATCCATTTATGGTAAAAAATCTATATTGCTCACCAATATTCCACCAACAGGTTGTTATAAAATTGAATACCCTATAATTCATGCATTTTAATGATTTAATTTAGTGATCCTACAACATTATAGGCTACCTTATAAAAGGCTATGGGTGTGTACGTAATACACACATTAACAAAATACATCTTTATAACCTTCAGTGTGTTATTTAAGAGCATGTAGAGAAGATATATGAACTTTTGGTGCATCACCTCCTATTATTTTTAGTTTATTTTCTCTCCCTTTTCCTAGATGAAGAGAATAGTTTAGCTATAATTAGTTTCATTCCATGCAGGTTAGGTCTACATAAGATTCTTAAATCTAGTGCACTAAGTTTGTAAGGTAAGTCATCCCATCTCTAGATGTTTAGCTCAAAGAGCCTTAGGTCCCACACTTTGGAGCTAATCCTATTGTGTCTACAAATTAACATTGTTGTTATGGGTGCACTATTTGAGAGACAAGAGTATCTCCTATGAGATACCTCAATGGATATTTCCATACATTCAAAAATATGTTTAAGGTATCTCCTAGGAGATACATTCAACATGCACACAAGTGGATTTTTCCTTCACCTTTAAGGAATTACTAGGTGATAACTTGAATGGAATTGTAATACCTTTAAGGTATCAGTTAGGAGATACCTTTCAAACATGCATAAGAGTGGATTTCTCCTTTAAGGTATCTCCTAGGAAATATATTCATGTTACCCACAAAGGTATTATAAGGTCCTTAAAAGAATCTCTTAGGAGATACCTTTAAGGACACTTTTGTACATTCAAGAGGATGTTGAAGGTATCTCCCAACATGCACATGAGTGGAATTTTCCTTTACCTTGAAAGCATTTCTAGGTCATAACATGAAGGACTTGTGATAATTTCAAAGTATCTCCTAGGAGACACCTTTAAATTTTGCACTATAGTGGATTTATACTTCAAAGTATCTCATAGGAGATACCTTCAAGTTACCAATGAAGGTATTACAAATCCCTTTAAGGAATCTCATATGAGATGCCTTGAATGAAATTGTCATACATTCAAGGGGGAATTAAATGTATCTCCTAGGAAATACCTTTGGTATGCACACAAGTGGAATTTTACTTCACCTTGAAGGCACTATTGGTTGATACCTTGAAAGTCATTATAATACCTTCAAGGTTACTTTAAAATTATCTCATAAGAGATAACTTAAGTGTAATTGTACATTTTGAATCTATATTTCATTGATTTGACTAACCATATTGATGATGAATTTGAGTGTTTGTGACTTGAGCATGTAGGTGAACAATATAACTGAGTTGAATTCAAATGTTGAGCAATCTCAAAGAAGAAAACCTATATAAAATCCTTGGTATTATGGTTATGAGAAATATAAAACATTTCATTACCACCTTATTACTATGTTGATATAAATTAGGTAGGATTACATGCTTTCTAATAAATTGAGGATCAACGCTAAGATGTTTATAAAGTTAGCATCAACACTATTATATTGTGTGATAATTTAGAGTGGTAGATTTTTCTATTATGATTTTTATATAATCATGTTACATAATCTCACCCCATTGCATTCTTTGTTAGAGTGTCACCATATTAATTATTGACATCCTTAAAAAAGTATGCAAGACTTTAACTATAATACCATTTCATATTATTTAATGTTGAAACTAAGTTATTGATGACAAGAAACAGTAATGAGATAGATCTGAAAAGAAAAGAAAAATGGATATTTTTAGGAAATAAATTTATTTATATATTGGACTTTGATAAAAGTGGGAACATTATCAATAAGATTTAAGTTCTAGCATCAAAATGCATTTCCTATTTGAAATGGATGAATGTGACAGGTTAAGCTATATCAACTGATCCAATTACTATTTAAATCAATAGGTCTGATCAAGGGAATTTATATGCTCAACCTCATTAAGATCTAAATGGAAATTTTTATTAAATTAACATAATTTGATGATCAATTTATACAACCTGGTAAACATGGTGATGATGCCTTCAAACCAGCTAGTTAGTTGGATTATGGACATTCCAAAAAATAAAACAATAAATTTAGACAACTCTAACCTTAAAAACATTAAATATAAAAACATTATGGCTCTATTTTACTATATAATACTTTAATAGCCTACAACATATGTTTAAAAATTGATCATTTCATTTCATTGAAATCATAGATCAAATGGATACATAAATTCCTAAATTATAGTTATTAAAATAAGCCTTAGTTATCAGATGGTTGAGGCAATAAATGATGCATTGAGATGGGTGATATTATTGTGTTGGGATAATATGTATTCAAAAAATAAGGGATTTTTCTTGGTTATTAGTTTAGAAACATATCCTCACTCAGTATCTGTTGGTTAAAACTAGTTTTATGGGACCTTCCCATTGTAGTCTTTGTAAATATGAAGAAGAAACATCCAATCACCTGCTTTATTCTTGCCTCTTTATTGTTTGGTGTTGGGCATGGTTGTGTTGTAATATTGAATGGTTTTGGGATTGGCCCTCCTAATTATTCAATGCATTTTCCTCTTGGCCAATTGGGTATTGTAAAAATCTACTTTTCAAAATTTAGAGTCAGTCTAGCTATTTTGGTGTGGACAATTCGAAAGGAGAGAAATCAACGTATTTTTGAAGGTAAGGAAATATATCTTACTTTAATTTTAAAAGATCTATAGGTTTCTATCTCAAAGGTTATTTCTTCTCATATTAAATGTAGAAATGTTTGTCTTTCAACATGGGATATGAGAACATGTGCCAATGGAAGCTCATTATTTAGCCACTTGTTTATGGATCAATATTAAATTCAAGTAAAAATACAAGGATAAAGCTTCTTTTATCCCCTACTCTGGGGCTTGAAATGAATTTTGATGGAGCCTCAAAAGGTAATTCAAGTGCTTCTAGATTAGGTTGTATAATAAGGAATTATAGTTTCTCTCTCATCAGAGTTGTCTCTAGGAAGCTCTTAGATGGCATGAATAATGAAGTTGATGCACCGAATATTGTAACAATGCTTGATTTGGTGATGTAGTGAAAAATTGAGAAGTTGATTAAAGGAGATTTTCAAATCCTGATTTTTGCTCTAAAAAAAGTTAGTAACTTATTGGAAATTGGAGAACATTTTGGTTAAAGCCTAAGAAATCCTAGATAGCCTTTTGTTTTGGGATTAAATTTTTTTTTTAAGGAAGTTAATAAAGTTACAAACTTCTTAGTGAATTATGGTATATATCAACAGGAGGAATTCAAATGGATAATCATGTTCTTTATGGGAAGATTTTGATGGGATTTCATTCAGAAAATTTGGTTGTTAATCCTCATCAGTATTCCCCATATCATTATTACTTATGGAATTAATTAGTTTTAAGCTATCCTATTAGCTCATGGGAAGGGTAATTATAAAATCATGGCCTTGATTGTGTGTATTGAGCTGGTGGTTGGACTTATTTAATAGGGTAGTTCATGGTGTTAGCTTGGCATGGCTCCAAATATGTGTTCTACTCTTGTCTAGTCTAGCATGAGTGTTTTATAGGTCATAGTTTTTTATTAATTAGGATGGATTAAAATGTTGCTCTAGTACTAGGGGTCCCAGTGGTTGTAATAAATAGTTCATTTAGGGAGATGGCCTTTAAAGGGTGTGTTTTTATGGCAAAGATAAAGAATATCTTTTTATCCCTGATACAAGAGATATTACAGGGTATTCTAGGTATTTTGGTGGAATATTATCTGCTTAAGATCCCCTTTAGTAGGGTAAATTTAGTGGTGATAATAATTATTTTTAATAACATTATGGTAATTTTTCCAAATAAGGAAGTGGTAGTTAAAATGGTTGATTTTTTCATGGCTCCAGACCATCATTAGGGCTTGTTGGAGGATATTGACATGGTGGACTCTAGTCCCTTTCCTAATTTTCCATAATTTGGTTAAGACAAATTTGGGTTGGTGTTGTTATCAATGTTTAAATATATTGAATCAAGGTATTTTACTATCATAGGGTTTGTGGGCATTTTATGTTTTTTCCTCCCATGGCTCTGATGAAAAGCCCAATTCATGAACTGGAGTTGTGGAAGGGTGTTAGGAATAACATGGAGTGGGTGAAGTATATTAAGTTATTAGGTAATCTAGTGGTTTTAAGAAAGGGTAAAAGACCTCCTTGGCTAGTTAGGGCTCCCCAATGGGTGGTGAATTTAGTGATGCAAGGGAGGCTATATAGAAATTGATATGTAGTCTCTATTAGTGGCATAAAACTCAAGATTTAGTAGGTGGTGGATAGGTGTCTATGTGGTGAAAACTCTTTAAAGGATGGTGGCTCCCTTGTTATAACAATGACCTATGATGATAAGGAAGTTAATATTTGAATATTATGGGTTTTTGGGTTCTAATATCTAGTGATTAACTCTTTGCTTTATCTATTTTCTTCTATATTATATATCATGGCCTTGTTGGCCCTTTTGTATCTAATTTTTTTGGTAAGTTGTTTTGTGGCTCACAAGTTTATTAGCTTTGCCTCAATTCATGTCAGGTTCTCAGATAAGTATTTTGTGAATCTCTAATTTGACCATTTCTTTTTATATGCTTTTTAAATATATTCTCTAGGCAGGGGACCCATTAAACCCTAGTAATTGTCTAAAAAAATTAAGATTTCACTCATAGGAATTGGTTGGTGAGGCTACTTGAATAGGATTTTGACATCCGATGGGAACATAAACTATCTTAATGATCCTAAAGTATTAACTTCTATGAACATATAAATGATATCAAACAAATATCACCATATAAAATTTAATCTCATGTATTAAACCTATACATTTAATTATGAATCAATGTTATAATTATCATGTTTAAATTATTTAGTCCTTAATCTCACTATATTCCAAGTAGAAAGATCATTTAAACATCAATGGATTTTTTATGAGGTTATAAGATTGTCCCTTTAGTTGGTCTAGGTAATTATCTATAATTTTTTAGATCTAAAACTATTAAATATATAGGTTACTAAGATTATTTGATTATAGTTATTAAAAATTATCAACTTTACCCTATCATTTACCATTTGGGTCCCTATTGATTTTCTACACATAAGGAAACAAATAATAATCAATAGTAGTAAGCACTAAACAATCCTAATCTCCACTATTTCATTATCTCAACCATTTCATAATAATAATCTAGGTCTATCCAAATATTAGTGATTTCATAACAAAAAGTCGTAAACATCGAATAAGAGGGTCGTGTTAAGACAAAAAAATCACACATTTTAGATACAGTAAAAAAATATATTAAATAGATTAAATGCCTAACTAGAAGGATCTACAAAAATGATAATAAAAAAGGGGTCAACACTTCCACCACTAATGCCATAGTACACCTGATAGTCTATAAAATAATTTTGTGTTCGACCTTCTAATGTAAGAGAAAATAATTGTAAGAGAAAATAATGGAAAGAGAAAAAAATTAAACTTAACACTAATTTAGAAACAAGTAAGAATTTTTAAGTATAATATATTTAAATTTATATTATATAATACATAATATTATATTATTATATTACATTATTTAATATATATTCCCTACATCTATAGAGGTTGATAAGAGTAAACCTCTTCCATGGGGATATGATACATTTTCTTTACATAACCCTCTTACCAATATATACATGCATGCATACATACATGATACACACACACACACACATGCACACACTTCTATATGTGTGTGTGTATGTATGTATGTATCTATGTATGTATATAATATTAGTTATTATATAAATGTTGTATAATAAATCATAGTATGTTTATATATCAAACATTAATTATATAATGGATATGTTAATATAGTTTAGAAATATATATCATATATTATATATTTTAGTATTCACTATATATTATATTATTTAATATATATTCCCTACACCTATAGAGGTTTATATGAGTAAACCTCTTCCACAAGGGTATGATAAGAATGCATATTGTGATTTGTAACATGGTCATAGTCATTTCATTAATAAATAAAAAATTACATAAGTTTAAATATATAAATAGAAGTAAAATTATTATCATGGAACTTTAGAACTGATAGTAATGATTTAGAAATAATAGGCTCTTGCATAATACATGGAGTTTCATCCACATATTTTGTAGATGTAACATTAATGGTATCTTTAGGAGAAACAAGTGTTGGTGGTATACTTGAGAATGCATCATCACTAGGCATAG
This sequence comes from Torreya grandis, assembly GCA_037957365.1. Lineage (NCBI taxonomy): Eukaryota > Viridiplantae > Streptophyta > Pinopsida > Cupressales > Taxaceae > Torreya > Torreya grandis. The sequence continues at coordinate 2,073,834 of JARHVA010002734.1, forward strand.
TAGGCATACATAGAATAGATGGTCTTGTTGCAACAATATGTTCACTTCAAATTTATATCCAATTTCTAAACACAAAATTCCTCTTGGTTGATTCTATTTTTTTTAGTGCCATTGTAACAAAAATAATTTCTCTATTGCAATCACCAAGACAACACCCAATAAGCCATAGTTGAGCTCCTTATCTAGTGAATACAAATTCTCCCTGATCGAAACTAATAGAGTTTCAGTTTTGATGTAGACATTGGTCTAAGAGGCTATCTCTTTACATGAAAAATGCAAGCCATCATAGATTAAAGCATTGTGTGGTGATTCAGATCTTGATAGGTTTGCGTCCATAATTACTTTAGATGAACTATATATGTTAATATAGTTTATAAATAAATATTATATATTTTAGAATAATATATTTAAATTTATATTATATAATATATAATATTATATTATTATATTACATTATTTAATATGTATTCCTTACACCCATAGAGGTTAATATGAGTAAACCTCTTTCATAGGGATATGATGAGAATGCATATTATGATTTGCAAAATGGCCATAGGCATTCCACTAATAAAAGCAAAATTACATAAGTTCAAATATAGAAAAGAAGTAAAATTATCATTGTGGAGCTTAACATTAATGATTTAGAAATAATAGGATCTTGAATAATAAGTGGATTTTTATCCACATATTTTGGATATGAAATATTAATAGTATCTTTAGGATAAACAAGTGGAGGTGATATACTTGAGAATGCATCATCACTAGGTATAGTAGGAATACATGGAATATATGGTGTTTTTGTAACATATATGTCCACTTCAAATTTATATCTAATTTATAAACCCCAAATTACTCTTGGTTATTTCTAATTTTTTTAGTGTCATTATAAGAAAAGTAATTTCTCCATTGCAATCATTATGACAAACCCTAATTAGCCACAATTGAGCTCCTTATCTAGTGAATATATATGCCCCTAATCAAAACCAAGGGAGTTCCCATTTTGATGTAGAGATTATGATAAGAGGATATCTCTTTATGTGAAGAATACAAGATATCATAGACTAAAGCATTACGTGTTGATTCAAATCCTAATAAGTTTACACCCACAATTATTTTAGATGAACTTATTTTGACATTGTCATGGGTTTGGAGTAACTAGGTTTAATTGTCGATTTACACTCTTTCACTTTACATAACCCCTCTTACCAATATATACATATGTGTGTGTATAATATTAGTTATTATATAAGTATTGTATAATATATGTCATAGTGTTTTTATATATTAAATATTAATTATATAATATATATGTTGAATTGTATAGTTTATAAATCAATATTATTTATTATATATTTTAGAATAATATATTTAAATTTATATTATAATATTATATTACATGATTTAATATATATTTTAAATAAATACTAATTTTTTAAAATAATATATAAATACCATTTAATATTAAATATATCACTTGCCTTTTAATTCCACTTGACTACTCCCAAGGTGCATTTGTGTTCAATTGAAATAGGCAGGATTCCCCAATGAATTTCAAATTCAAATTTACTTTGAAAAATAGGGTCTGTATAATTTAAACACATTTTTCATAGGAACAAAAACCATTGAACATGGTTGAGTGAATACACATTTTGAATTTTTTATGAACATACACTATAGAGCACTAATGGATCATAATAGAGTAGGTTGTAGAATGGTTGAAGCATTGACCATATTTATTACTATCATTTTTACAGATCCTTATTTAGGTATTTAATCTTAATAGTATTTAATAAATTTTTTCTCTATCTAAAATGTGTGATTTATTTGTGTTGACTTGGCTCTTTTATTTATTATTTAGTGCTTTATATTATTAAATCACTAAGATTCAAATAGTCTACTTGGATTATTGTTATGAAATGACTGAGATAATGAAATGACAGAGATTAGGGTTGTTTAGTGCTTACTGTGATTGATTATTATTTATCTCCTTGTGTGTGGAAAAACAATAGGGAGCTAAATGGTGAAAGTTAGGTTAAAGCTGACATTTTTTAACAATTTTAATCAAATAATCTTAGTAACCTATATATTTGATAGTTTTATATATGAAAAATTATAAATAATCACCTAGACTAACAAAAAGGATCAGCTTATAACCCCATAAGGACCCATTGATGTCTAAATGCTCTTTCTTCTTGAAATATGGTGAGATTAAGGACTAGATAATTTAAATATAATAATTATAGTGTTGATTTGTAATTAAATATACATGTTTATTGCATGAGATTAAATTGGATATGGTGAGATTTACTTGACATCATTTATATGTTCATAGAAATTAATAATTTAGGATAAATTAATATAGTTTATGTTTTATTTGGATGTAAAAATCCTATTTGATTAGCCTCAATGGTGGATAAAATTCCTAGTAGTCACATCATAAGAAATAAATCCTTTTTTAAGTACTCTCCAACATTCATAATGATTAATTTAGAGCATGTTAAATTAATGTAAGATTAATATGGTGATTTTGAGTGATTAATATTATGATAAGGTGTCAATGTCAAATATCAAGATCATGTTAAATTAATGTGAGATTAAAATGGTGACATTTGAGTGATTTATCTTGTGCTAATTTATTAATGATGGTATGGTTTAGAATTTAATAATGAGTTCATTCATTACTAGACATGTCATCATTGAGAAGTGATAATGTTACGTGTCTTTTTACATATAAATAATCTATAGAGTATTTTTATTTTGACATTAGTTTTATTATCCAATTGTAAAGGCTAAAACACAAAATAAAATGACAATTAACTTTAAGATAAATTTGATGTATTTAGGGATCGATATCAAAGTATGCATGTAGATAACCCTATCATAATGGTAGGGTTCTTTTGGCTACAATGAATCTCCACTCCATGAGATTAATTGTGAGTTTATTATTCTAAGTGATTGTATTTTATATTCATTAATTAATTATATTTCTATTTATATCTATTTTGTCCCAATGTTCAAAGCATAATTATTTCATAGAAGTGTTCCATATTTTTCAAGGATGTTATATAATTATAAATGATGACCAATGTAATGTTTGATCAAGTATTTTCATATAAGTGCACTTAAAACATAAGATTATTCCATATAATATAGCTTTTATGTTGATCAATATGTGAAGATGCATATTGATAAGTATGCAAAAGGGTAGACAACACATGAAATAAAGATAGGTAGATGGGTCAACTTATATGCTAAAGGTAGTTTTATGCACAATTTATATTTTACATTAAAATATGGATATTCTAGTATGCTTAATAGGTCCACATTGTATTCTTATATGTCCAAATTTATATGTCTATATGGCACAAATTTATATCTATTTATTTTCTAATTTTTTGTTGCTCTCCATTTTGATACGTGCACAAAGATAACCCCTACTAGAGTGTGCCCATATCTAATGTAAGTTTGCCTTCCACCAGTGGAATGCACACATGACTAAAAAGATCTTCAAACTACCAATGGTAATAAAAAGTTTAAAACTATTTTTAAAAAATAAATTCAATAAATATTTATAGGTTTTAAATTTAATCTATGGCATGGAAAGATAATAACCCCTATTTTTGGCATGAGTAACATAGAATTAATTATATTTATGGGCTCAATGCATATAAATCTATAAAATTTCATTATAAATTGTATTAGTAGGTGGAAACCTAGGTTTGGCCTGGGTAGCAATGAACCCTACTATGATGCCCAATCCAGATGAACCTAGGGCACCCTCGAACACACTCAAGTGCATGTGCACAACACTTCTGAGTCATGGTGTATATAAGGGATAAATGGTGGTATGGCATGTGTTTTATTTAAATAGGGGATAAAATTTGTTAGGCATTTAAATATCACAAGAACCATGATCTGATACACATCAAATTTGGGACCTAATGAGATATTTATGTCACAAATACCATTAAATTATGCATTCATGATTTGTAGAGACTTAGTGTGTGAAATTGGTTTATAAAGATGATCTTGAATTTTGAACACAATGGAGAATTAGTGTTTGAATAAGTTTTAAAATAATAAATATACCCTTAATTAATAGAAATTTTATTTCTTGTAAATCTTCTTTTGCTCCACTAAAGGTGTTTTTTTTAATTTTTGAATATCTCTATGTGTTCACTCTATATAGACATAACTTGATTGTCCCTTGCATGCCATGTTTATGTATAAATACTTTAAATGATGATTGTAATAAAAATTTAATGGATTATAAGGCCATTTAAGGTATCTCCTATGAGATACCTTGAAATAAAATTCTAATCATGTGCATGTTCAAGGTATCTACTAGGAAACTCCTTAAATGTACTGCAAGACCCTTCAAGGTATCTCCTAGAAGATACCTTGAAGGGAATTTTAGTAACTTAAATATTACCTTAAATACATGTATCTCCTAGGATATACCTTTCAAACATACATAAGGGCAACCTTGAAGGTAATACAAGGCCCTTCAAAGTACTTCCTAGGAGATACCTTGAAAGAATATTCCAATAGTGTGCATGTTAAATGTATCTATAGAAAGAAACCTTTAAGTTACTACAAGGAATAAAATTACAATAATGTTCATGTTCAAGGGACATAATAGGATAAATATTGAAGGTACTACAAGATCCTTCAAGATATCTCATAGAAGATACCTTAAAAGGCATTATAGTACCTTCAAGGGTACTTTAAAGGTATCTCCTAGGATATACCTTTCAAACATGCATAAGGGTACCCTTGAAGGTATTACAAGGCCCTTCAATGTATCATCAAGTAATTACTTTGAAAATAATATGTAGGGCCTTGTAATACCTTTAAGGTTACCCTTATGCATGTTTCAAAGTTATCTCCTAGGAGATATCTTCAACATCCCCTTGAATGTATGATAATGTCCTTCGAGGTATATCTTAAGATATGCCTTCAAGGCCCTCATAATACCTTAATGGGTAACTTGAAGGTATATATTAGGAGATATCTCTAAGGATAAATCAAATATTTTTCATGTTTGAAAGGTATATCCTAGGATATACTTAGAAGGTACCTTTGAAAGTATTATAAGTCCCTTTAAGGTATCACCCAATAGTGCCTTTAAGGATGCACCTTTCTAAAATGCATAAGGCTAACCTTGAAGTTATTACAAGGCCCTTTAATATGTCACCCAATATTACCTGCAAACATACTTTGAAGGGCCTTTTAATACCTTCAAGGGTACCCTTATATATGTTTGAAAGGTATCTCCTAAGAGATGCATTTAACATCCCCTTAAATGTATGAAAATACCCTTTGAGGTATCTCTTATGACATGCCTTCAAGGTCCTTTTAATACCTTCATTGGTAACATGAAGGTATCTCTTAGGATCTACCTTTAAGGAAAAATTCACTCTTGTTCATGTTTGAAAGGTATCTCCTAGAAGATACCTTGAGGGTACCTTTGAAGGTATAAGAAGGCCCTCAAAGGTATCACCTAGTAGTGCCTTCAAAGAGAAACTTTTTTAACATGCATAAGGGTACCCTTTAAGGTATTATAAGTCCCTTTAAGGTATTTCCCAGTAGTGATTTCAATGAGACACCTTTTGAACATGCATAAGGGCACCTTTGAAGGTATTGCAAGGCCCTTCAAGGTATCACATAATATTACCTTCAAACATACTTTAAAGGGCCTTTTAATACCTTCAAGGGTACCATTATACATGTTTGAAAGGTATATATTATGATATACCTTTAAATATCCCCTTGCATGTATGGAAATTCCCTTCGAGGTATCTCTTAGGAGATGCCTTCAAGTTCCCTATAATATCTTCATCGGTAACTTGAAGGTATCTCTTAGAAGCCACCTTTGGATAAAAATCTACTCTTGTTCATGTTTTAAATTTAAGGTACCCTTAAATGTATTATAAGGCCTTTCAAGGTATTGTTATCACTCTAAATTTCACCCTTAATAAAGTTGTTCACACCTCCCCATTCAGGTGATAGCATGGAATCACCTCTAGGATATGGGTTACCTAATCGGTGAGGTCAATATCTACATAGGATTATCTCCCTTGATGTTTCACCTTGAAATTATTACTAAACTACTAATTTCTAGGGAAAAATGGGTAGAAAAGGATTGAAAATAAGGAAATAAAACTATAAGTGATATGCCAAATGTATCTCCTCTACTTGTTAATGTTTTCACTATATGAATGACATATTATAGGATGATTAAACTACTTTATGATAACTTCTTTCCCATAAATATTTCAATATGAAGGCTAAAATGACACTATAGTCATGGTGATCAATCATTATGTCTAAAAACAAGCACTAATTATACTCCAACACTTGAAAATAATAACCCATATGATGCACTTTATATGACCTATGAAAGGCATCTAATTCACATAAAGGCATGAATGAAAAGGAAAAATGCAAAGAAACAATAAAATATCATTAACATTCATCAATAAAACTTATCAAATTCACTAAAATGTGAAATTAAGTAGACATAATCTAGCTTGAATTATATTCTAGAAAAAACAACAAGTATCAATTTTGGCATGGATTTGCATTACACACATAGAAGATGATTTTACAATGGAATACCTATCTTACATAGGCAGTGGGAAGCACATGATCCATTTAATATAAAACAAAGCATGGATACTAGAATTAAGTGTGATAATAGAGCCTTGATAACTTTAGATCTTCCATATAAGAATATATAAATGGCTAAACTTAAACGAGAACTATTCCTTTGTCCTCAAATTATGGTGATAATCATCTTTAACTCAATAATTAATGTAGCTTATTCTCTCATTCGTTGGAGAACAACCAATATTTAATCTTTGATGATCCCATAGTTCAACTCAATGTTTTAGGTGTAAAACTATGATTATAGTTAATTTATATTTACTATAGACCTCAAAACCTCATCTAGAATTAATGATTTATTCATGATCATACTTCCTATCATATTCAAACTGGTAACTTCTAGGTTCAAATATTCATGTGCCTACAAAGATCCTTTTGGTGGTCTAGATGGATAGATAGCCCATCAAATTTATGCCTATGAATTACTAATTAAGTGGCTAACATGTCTCCTTCTATGGGGTCTCCACCATGTGATCCATACTCATTCTTTCCAATCATTGTTATAACTTTGACTATCTCCAATATCCTCTTTATCTATAGTGAAGCAATATCAATCCACCTAGCTTGATCTTGATCACCTAGGGCCTATTATGCTATTGTATCTATAATAATATTTTTGAGACTACCAAGACTATGATATCATGACAAGTGGTATCATCCCACTCACCCAAGGTTTTAAAACTCTAAACAGATGACTCTAGGGATTTGGGTCACTAGGATTAAACCATGTAGAAGAATCCCACCAACCCATTAATGTGTCTGACCTTGTTGATGTGGGGATCATTGTGGAAAATCTTAAGTAAATGAATAAATGTTGAGTGAGTTTTGAACATGTCTTGAGTCCACATAATGTTGATATATGGCTCCAATGAGATGGAAAATATAGTTAAGTCTTGTTTTATTATCCAACTTAAGAGGGGCCCAAAGATCACCACGTACCCTCAAATGATACTACAAAAATGGCTATTAAAAAAATGTTATCAACTTAGGTGACATTAATTAAGATCTATAATCAGCTTGACTTGGGAATTAGCTTGGCTTGACTTGACTAAATTAGATTGAAATGCCTCAAAATCACCTAAAATTGGCTTGAATAGACCTATAAAGACTTGAGTTGAAAATGGCTTGACTCATAGTAGATTGAGGACTTGACTTAAATTATCCATTGAGCTTGTAATGGACCTTGGCTTAACTCAACTAGGCTATCCCTACTTTATTTTGTCAAAGGATAATGGTGACTAAAAAAGGGACATTAATGATCACCTAGTAGTGCCTTAAAGGAGATACCTTTAAAACGTGCACAAGGGTAACCTTGAAGGTATTAAAATGCCCTTAATGGTATTACAAAGCCCTCCAAGTTATCCCTTAGGAGATTCCTTGAAATATAATTTCAATCATATGTATGTTCAAGGTATCTGCTATGGGAAGCCTTGAAGGTACTACAAAACCCTTCAATGTATCTCTTAGGAGATACCTTTCAAAAATTCATAAGGGTACCCTAGAAGGTATTACAAGTCCCTTCAAGGTATCACCTAGTAGTCCCTTCAAACATAATTTTAAGGGCCTTATAACACCTTCGAGGGTACCTTATATGCATATTTGAAAGGTATCTCCTAGGAGATACCTTCATCATCCCCTTGAATGTATGACAATGCCATTCAAGGTACCTCTTATGATATTACTTCAATGGCCTTGTAATACCTTCATGGGTAACTTGAAGGTATCTCCTAAGAACTATGTTAAAGTCAAAATCCACTCTAATAAGCTAACTCCTAAGAGATACCTTAAAGAAAAAATAAGATGAACATCAAAAAATCATTATTGACCAATGACAAAGAAATAGTTATGATATATTATATTAAATACTTCTAATATACATAATTTCACATAGTTTTGATGCAAACTAATATTAAACATAATAAATAAAATTTATAGTAATGAGTTTACAATAAAATCTTTAAAAATAATAAGAAAATTTGAAGGCAAAAAGGTCATTTATAGAAACAAATTAATAACATATATATAAATAAAAATTATTTAACACCCATTAATGGGTCAATCTTAAATGGAAATGTAAATTATAATAATAAAAGTAGGATTGGTATTGCTTGGCAAGCTCCATAGCTAAGGTGGTTCAAACTCAATTTTGATGGAGCTTATAAAGGGAACTTAGGGGCCTCTGGGGTAGGGTGTGTGATTAGGGATTGTATTAGGTATATAATTAGATAAACATCTATCAAGATGTTGGATGGGACCAAATATGAGGCTAAAGCCCAAGCCATAATGGTAGCATAAAATTTTGCACTTGAATATGGTGTACCTAAGATGGAAATTGAAGGAGATTTTTAATTTTCCATTCAAGCCTTGTCTAAAAAAAGGGGTAAATCCTAGAATTTTAATAACATTCTTGAAAAAGTGTGGGATGATGTCTCTATAATCTAGAACTAGAAGTTTTCACATTACTACATGGAGGCCAATTTAAAGGTTGATTTATTATCTAATTTAGAGATCGATCAAATTAAAGTAAGATGAAAGGAAAATGATAGTAGAGCATGGGAAAATTTCAATGATGTGGTTAACCTTGATTTTTGAATTGCATTTGTATATTTTCTACTCATTTGTATTTGGATGGGCTAACATGAAACTAGGATTATGATCTTTAAATTAATTTCTTGTCTTATCTCATCTATTAGGTTTATGAAGGGATAGAGCATATTGAATTTAGATGAGAGGACAATGATATATCAACCTAAAAAAAGAAAACAAGATCTATCAACAAAAAATTTATATTGCATATTTTAAATTTATATAACATACTATGTAATCAAAAACTACAGAAAATTTATATTTCATATATCGAGAAACTAAGATATTGGTTAGATAAAAACTATCACATAGAGATTAAAGAGAGAGAATTAGTCATGCAACACATATTTCAAAAAAGCCAATATATATATATATATATATATATATATATATATATATATATATATATATATATATTGGATTTTTTGAAATATGTGTTTTTATTTAATAAAAATATTTCTCCTCTCTTTAGAATGCATAGGTTACATGTATTTATAACTAGGGCTAGGAATGTCTCTATTGAGAAGTGTTGTCATTGATGTCATTGATGTCAATGTGCATATAATAGAGAGAATTTGAAGGAAACATAATGTATCTTCTATTTAGAGATGATTTTAAGGTAGCCTAATGATTATTATATTTGTTATTGTCAAGCTTGTTACAATAGTATGAGAATGTTGACTGATGAATGTTCTTATTTAATAGCATCATTGATGTAAACATGTTTGAGTACTAGTCCTTGAGTACAAGGTTTATTAATAAGCCTATTCATAAAAAACATAGTCATATCATGATCATGTGCATGATTGTAATTTAAGTCATGTGAGAAAGGTATAAGAACATCAAGAAGTGTTTCAACGTTAGTTTTCAAGTTTCAAGTACTTGAGAAGCCTAGTCATGGCACTTGTCATGGCATGTAAAGTCCTTGTGAAAAGGTATGAGCTTGGTGTCTTGGTGATATGAGTGTATACATGAATTAATTGATGAATGATGTTTATTGATCATGTATATGAGGCATTTTATCACTCATGTGAGTCTTAGGGTGAGCCTACAAGGGTAGGACCTATAGACCTAGTATACAACTAGATCACTTTTAGACCCTGCTTGGCCTAATAAGGCATCATGATCTATTTTAAAGTCATATGAAGGATGTTTGAAATTATTTTATAATTTTATATGTTGTGTGAGAATGTAATTTAGGTGGAGATAACATGAAAAGAGGCATGAAGGTCAATTTCAAGGCTTGATGTGACTTGTAGGTCGAGGCCTAGAGAGAAAAGAGAGAGAGTGTGACCTAATAAGAGGTCATGATAATATTTGAGGGTGATTGAGATAATTAAATATTTTTCAGAGGTAAGTTATGTTGTTTCAAATATGTTCATGCAATTTTAGGTCATGGTTTGCAAGAAAAGGCATTAAAAGTGATTTTGATGTCTCTTGAGTACATATAATAAAGGCATACAAAGTCGAGAAGGACTTTTAGGTTTTCACTGGCATGTGTAACCTCTAAATGGGAACCCAATATATTCATGGTATATGGGTAAGGGTAATAGTACAAATTTATAAGAATTATGCTTTGGAATGAAGGGATAAGCTTTATGAATGATTATTAACAGTGAAACATGGTTTAAACCCTCAAAGTACCCTAATAGTGACCCGATATGAAAGAAGTTATTATAAAGTTATTAAAATTTATTTTTATGTCTATTTTAGTGATTGGAGTTTGTATTAAAAACTCCTAGGCATCTCCATGTATGATTGAGTCTTTAGGTGAATGAGTGGACCCTACATGAAAGGCTTTGTTTCTCAAATATTTTTTGTAGTTCAGAGTTGACCAAGTCAAATTTGATAAATGGATAGAGGAAAAATATTGAGAATTTAATTTTATGTCCATGATGGTTTATTGATATTTTATATCCCTTAGGTGTGTTAAACCAGTCATCCAAGTTAGCTAGTCACTAACAGGGCTAATGGTGGAAACGGTGAGAAATCTAGGCAATAGTGAGAAGATGATTAGGGATGTGTTATCATGGAATAGGGATGAAACCAAGTGCATGGATATTTTGTTTCATAATTTTAATAGATTTAAATTTTGTATATAGTTTTGGATCTCAGTGGTTATATGAAAAAGTTACTCACAAGTTGACTTGTCTGTCTTAGTAAGGTCTATGTGCAATGAGGTTATAAGATTGGTCTACAAAACCAATATTGCCATTTGAAAATATAATATTTATATTTTAGAATAGTATAATAATATCATAATATAATCCACATGTATTAGGAGTCTCTATAAATGTTCATATTGGTGATTGAAGGTTATTGTCACCATGATTATGCTTTATGGTAAAATGGCAGTTCTAGGTAAACAAATTGTAGTGATGAGTTTGAGACTCTATGCCCTGGGTTGAAGAATATAATGAAAATGGTGTTTATATTTGGTAATTTTATTTCCTATCCATTATTTTTATAATTTTTTGTAGTTGTTTAAATTATTGAAAATGTTGAAGCTAAAATGGCTTGACTGGCTAAGTGAGGTTTATGAGAGAGAAGGTCAACAAATTGGTCTACAAGACCAATAATTGCCAATAGAGATTATGATATTTTTTTTAAAGGTTGTTATTATGATTTTTTAGGATAATTTTCATGAATTTTAAGTCCTTAAGTGTGTTCTTTTAGTTGTCAAAAGTTCAAGTCTACATATTGTGTTGTGAGTTTAGTTGGTAGTTCAGAGTGAGTATTTTGCAGAGAAGAGTTTGAGCTTGTATAACCTTAGTTGAAATATATAATAAAATTTGTGATTACCACGAGGTAATTTCTTTTTATGAATATGTGATTTATTTCCATTATTTTTTTATCTAATTTGTGTTTTATCTTCATTAGTTCAAGATAGACTTTCTGGGTATACACAGGCTTAATTGTCAACAATACTAATGGCATGCTTCAAGTGGTGGTTAGAGTTGAAAAGTGTCATGGACATAATATGAGCTTAGTATAGATATATGAGTGTCATATGAGTTTTTAATTCTATGTTTTGAGTTTTAAAGCGTTCCAAGGATATAAAAGGGTGACATGTGGTAATAAAGGCCTAATTAAATTAGGTCTCCTTAAGGCCTAAAAGAGGTTTTGGTCCACTATGTTGTTACTGACATATTGTAATGTTTGAATCAAGTATGAAATTTTTTATATGACCTATTTAAATTATAATAAAAATATTAAAATGTATATGGATGAATAGGTATATGATAAAGAGGCTTGTATATATTTAAGGTAGTTTTAGGCCCATTGTGTTCATGGAGTGTAAGCAAGTAAAATGACATATTGGTGAGTAGAAAGAGATCTTATATACCATAATATTACTTTATAGTATTATTGATAAATATTTTATAGAGTTTATGTGTATGAGGATCAATTTTATATGACCTAATTAGTCTTGAATAGACCTACTTGAGTGAAGAGACCTAGAAGGCAGTTTGAGAGAGCTAAGAGTGTGAAGAGCTCAAGAGGTGGTCATCATCACTTGGTTGAAAAACAAGGTGTCCCAAAGGTGATAAAATAAATTTGGTCGATGAGTTGGTTTTGAGTCATCTATGGGGTTTGATGACTCCTTTAAATTTGGTGCTTTCTAAATCCTAGCTAAGTTGGTGCTTAACTAGATGGGGTTGGTGCTCCATGTGAAGTAGGTGCTTCACTAAATTTGATGTTAAAGATATCAGTGGGTTTTATTTCCCTTGATGATTTATCACATATGTAATGTGTTTTTTTATTTCATGCTTATGTGGATAGGTGTTTATGCTTGTTATATCTATATGCTTACTTGAATGGTTCATGATTTCTTAAGTGGATTTTGATAATAAATTTTTTGAAGATTGATTCACCCCCGCTCTTAGTGATTTTAATCCTAATAGCTTCATCATATAATCCATTATCAAATTTTACATCATTTAAAATATCTCATGAAGAGACACATATGACATGTATGGCTCAAATATATCATTAACATCCTACAGGAGATAAGACTATCATAAAAAACTTTTAGTTAAAATGTTCAATAGAAGATGACACAAGAATATGTATATGAGGAATAATTTACATTAAATGACATTGACATGTTGGCAGTTATTGTTTTTAAATTTTTTGCAATGGTGGGTCTAGCTATTGAAGTTTTAGGGGCTATTAAGGTGGTAGGTCGAGGCAAACTAGATTGAGAATCTTACTTGTTTGCTTGAATTTGTAAGTAGAGGGCATGACTCACCTAAAAATAAACTTCTATTTCCTCAAAGTCTAACAAGGATCTATAGAAGAGTTGGGGGAGATTATTCATTAAATTTATGTGTGTCTTCAATGCAACACCAATTTCCACATAGAGAGTCTTTGTATTAATGAATTTACCTCTATCAAATTTCACCAATTACAATAAGTCATCCTAAATTTTATATATTGTGCCTTCAATCTTTATTTTGAAACTATTTGATATAGTTTGAAGCAAATCCTTGAAGATGGCTCTAACGACCAATTTTCCTTGATAATTGATCACATTCTAGATCCTAAACTCTCTAAAAATGTAAATGGCCTACCCCTCATAGCCAATGAGTTTCAACACCAAATTTCACATCTCTTGATTTCACTTGATTAAGTCATCTCTTCTTATAGCCACATAATTTTGGGCATATGCTGCATCATGAGTAGTTATTAAATTTAGATGATCATATATTTTATTCCTAGATGCCTAGTTTAAAAAATAGAGTTTGGCCTTCATTTTATTCATTTTATCACTAAGGAGAACCACATATCCCAACTTGAGTTACAACTCTCTTTTGGAAATTATTATTAGCTGGATAATATGTCATATAGCTTTCGAGCTACTCCCTAAACCCTGTCAATGAGACCCCTTAAAAACTATATGGTGATTCTCCCTTAAGAGTCCCCATGGCCTAGTCATAACTTATGAACATTTCCTTTATCACTCCCTCCACTAAATCCACAAAAGATAAAGGATCTTCTTTTTAATAGCGCAAGTCAAAGCGAGGTGATTTTCTCCTTTTAGTTAGAGATAACACATCTTCCCTCTGCTCTAATTAAATTTTTTTCCCTTTAGCTATCACTATTTTCCTCTTAATCTTCATCATAGTATTGGTTTATTTATCTAAATGGAACTTTACTATGGGTTTTTCCACCATAGCTAAATCCTTTATGCCTTCTACATGTTTTGAATCCATTCAGGTACATTTAAGGTGACTGGTTGTGTTATAGGCAGTGCTTGCTTAGGAGGAGTAGAAGAAGGGGATTTTATTAGAGTAAAAATAGCTTTAGGAGAAGAGGTTACCATTAGAGGAAAGTGAGGAATATCATTTATCCATACAATGACCTTTTATGGGTTATTGTATTAATCACTAGCCTTTCTTCATCTAACCTTTTTACTAATGTATTGACAAGAGACTATGTTTGGGCTACATGGTTGATTGGTAGACCTAATTGAGTAGATGGATGGGGAAGGGTATTCAGGGAATAAAAATAGTAGGTGAGACCAAACTCTCAAAATGCAATTGATCATTAAGTCTAGAGGCCTGAGTTTTTGGGGAATCAAAGAATGAATAATTAGATGATATTGTCAACAACTATTGACAATAGATAGTCATAGACTCATCACTAACCCTAGAAGTGTTTATGGAAGGTGAGATGGGGGTAACTACTAATTTGGTTATAGGGGTTTTGATTAGGGTTTTATAAATTGGTACTATAGCCATTTAATCATTCTTAGAGCCTATGATAGGGGAAATAGTTGCCATAATACTACCTAGAACAATAGTGGTTATAACAAAAGATGGGGAGTGAGGAGTTAGGATCCTTACCCTTTATGTATAAATGGTCAAGGAAGATACTAATACAGATAATATTTTTATGCTAGATGGTGCTAAGACTAAAGGTGTACTAACTGGTTATCCTTGTGTGGAAGGTAGAGGCCTATAAACTACCTCATCCTCATTATTCCATTCTAAATTCTATAGTAGTTTAGATGAAACTAAACTATTCCTTACGATCTCAGTATCCCTTAATTGGGATACCTATTCTAATATCCAATAACTTTTGGTGGTCTCACTGATAGTTTTTGATAAGGATGTTTCATTTTTATCCTCCCATTATTATTTATTAGACCATTCTCTTTTTATGAACTTCTTACTTAATTCATCACTATCTAGCAATTCTATAGGCTCTAATTCTTTAGAACATTTCTCAATGCTTAGCCATTATTATGTTTATCGTTCATGGGTTGCCCTTGTGAGTACACCTTGAGGAGATATTGGGGGTCCAATGGGAATAAGATAAGGAGATTGAGATGAAAGGGTTGAAGAAGTGAGCATGGTAGTGGTTGTTGAGGGTGAAATGGGGGATGGAGGTGGGAAAAACTAGTTTAAACTAGGGATGAAGGTGGAATCAAACCTATAATAGGGAAAAGGAAATATGGAAGGATTAATTATTTTGCCATAGTGATTTAAGGAAAGGAAAACATGGAGAATTCTCTACTTACTTGATTCATACTTTAGGAACCTTGTGAAGAAGCAACTAGCTAAGGGGGAGTGGAAACTATAGTGGTTTCCGCAATTGTAACCACTGGGCTAGGCTATTGATGAGGTGCCTAGATGACTCTTTGTTTGTCCTCCACATGTGGTTACATAAATGGAATAGCCTATTATTATATATTATCTTGTGAGAGGTGTCTTAAAGGAGTTTTAGAGACCCAATATTCCTTTTCAATTCTCTGAACAACTTCTTTGGTGGTTTTTAGGTTATATTATATATGTTTAGCCACCATCAGAGACATATTATATTTGTTCATACTCTTATGAACCTCTATGTCATTCAAATAATCAATGAAAACTATATTATGTGGATACTAAATATGGGCATATTCAATTTTCACCCTAGCTTTGACTCTATCCAAGTGGTTCTTGGTTTTTTTATTTCGATCCCATGGTCTGTAGAGTGCCCATTTGAAGTTGTATAAAGTTTTGATTTTTCCCACTAGTTGAAAATATTCCCATCTATAGTATTGGATTTGACCAATATTGAAGGAATTTGGATGGACTGCCCCTTGATTAGCCCTCCTTAAGGTGACATCCATAGAATTAGCCAATTGAGCTACAATCTCTAATTATGCCCCTTGTCTAGGACCAATCAAGGAAGATACATGGGAAGGGATCTACTTTCTTCTATTATAATGATTGTATAATCTAGGTAAAGCTATATTTTACTAATCTTATCAATAATTCTTCCAATATGATCAGACAGTCTAGGCATATCCTTTCCATAAATGGTTTGGTACACCATAGGGTAATTTTTTTTGGTCGGCCTGGTCATGTTTCTCTTAAACCTATGGATGTGAAGAATGTTGAATTCATCACAAATTTTGTTTTTGGGATACTTAGAATATGGTTCTCTAGTTTCTTCAAAGGATGAGTGGACCATCCCAATTATTGCATCCACTAGATAAAACATCATATAAAAGTTACCATCTAACCTATTGTCTGAGATACTAACTTGGTGAATCAAGTTACCAATAATGATTTCCCCTATGGAAACAATCTTGGTGGAGGTGAGGATGGTCTCCAATACGTGAATCCAAACATTGTTAACATGGGTTATGCTTTAGAAGCCATAAATTATATTCAACAAGGCCATGGCATTCCTGATTCTAGACTTGAAAGTGGAAATTGGGATAGCAGAGATGGTTCCCCTAACCATGAAGGTGGTTGGGTCACTTTCCCACTCTTGTAACTTATTATTTACATTATATCAAGACATAAAATGGTTCACTATGGATTTATTATAACATATTTGGAGGGAGGGAGTATGTAGTACCTCTCAAATTCTTGGCCTCTAATATAGGCTAGTAGTGCATTACACTAGAAGTGTGGAAGTTTTCCATAAAATTGGCCATTTATAAATAGATAAAAAACTAAGTGAATGTAGTGAATTATCTTAGTATTTTCCACTAAATAATGTATTCCCATGATATTTATTTCCACCAAGTCCTATCTATATTGTTGTGTGAAGATTTAAAGTTTCTCTATGGAACCACATAGCTTTGTTGTTTCGATGTCTTCCTGTATAAAAGAATAGTTTTTGATGTCATTATTAAGTAAAACCTCATCAAACCTTTTGCTGGTGTATATACATAACCCTATAATTGAATACATAGAGGGAAGATGTGGAAGATGTGAATCATATTCCATTAATTTTGCACTCAAGTCCTAGTTTTCTAAAATTGTAAAAAAATTAGCTTGGTCGTGATAGAGCTTGAATTTGTTGGGAAATAGCTAACTCAATGATAGTTTACTTGAAATTAAATTAGAGGATCACCTATACTTCATTTTGTATTAAAAATTCCCTATTGAATTGAATGTATTTACTTGGCCAATTCATGTGGATTAATGACTGCAATGGCTTTTTGCCTCTTCGCTCTTTACTTATTTCATATTTTGAATTTGGCCAATGAAGTTCCACCTTTTGCAAGCCTCACTTCCTTATGGATTCTCTTCCCTCTACCTTCAGGTGTTTTTTCATCATTACTTGATAGTTTTCATATGGTTGTATCCTTTTTAGAGTTTCATACTAGTATTTCCCAACCGATGTGTCATTTCAGAGTCACATGGTGAAATTTTGCCACTCCACTTTTTATAGGACCTTTTATTTTTTATCCTTCTCTTTATTTCCCTTAACGAGTAGGATCATAATAGGTGGCATAATAAAAGAAATCCATTCACCCAGGAGTGTCATACACATTTCTACCTTGGAGTATTTTAAGACTTCTTAGAATGCACTGATAATAGTAGGCTAATCAGATCATGACATGTGGACTAATGTCACTACTCTACTTCCCCAAAAAAAATGTATAAATCAAATTTAACCTTCTTAGTGACTAAGTGAATGGGATCTAAAAACATGGTCAAATACTTGTGATCCATAACACATGAGTCTTTTAACATTTTCTAAGTGTTTTAATGGCCAAAGGAAAGTGGTTAGACACCACGTGGCTGAGTTTGATGAATTGACAATTATAGTGCAAAATGGAGAAATAAATCCAAGTAAAAAAAACTTGTATGAGGAAATAAAAAAACTCTAAAAAAATAATTAACTGGTTAGCTCTAGAGAAATAAAACCCATAAGTAAGAAGTTACATATAAGTTTTGAAAAATTAAAATGATGAATATTGGTTGGGGAATTATGTCCCATGTAACTTCAAAAACCTGCATACACATAAGTATTTTGACAACCATTAATAGGTTTGCCTAAAAAGTAAAGTATTGAATACTAAGATAACCATGAAAATGTTAATTACAATAAATCTTGGATAAGTGCATATTAATAATATATTTTTACTCAATAAATGGGAACTTCGGAGACCTACTTTCTCTTTAGGGTGCAGTGGGTCCCTATTAGAAATAAATTTTAGAGTGGAGGATGTTGGGTACAACATTACCTTAAAGGTATATCCTAGGAGATACCTTTAAAACATGAAACCTCTTTGATGTTATTGATACCAATAGGTATCACCCAATAGTGCCTTCAAGGATATACTCTTGAAAGGGGTGTGTGGAGGTCTAATAGGTATCTCCTAGGATATACCTTGAAGGTGTGTGGAGGTCTAATAGGTATCTCCTAGGATATACCTTGAAGGTATCACCTAGTAGTATATTCAAGGACATACCTTAAAGGGAATGATATTACCTTCAAGGGTACCTTAAAGGTGTCTCCTATAATATGCCTTTCAATCATGCATAAGGGTATGCTTGAAGGTATTACAAATATATCACCCAATAATGCCTTTAAACACACCTTGAAGGGCCTTGTAATACCTTAAAGGGTACCCTTATGCATGTTTGAAAGGTATCTCTTAGGAGATACCTTAAAACTCTTGGGTTCACCACAGAGGTTCAAATCACATGCGTGATCCCAAAATATAAGTAGCTAATCATTTTCCATAATTTTGGTCAAAGCCCTCATTGGTCAATATCATTTTGTATACTATTAAAATACATGATTGAATGTTGATTTAATTAACTATTTTTCTCTACTCTAATATTAGACTTTTATGTATGTTTAAAAGGTATCTCCTTAGAGATACCTTGAAATTAGGATGAAATGAGGATTGAAGTATGAAATATATGATATTAAAATCTATTATTTTCTAGGATTGTCATAATCAACATCATTAAAAAATGCATTATACATTACCTTTTTAACATTTTTATGTTTTAACATATCTATATGATTGGGTTCTGATATAAATAAAGCTATATCTCCTACATATAGGTATAAATTGGACTAATTTTATAAATACCCTCAATAAAAAATCTTCTCATGTCTTATGCAAATGTCTAAGCTGAAAAATCATACATCAATGGCTTTCCAATGTGCACACTATGTTTCTCTCATAAATAATGGTAAGGTCATTAATGAAGGAAGAATACACAAAGTTATAGGTTTATATGTTGACTCTTTGTAATCCATAAATCTCACTTCTACATGCCACAATGAGAAAATATCTATTGAATGTGTAAGTATTAATGTGACAAAAACTTTTGATTTGACTCTACCACTTATATGTCCTTGACATTTTTTGGATAATTTGGGGGATGTAATCAATAGTTTTAATATATGGATCAAAATAAAGATGCAACACATAAATAAAATATGGGTAAGTGTATAAAGTTTGGTATAAAAAGGGGCTACTCATGGACGTAATTTTACTAAAATTTCGAAAAAGTGAACTTGTGTACATAATTTGAAATAGCTACACTCAAAATTTGAAGATGGTATAAGAACATGAATTATAGAACTCAAAGCCTAGTTTCCAAAAAACAATTTAAAAAAAATGATTAAGTATAACTAGGTAAAACATCTAAAATTTGAATAGGAACTCCTAGGTTTTTCAAAAAAATAAAGTGGATAGATGGTCATGTGGCCCACCATAATTTGATCATCATTTAATATTTTTTGAAATCCTTTGGTGAATATTTGGATAAGATTTGGTATTTTTTGACATATATTATTTTATATTTTATCATTTATTATTATTAATTTAATAAGTAAATAGACCTTGAAAACTGATAAAGAAATGGATAGTTGGTCGTGTCGCCCACCTAACTACCTCAAAAAAAATGTTATTTTTAATGTGTATAATTATGCCTAGTTTGTGACCATATACTTTGTTTTGAACTTGAATGAATGAAAAACAAATTATATTAACATGTATAGGAATGTATATTTATGGCATGTAATGGCTAAAAAAGTTAAAACTAGAAACTAGCATAGTTTGTAATCTTAAAATAGTCCAAAAATTAAAAAAACATATCTTTGAAAAGAGGAGAGTATGCTCATCATCATGGTAATAATATTTTGAATTTTTATATTAAAATGCCTAGTGTATTTGGTGATGAAAGTTAAAATTTGTTATTTTCTGTCAAAGCTCTTGAACATGGCTATAGATTCATAGGTCCAAGCCTTTGGCTTAGGAATCCATACCATTTCTAAGCCAAATGCTCAAAATTTGAATTTAAATCTATAATGTGTACATGTTATATAATGCATACACATTATGGTATAATGCATATGCATTATTATGACATGTACTTGTTATATCATAATGCTTACACGTTGTTCTCCCTATATACAAAAAATTACTTTTAAATAGATTTTTTACTTAATTCAATAAATCTATCCCCACAGACATTATATGTGCCCTTCTACAATACTTGAAATTTGAGAACAAGGGCTATCAAGTGTCTTTTTGGATCCCACCTTTGAAAAGCTATATCTTTTTAATAGGAGACATATCACATTTGAGAAAGAGAAAGAATTTGAAGAATAAAACATTTGAGAAAATACAAGTGAGAGAAAAAACAAGGTATGTATGCAAGCACTTTATTTAAAACATGCTACAAAAATTATCTTTTATAAGCCAAATGTTGTAGATAATGATTTAATTGACAATAATGAATTGAATAATAATGAAATTGCAAATAATAAATTCAATAATGATGGAATTAACAATACTAGATTTAATAATGATGAAATTGACAATAATGAATTAGAGAATGTTGGAAGCTCACATTCAAAGTATAGTGTTTTTTATTTTGTTGATGATGATTATATGCATGATGCCTTACCCCCCAGCAATGAAGAAATGTTCATGGAAATAAATAATGATGAAATTAGCAATGAATAAAATTTCATGGAAGCATATAATGAGAAAAGAAACAATGAATAAAATGTCATCCCACCACTAATCAATGAAAGTAATGATGAATTTGAAATACCCTCTCAACAAGTTCCACCAGTAACAACACCTTCAAGAATTATGCATAGAAAAGATAAGTACTTAATTAAAGTTAATGAAGATATTTTGAAACTAATGCCTAACAAAATGTCTGACTACCATTTAAAAAGATTGACTTATAAAATTTGGGGTAGTTTATTTCATAATTTGACTCGTGATACTAGAAGATGCCAATTATTTATTTTGTCGATAAAATTGATTAAGATGGGACCTACCATTCACAGGTTAGGGCTAAGAACAACTAATATGGATGATGAAAACATAGAAATTACTAACAACCTACATGATGCATATCATATTGTAGGTCCTAAATCATGTAATAAAAATTGTAACGTTGCCCAATGTATAATCATAATTTGTGTAGTAAGTTATCAAATAGGGAAAAAATGATTGATTTCAAAATTAATCCAAACACTTGATATAAATAAAAAAAGCATTAATAAAAGAAATTTCAAGACCTAAAAGACTTAATGAATTGAATACCAATGATTTCTAGGCATTCTCTGGTTAACTTCCATGAAAAGACAAGGCTATAGTTGATGCTCTGAAAGAGTTACTTGAACAATTTTGGAAGGACAATACTAGAGTTTCACCCAATGCAAGAGATTTAGTCAAATACAGAGTTGGTTCTTGTAACCATAAACCACATTAGAAACATTTTTTGGATATGACTCAAACACAATTTTATTCCAAGTTTTTGGAAAAACATCCACAAATTTATATTAGTCAAAGATATTTTTAGATGGCCAACCCTTTTTATATAAATATAAATCATACAGGCAACACTTGTTGTAGCAAACATGTTGATTTTGCAATGCACTATGATTTTTTATTGCATATTCATTATACTTTGCATACTAATAATATTTTGTAGAAGTTTGGCTTCTAAGTTCTACCAAAATTAGCTAGGGAATTTATTCTAACCCTTTTTTGTGAAAGACCAGATGGATAAATATTTTATAACAAATCATGTTTGGATGGAAATTAAAACATTTTAGGTGAATTGATAAAACTAAAATATTTTATCTATGAATATGAAATAAGTGCAATTGGATAAGAATTAGTTGGTTTAAGAAAATACAAATTTGTGACTTATTAAGTAAAAGATGGCAAATTATCTAAAAGGTGTGATCTTGTTAGAAAATAAATATTTGTTTGAGAATTTATGGCCAAATTCAAGGAGAAAATTATCTGAGTATGCAAGGAACACAAACATGGCTAGATGGTTGGATGAACATTTCAAGATAATCAAGGACACATTCTCACTTGGTTTGATTGTTTTAGTAGTCAACTTTATTAAAAATTACACATTTAAACCATAAATGGAAGTTTAGTCATAATATTAAAACTCCTCACAAGTTTTCATATTCATGTATATAAAATTCATGCATGCACCTAATAGTACCAAGTAAGATCTAAAAATATTAAGGGAGTAGCATTTCTATATCAGTGATGACCAATCATATTGTACAATGTACATGCATGATTATTTTGAGAAGTCCTATGGATAGTTGACTAAGAGGAACATTAATTTCAATCATCATTACATTTAGTTAGTCAATTACACATCATAATTCAAAAATGCAAGAATGTTTTTTTGGTTGAGTAAGATGCACATTAACACTAATGTAGAATATATTTTTATTTTTACTGAGGTTGGCCATGGAAAAGGGGAGCATGATGGTGCTAGAACATGTGTAAAAAGTGATATTTCAAGGGAGATGTTATAATTTGATGAGAGTTCTCATTTTACTTATACATAAAGCATGTTCGAGTGGTGTAATGAGAACATGTGCCATGGTGATCAACCAAATTCTACTGTTCTTAGAAAATTTTGGTTAATGAAGGAAGAAAACTTGGCAAAGTATGAGGATTGTATGACTATAACAGGTTCAAGTGAGCTCTGATCATTTTGTATCTCAAATTCAAGGTCTTGGAGTATTCATACGATACACTTGGCATGTTTCTATTATGCATGTATTGACTCTATTTAAAATGAGTGTGATTCATAAGAGTGGATGGATGACTAGAGCTTTAGACCTCTAATTTTAGTCAACACATATTAGGTTCCACAAGCATTGAAATTAAAAAATATGGCATTTTCACATGACTTTTACCATGTATCTGATCTAGTACATCTACGTGGAATATTATTCATTATGTACTATTTAATCCCATTATCTATCTTCAAATAGTATCATTAATTTTTTTTTTTTGTGAAATAGGGCATGTTTTT
Source organism: Torreya grandis (assembly GCA_037957365.1). Classification (NCBI taxonomy): domain Eukaryota; kingdom Viridiplantae; phylum Streptophyta; class Pinopsida; order Cupressales; family Taxaceae; genus Torreya; species Torreya grandis. The sequence goes on from JARHVA010002734.1 coordinate 2,097,662, forward strand.
ATAGTTATTGTAGATGAGGATAATGAAGAGGGGATAAATTACTACTTATGTCAGTATGTAGAGGAAAGTAAAAATTAGATTCCATAGTCATATATGGAGAAAACATTGAGTATTGTATTGGGTCTTGTTGAGCATGGTCATTGATGTTTGTTTATCATTGATGTCAAAGAGAGCATGTTTTACTAATGCATTAATGACAAAGTGATAAAATTAATGGTTTGGAGAGATATGACACATTTTAAGGACTTTAAGGACAAATAAGAAGTTGTGAGGCATCCATGGATGTTTTGATGAAGTCCTAATATGTATTTTGATCATCTAGAATGAGGAACATGCATATTCTAGCTTAAGAGAAGCCAGACTATCATAGACCATCATGCAGACATGTATGATCTAACAAGTTTGTGCATTTATTATAGGTACTTATAAATTCAATAGTGGGAAAAAAATTCATGGTGATGTTTTTTATAGTGCCAAGAATATGCCTTAAATATTTTGAGTCCTTAAGTGTTTTCTAGCTTGAGATATAAATCTTTGAAGTTACACTTACAGATTATGATGGACCAGAGACCATCAAGTTAAAAAAAATTGAAGTCTAAGGTCATCTATTCACTATATCTAATGATGTATGTTAAATCATATATCTTGATCCAATGATGATTGTAAAATTAAATATGTCAAATAATGAATGTGCTAGTGACATGTGTCACATTCATGGAGCTTGGACATAAGATCAATGGTGAGTGTATGATTATACAATCAAAAGATCAAAAATGCATGTTAAATTCAATGAGTTAAAGGTGTATAAGGCATGTGTGGATTATAAGTGTCACAATTGTGGGATCTCATAGATTAGATCAATGGTGAGCACTGCAAGATAAAGATCAAGTTAATCCATAAAGATCGATAGACCATGTTTGTTTTAAATTGTCAAAAATCAATGAGATGATCACATGTGATCAATGTTTAATAGTAAGAAAAGGTAAATACTTGCTAAGGTGTGGAGCCTAAAAGCTTCACATATGAATGCATTATCAAAGTTGCAGGTTTACACAGTCATTGGCGTCGGTCAGGAGCAACCGACGTCGGTCAGGTGCAGTAAAAGAGACACCGGCGTTGGCAGAGGATCGACTGACGTCAGTCACAGGCAAGCAGTTAGGAATCGGTGTCGGTTACCTGTGCGTCTAGAATGCTATTTTCGAGCACAGAAGTGAGTGTTTGCATGATGAGTTCAAGTCTTAGTCTTAAGTTCGCGTTTCTATTATTAGCAAGATTGTTTTTAGAGCCCTTGTTCAAGAGGCTTAACTATTGGTTGTAAGTGCATGCACAAGTTTCCTAACTCTATATGTAGAATTAGATCTTCTTAGCTTAGTGTGATTATTGTAGTAGTTCATTGTATGTGAATGTTGAAGAACAGTACAGAGTTATATCAATCCAGGTTGTTGGAGTTGATTGTACTTGAGAGAGAGCTCTTAAGGGACAGAGATCTAGAGAGAGATCTTGTGCATCTGAGAGAGGTGTGGAAGAAAGAAGTTTCTTAAATTGTATTCCTTTTGTAAAGAGTTTTAATACAAGTTTTCAGGGTGGTTTCTTGTATCTCTTGTTCGTTGCTATTATTTGATTCTAGTTACTTATCTGTCTAATTTAATTCCATGATTTATTACTTTCATAAGTGTAATCTATTGTTGGTTGATCCCCAACAAGTGGTATCAGAGCCTTGGTTGTAGGTTTAGAGTTTTATATCCAATAATTGGTATCAAAGCTCAAGTTCACTAACAGGTGGTTCAGATTTGTGTAGTGTGTATTGATTACAGGTTGCTTACAGGAGTTTCTGTAGGGATTTCTGTTTGAGTGGGAGAAGCAATGGCAGATGAAAATAAACTGAGAATGGAGAAGTTTAATGGCAAAAACTATCAACATTGGAGAATGCAGATAGAGGACTATCTATATCAGAAGGATCTATACTTACCGTTAGGTGGGATTGCAAGGAAGCCCACAGACATGAAGGATGAAGAATGGGAAGTTCTTGACAGAAAGGCTCTGGGGTCTATAATACTGAGTCTAGCATCTATTGTGATATCTAATTTATCATAGGCAAAAACAACGGTAGAGTTGATGACTACTCTATAAAATTTTTACGAAAATCCCTCAGCTTCTAATAAGGTATATCTTATGAAGTAGCTATTCAATTTGCATATGCAGGAAGGTGGATCTGTATCTAATCACCTGAATGATTTCCATGGTATTGTAAATCAATTAAGTTCAGTCAAAATTGTATTTGATGATGAAATAAAATCTCTTTTAATATTATGTTCTTTGCCTAAAAGCTGGCATAGCTTAGTAATGGCAGTTAGCAATACCACATCTGCATCAAATATTTTAAAAGTAGAGGATGTTGTTAGTGTTATCTTGAATGAGGAAATTCACAAGAAAAGCATAGAAGAGACATCTGGGAATGCCTTAAGTTTTGAGAGCAGGGGAAGGCAAAAAGAGAAGAGCAAGAAAGGGAGATCAAGATCCAAGTCTAAGGGGAAAGGCAGATCCAAATCTAGAAATGGAAGAAGGCCACAATGCTGGAATTGTGGAAAGATGGGGCACATAAGCAGAGATTGCTGGTCAAAGCCTAAGGAGGACAATCAGCACGAAGGAAAAGAAGAAGCAAAGGTTGTAGGTATTACACAAGATGCTTTAATATTCTCTTTGCATAATAATATAGAATCTTGGGTGTTAGATTCTGATGCATCTTTTCATGCTACCCCTAATAGGGAATATTTATGTGACTATATCCATGGAGATTTTGGAATAGTATATCTAGGGGATGATGAACCCTGTAAAATTATTGGCAAAGGTAAAGTGCAGGTAAAAATGCAGAATGGCAACACATGGGTGTTGAGAGTAGTTATGCATGTTCCTAGCTTGAAGAGAAATTTGATTTCTGCAGGAAAGTTAGGGGATGAGGGTTGTACAGTAACTCTCACAATAGAATCTTGGAAGGTGACCAAGAGTGCACTTGTTATGGCTAGATGTAAGAGAGTAGGTACTCTCTATTTGTGTAATTATGTTACTAACAATTCTCCTTCTGTATTATCTACTTCAGATGTGGATGCAAAATTGTGGCACTCAAGGCTTGGCCACATGAGTGAGAAGGGGATGTCAATTCTTAAGTCTAAAGGTAAGCTTTCAGATTTGAAAAGCATGGATCTAGAATTTTGTGAGCACTGTGTATTTGGAAAACAGAAAAGGGTTAGTTTTTTCAAGACTGGGTCTACAAAGAAGAAACATAAGTTGCAGCTTGTTCACATAGACGTGTGGGGATCAGCTCAGGTAGCTTCTATTGGAGGATCACAGTACTATGTTTCGTTCATAGATGATGCTACAAGAAAGGTATGGATCTACTATATTAAGAAGAAATCTAATGTATTTGAGACTTTTAAGATTTGGAAAGCTATGCTTGAGAATGAAACAGGCAAAAGATTAAAGTGCCTGAGATCTGACAATGGTGGAGAGTTCTGTAGTTATAAGTTCAACTAGTATTGTTACATGAATGGAATTCATAGGCAAAGGATGGTTCCAAGGACACCTCAGCAGAATGGGAGTGCTGAAAGGATGAACAGAACAATCATAGAGCGTGCAAGATGTATGAGATTGCATGCTAGTTTACCTTTAGAGTTTTGGGCAAAAGCTAATGACACTGTAGTGTACCTGATTAATAGAGGACCCTCTACAGCTCTGGATGGTGGAATTCCAGAAGAGGCTTGGATAGGTAAAAAGGTAGATCTCTCTTTTCTCAAAGTTTTTTGTTGTGAAGCCTTTGTGCACGTAGATAAGGAAAATAGAAAGAAGCTCGATGCTAAGTCTATGAGGTGCACATTTATTGGCTATGGCTCAGATGATTTTGGTTTTAGATTTTGGAATCTAGGAACTAACAAGATAATTAGGAGTCGTGATGTTGTTTTCAATGAAAAAGTGATGTATAGTGATCAGCTGAAGAAGCTGAATCAATCTGGGCAGAGCAATAGTGAATTGGATGAGGTGATGTTCCAAAATGAGCTCGCGAGAAAAAGAAATAATCACTTACAGGAAAACATAGAGACCGACATCAGTAGTATAGGAATCGGCGTTGGCAGAACAGAAACCGATGTCGGTCATACGGAGACCGATGTCGACAGGACAGGCACCAGCGTCGGTCAGGCAGAACCGGCGTTGGCCAGTAACAGGTCTGGTGGTGATCGAGGTCTGTCACTATCAGAGAATTTGGGTGGACAACGTATTGTGAACGAGTCTCAGACACCCATCAGGAGGTCTGAAAGGGCAAACAAGCCTCTAATTAGGTATTCTCCTTCATTATTCTATTTATTGCTAACTGATGGTGGAGAACCAGAAAGTTTTGAAGAAGCAATACAGGTGGAGTCCAAGAGTCAGTGGGAGCGTGGCATGGTTGAGGAGATGGAGTCCTTAAGAGAGAACCAAACATGGGATTTGGTTGAATTGCCAGCTGGTAAGAGGACACTGAAGAACAGATGGACCTACAGGTTGAAAGAAGGTGAGAATGGACAGATGAGATATAAGGCCAGATTGGTAGTGAAAGGATTTGCACAAAATCTAGGTATTGATTTTGGTGAGATTTTTTCTCCTATTGTTAAAATGACTTCTATACGGATTGTACTATCTTTGGTTGCTGTTGAGGATTTGCATCTTGAGCAGCTAGATGTTAAGACAGTGTTTCTTCATGGAGATTTGGATGAGGAAATCTATATGGAACAACCGGAAGGATTTGAGGTCAAAGGTAAGGAGAAGTTAGTGTGCAGATTGAAGATAAGCTTGTATGGCCTCAAGCAAGTTCTTAGACAGTGGTATTTGAAATTTGATAGGTTTATGACTGAGCATGGCTACAGTAGGTGTCAATCTGACCATTGTGTGTATTTTAAGAGATTGGATAATGGTAGATACATTATTCTATTTTTGTATGTAGATGATATGCTGGTTGCAGGATCACACATGCAGGATATCTCTGAACTTAAGGTGAAATTAGCTCAAACATTTGCTATGAAGAATTTGGGAGCAGCAAAGAAAATCCTTGGCATGAGAATTAAGAGAGACAGGAAAAATCATAGGTTGATATTGTCTCAAGAGGATTATGTGGACAAGGTGTTTAAACGGTTCAATATGCAGGATGCTAAACCAGTAAGCACACCTTTGGCTAGACATTTTAAGTTGAGTAAAGAAAAATGTCTTAATGCACATGATGAGGTAGAGTACATGAGTAAGGTTCCATATTCTTTTGCAATAGGAAGTTTGATGTATGCAATGGTGTGTACTAGACCGGATATTGCCCAAGCAGTGGGAGTTGTAAGTATATGGCCAATCCAGGTAAGGAACATTGGAAAGCAGTTTAGTGGATCCTTAGATATCTGAGAGGAACCAGTAGTAGGCACTTATGCTATGGAGGTTCAAATACTTCTCTACATGGTTATGTAGATTCAGATATGGTAGGTGATTTGGATGGTAGGAAGAGCACTACAGGTTATGTTTTCACTGTATGTGGAACGACAGTTAGCTGGATATCTAAGTTGCAGAAGGTTGTTGCCTTGTCAACTACAGAAGCAGAGTATATTGCAGCCACAGAAGCTAGCAAAGAGATGATATGGATGACACGATTCATGGAAGAGCTTGGAAGGGAGCATGGGAGTTGTAGATTGTATAGTGACAATCAGAGTGCAATCCATTTGGCTAAGAATTCAGCCTTTCATTCAAGAACCAAGCACATACAACTAAGGTACCATTTCATACGACAGGTATTGGAAGATGGTGATTTGAAGCTGGAGAAGATCCATACAGATAGGAATCCTGCTGATATGTTAACCAAGCCAGTTACAAAGGAGAAGTTGAATCTTCATTCAACTTCTGTTGGTATTCATGATTGAGTTGAAGATAGAGGAGCTAGAAGATGTTGCTGTACAGGTACTAGTGCAGCTATTTATCTCCAAGTGGGAGATTGTTAAGGTGTGGAGCCTAAAAGCTTCACATATGAGCGCATTATCAAAGTTACAGGTTTACACAGTCATCGGCATCGGTCAGGAGCGATCGACATCGATCAGGTGCAGTAGAAGAGACGCCGGCATTGGTAGAGGATCGGCTGACATCGGTCACAGGCAAGCAGTCAGGAATTGACATCGGTTACCTGTGCGTCTAGAATGTTATTTCCGAGCATAGAAGCAAGTGTTTGCATGATGAGTTCAAGTCTTAGTCTTAAGTTCGCGTTTCTATTATTAGCAAGATTGTTTTTAGAGCCCTTGTTCAAGAGGATTAACTGTTGGTTGTAAGTGCATGCGCAAGTTTCCTAATTCTATATGTAGAATTAGATCTTCTTAGCTTAGTGTGATTATTGTAGTAGTTCATTGTATGTGAATGTTGAAGAATAGTACAAAGTTGTATCAATCCAAGTTGTTGGAGTTGATTATACTTGAGAGAGAGAGCTCTTAAGGGATAGAGATATAGAGAGAGATCTTGTGCATCTAAGAGAGGTGTGGAAGAAAGAAGTTTCTTCAATTGTATTCCTTTTGTAAAGAGTTTTAATACAAGTTTTTAGGGTGGTTTCTTGTATCTCTTGTTTGTTTCTATTATTTGATTCTAGTTACTTATCTGTCTGATTTAATTCCGCAGTTTATTGCTTTCATAAGTGTAATCTATTGTTGGTTGATCCCCAAGAATACTAAGATTATTTTGATGAAGATTTATGATGCATATTTATTCAATCTATGAGAGTGAATGATATGTTGACAAAGTGTTTGATGTTTAATAGGGACTATTGGAATTTGAATATTCAAATTAATGAAGGAAAACCAGTGATTAGTTTTTGAGATATAACTTTTGATCTAGGATAAATTTATTGATGTAGTAAAAATAAAATTTATAGAGGACTTCAAGGCTCATTCATAAAATTTGATTATAAGATTTGGATGTTAATACAATTTCATATTTTGAGATTTAAATTTGACTGTGTGTTTGTCTATGTTCTACAAGTGACTCGAGAAGGATATTTGAAGTGTTATTGATAATGTCTTGATGTTTTAAGATGAACTAACTATTGGATAGTGATGTAAAATATATTAGGACTATATGTTTATATTTTTTAGATTTGACTAATCCATATTTAGTGTGAACAATTTCTCATAAGTTTAATGTGTTTGTTGAATACACTGGCAGTTTTAGTGACCATCTTACAGAGGCAAGTTAAAGGTGTTATGGGAAGAATTGAAGAAGAAAATAAGTATAAATATTTTGTATAAGTCTCAATTGATTATGATAAGGATTTTTTTGTCATAGCTTTCCCCTAATCATTTTTGGAGATTCAAAATAAGTATAGCTATATTTTGATTATTTGTGATCAGTCTAAGTGGTCATTCTAAGAGAGTTGAGTTGAGTTGATGACATGGACCCATGAAGAAGTAAGAAAGGGGATATTTGAGATATATTTATTGTGTTAAAATCATTGGTAAAGGTGAAGGTGGTCTAATTAATCTCACATGTAACATGTGAGTATGAAGGCCTAATTTTTTTAGGTCTCACCAAGACCTAATGGTGGTTTGGGACTAATAAGGTAATGACCAAACCTATGAAGAGTGTATTTATCAAATGTAACATGTGTATGGACCTATGGTAAAGTTTTTTCAAACATGTGAAGCATATTGGCTAACCAAGATGGGTTAAAGAAAGAGAGTGGTATACATACATACATACATACATATATATATATATATATATATATATATATATATATATATATATATATAAGGCATAGTTGGATTAATTATGCTAGGAATGTGAGAAACGATTCAAGTGAAGTAGAGAACCTTTCAAAGAGAAGGTACATGATATTAAGGACCATCATAGAGCATAGTGAATCAATCATGTTGATTTGATCAAGCTATTTTAGGTGGATACATAGATCATTGGATCTAATGAGATTAAAAGAGGTAGATTGATCGAGTGAGCCCTTGACAATATTTGAGTGTAAGATTTGAGGAGTGAAGGAAATGGTGTGTGCCCAGTGGATGGGTTTTAGAGAAGATAAGGTTTATGACTATGTGTATGACTTTTAGTTCATATTTTAGATGTCAATAATATTTATCTTTTAGGTTTGAATATTGAGGATGAGTGAAGAGGTCCAAAGTGATCCAAAAGGATGTTTTGGATTCCTTTAGTGTGAGTGAAGGATAGATGATGTCTATGTAATCTTGGTGGTTGATTTGAGAGGCAAATCAAAGTTTGGAATATGTGTATGACTATTGGGTCATGTTGTTAAGGTTATGATAGATTTTTTGCTGATAAGTATAGTATGATCTAAAAGGTATTTTGGATCTTTGTGGATGTGTGAAGTGAAGGGGGATGATATTAATTATATCTCCATCATATTGGTAGGTAATAAGTGTTCAAGAGATGGTCATATAATATGTGTTGTGAGGGTGCTCAAAATCTAGGTCAAAAGGACTTTACCATCTTAGGGGCAGGTGCTCCTTGTGGAATAGGTGTTTTATTATATTCTAGTTAGAAGGACTTAACCATCCTAGGGGAAGGTACTCCTTATGGAATAGGTGTTTTAATAAATTATAGTTACGACTTAACCATCCTAGGGGTAGGTGTTCTTTATGGAATAGGTATTTTACTAATTTATGGTTAAAAGGACTTGACCATCCTAGGGGTAGGTTTTCCTTGTGTAACAAGTGTGTCACTAAAGTCTCATGTTTTTATACTTCTTATAGGACAAATAGTCCTTGTGTTTTCAGGTTTGAGAGTGGGTTTTATTCCCCAAGAGGGTTTACCCCATATATCTTGCATTGTATGTGTATTCTTGCATTATCTATTTATTCATTGCTATAAACATCTTGAATGCTTCATAAATGGTTGTATTGAATGTTCAAGTGTTTGGAAATTGAATTAGATTGTTTGAAACCAATAATAAACCCCCCCTTGTAGTGGTTTATAACTCTAATAATTGGTATCAAAGTAGGTCCTTTGGAGGAAGCTTAATAGATTGAAGGAAATCATAAGTAGCATAAGATGGCTAAGTAGTTGAAGAAAGAGAATCTATAGTGGATGGTTGTGATCAAAGCAATTGAAGAGAAGATATGTACTTTTATGAAAGATGCCAAAGAGGATGTGAAATTTATTGATGATCTCAAGGCTCAGCTAGAAGATGCCAAGGCAAGTTTGAGTTCAAAAGAGGAAAGTTGTTTAAAAAAAAAGGACAACATGTATGATGATGAAGTTTGACATGATAGTGGATAATAATAAGTGTTATATGATACTAAGGAAGAATAAGTGGATCTAGGAATTGATCTCATAAATAAGAATCACAATATGAGGTATGTGATTAAAGGTTTTGAAGCATAAGTTAGTTCTCTTGAGGGAAGTTTGTTAGTCAAGACCAAGAGAGATGAGACTAAGTATCAAAACGTGATCAAGTATCTTGAAGAGAAAACATGTAGATGAAGGATGATATGGTTAAAGAAGCCAAATAGGATAAGGAGGTCATCAAAGATATCATAAATTAATTATAGGTTTCAAATGAGAGCCTAAAATCAAGAGAAGAAAAGTGTAGATATCTCAATACTTAGTTAGAAGAAGCCAATACCAAGGTGAGTTCCAAGAAAGGTGAGCATGATGATTTGAAGACTAATCTTAGTTCCTTTAGAGTAGATAATGAAAAACTCATATACAATTTAGACAATTTGGAAAAGGAAAATGTAAAGCTTGATCAAGCTAAGAAAATACAAGGTTTGAAAGCAATGTAAGAAGGTTTGTTAGAGAACCAAATGCTTTAAGGTATGATAATTTATTCCATTGTAATTTTTATACATGTAATAAGTATGGTAATAGAGATAATTACTATAAAAGGAAGTTAGTCAATTATGGACATTCATGGAGCTATGATAGAAGGAGTTTTTAGCCAAAGATTGATCATAGTTCAAATCTGTCAAAATCTATGAATGATGTTATTTGTTTAATTGGTGATAATAAAGGTCATATTTATATAATTTTTCCTGGTAAATTTTATAAGACTTCAAGTCATATGAAGAAGGGAGAGACTCCTATAAATCATATCAAAATTCAAAACTTGATGTGGAGACCTAAGGCAGTGAAGGCTAGTCCTGTTGAGTCCAAGGATCAAACTTATGATATTGTAGAAAAGTAAATAGTTATGGAGGTGTATCAAGAGTGAAAAATAATCTTGATATCAGTCCAAATGGATAATAAGGTGGATGATCCAATAATCAAGTCACTTATACCTTCAAGGCCAAGGAGAATCTAAAAGAAGGATCTTAATCTTATGGTTTATTTGTTATAGTTGAATAATTTTTAGGTAAGAAGGAGTTTCATTATTTACAAGAGTTATTTTTGTATTCTTTCAAATAGGATAAGGTGTTAGTTGAAGAGATATGCCAAGAACATGTGTTTTCATCATGCATTGTCAAGGAAGCCAAAGAAGAGATGGATGTCAAGCAAATTTTTTCAATCAAGAAAAGGAAGAAGAAGAAGAAGAAGAAGAAGGTTATTTATTTATATGATGAGGATTGGTATTCTAATTTATTCTAAGTCCTTTTGAAGTATAGATGTCTTTGTTGTGCTTCATGAAGGCATTTCTCAATTTGAAGAAGCATGTGGTCTTATAAGGGTGTTTTCAGTCTGGAAGGTTAGATTGAAGGTTTCCAAGTGGAAAAGAAGGATTTGTGAGTTTTCAAAATGATATTTTTTCATAAAAAGGTTTGTTGATCTTATTCTAGCATGCTCCAGGTGGTTTTGTGGTTTGAAGGTATGTTAATGTCAAATTGGATATTTTTGTGTGCTCTCGATTTCTTAGTTTTTGGCTTAAGGGTAAGCAAGCCTAAAATTTCTTATATGATGTATGGATTCATAAAATTATGGAGGCTCAAACTTTGGTCTAAAAGTGTGTGATGGTTGTCTCTAGGTGTGCAACAAGTTTTAGAGGTGGGTGTTGACCAAAAGGAGGTTTGTTAACCCTATTTATTTTGAGATTATAGAGTTTTGGACTATGCTAGAAAAGTGGTTTGCCTTATGAATTAAGGTCTGAGGCTTCTTAATAGGTTTAATGGTCTAAATGGGTTGTCAAATAAAGCTTCATATATATTTGAAGGTTTGCAGTTTTCAAATTATTCAAGTTTTTGCCAAGATGGAGGCCTAATTTGCTAGAAGGTTTGTGAAGGAAGTATGTTGTATAGGATAAGCTAGGTGATTAAAATTGATGTTCTTTAGGGGGAAATGAGACTTTTATAGATATTAAGTATTAGGTCTTGAAGATATGTCTACTAAATTTTGTTGGCTCTGCAAGTTCCATGTAGGGATACAAGGACTCTAGATAGGCTTAGTATGAAGAAGAGTGTGTTTTTAATCATTTTATCCAAAATAACATGGTATGAGTGTTTTAATTTAAGTTTTATGGTTGATTTAGAACATATTTCCTATTTAGTGTGTTGCTTGAAGATTCGTTGGTATTCTTGGAGGTGGCTTGCAAGTGAGAGTATGAAAGCAAAATGGTGTTGTTTAAAGACCCAAAGAAGTTTAGTGTTCTGAGTTTGATATTTTCATGTTGTTGAGGCCATGAAGGTGTTATCAAAAGTTTTATAGGTGTGATTTGGTTATGAAGATAAAGGGGGATTCTTTCAGGTTAGCATAAGGAGGAGCATGGAGTTAAAAAGGACTAACTTATATGGATTGAGAAGTTTTCATGATCAAAAGGGGAGCTAGATTATTCAATTTTCTAGGTCTAAAGATCAAGAAGGCTTAGACTAAATAAGTTTGTTGTAGGTTAAGTGTCATGAATTTATATTGGTGGTCCTTGAGATGGCTTGAGAAAGAAGGCTAGTAAGCTTGTGTAGTGGTTCTTCATGATGTGTGGAGATCTGAAGATGCTCAAGAGGTGAAATGGCTCATAGATCTTAGGGGGAGTCCCTCTTAGATATTTCTTCTTGAGTTCCATCATATTTTAGTGATTTTGTGTGTTATTTATTTATTAGTATCACTGTATAATCAAATAAAGGTATTGTCATGGATCATGGTTGAGAAGTTCAAGGTAAGAAGTGGTATGCATAGTGTTAGGGGGAGTTTGTATCATCTGTCAGAGGTGGTCCTTTCTTGTTGTTGGTTTTGAAATCATTTGTAGGTCAAAGGATCAAAGAAGTCCAAATTTAGACTAGTGCATGTCAAAAGGGGGAAAAATTGTTCATATACTTGAAAGTATGTAAGTATCCTGAGCATCTTAAATAGTATTTGATTGTATACATGATGTTGAGAAATGTGTGTTGGCATGTGGAAGAAGAGACCCTTTGTCATTAATATCAAATAGGGAGAAATATAAAAATGAAATAATTTTATAAATAAAGACATTTTGAGGGTGTTTTTCCATCAATGATAAAGGGGGAGATTGTTAAGCATGGTCATTGATGTTTGGTTGTCATTGATGTCAAAGAGAGCATGTTGTACAAATGCATTAATTTCAACGTGATCATATTAATGGTTTGGAGAGATATGGCACATTTTTAGGTTTGTAAGGACAAATAATGAGTTTTGAGGCATCCATAGATGTCTTTATGAAGTCCTGATATGTCTTTTGATCATTTGGAATGAAGAACATGCATATTCTAGCTTAAGAGAAGCTAGACCATCACAGACCATCATGCAAACATTTATGATCCAAAAAGTTTGTGTATTTATTTTAGGTACTTATAAATTCAATAGTGGGAAAAAAAATTCGTAGTGATGTTGTCTATAGTGACAAGAAAATAGCCTACATATTTGGACTCCTGAAGTGTTTTCTAGCTTAAGATATAAATATTCAAAGTTGCACTTGCAAGCTGTGATGGCCCAGAGACCGTCAAGTTAAACTCTATTGAAGTTTAAGGTCATATAGTCAATAGATATAATGGTGAGCATTAAATCACAAATTTTGATCCAACAGTGTGCATAAAAGTCAATATGTCAAATAATGAATGCGTTAGTGACATGTGTCACATTTATGGAGCTTGGGCATAAGATCAATGGTGAGCGTAGGATCATGCAGTCAAAATATCAATGACACATGTTAAAGTCAGTGAGTCAAATGTGTAGAAGGAATGTGGGGATGACAAGTGTCACAATCATGGGATATTGGAGCTTATATCAATGGTGAGCATTGTAAGATAAAGACCTGGTTAATCCCTATAGATCGATGAAATGTGTTTATTCTAAATTATCAAGAAACAATGATAAGTGATCACTGTTTAACAGTAAGAAAAGGTAAATATCAAGATTATTTCAAGGGAGATCAATTATTAATATTTTTTCAATCTATGAAAGGGCACAAGATGTTGAAAAAGTGTTTGATGTTTAATAGTGACCATTGGAATTTGAATATTCAAATTAATGAAGGGAAACTAGTGCCTAGTATTTGAGCTATAACTTTTAATCCAAGATGAATTTATTGATGCAGTAAAAATAAAATTTATATAGGACTTCAGTAAACATACATAAAATTTAATTAAAATATTTTTATGTTCATAAAATTGCATATTTTGAGTTTTAAAGTTGACTATGTGTTTGTTTGTGTTCTACAAGTGACCCGAGAAGGATATTTAAAGTGTTATTGATAGTTTCTTGATGTTTTAAGACGCACTAACTATTAGAGAGTGATGTAGACTCAAATAGGACCATATTTATTTATTTTTCAGGTTTTAATAGCCCATATTTAGTGTGAAAAATTGCTTAGAATTTGACTGTGTTTGTTGAATACATTGGCAATTTGAGTGACCATTTTATAGAGGTAAGTTGAAGGTGTTATAAGTATAATTGAAGAATAAAATGAGTATGAAGATGTTTTATAAGTTTAAATGGATTATGAGAATGATTTTTTTGTCATAGTTTATCCATGATTAGTTGTGGAGAGTCAAAATAATTATAATTGTATTTTGACTGTTTGTGATCAATATGAGTGGTCATTTTGAGAGAGTTAAATTGAATTAATGGCATGGACCCATGAGGGAGTAATAAATGGGATATTGGAGATATATTTTTTGTGTTAAAATAATTGTTAAAGGGGGAAGGTTTTCTAAGTAATCTCACATGTAACATGTGAGTATGAAGGCCTAGTTTTTTTAGGTCTCACCAAGACCTAATGGTGGTTTGGGACGAATAAGGTAATGACCAACCTATGAAGAGTGTGGTTATAAAATTTCACATTTTTATGGAACTATGTTAAAGGTATTTAAAATATGTAAATCATTTTGGCTGACCAATATGGGTTAAATAAATAGAGTGGTATATATATAAGGCATAATTGGACTAATTGTGCTAGGAGTGTGAACAAGGATTTAATTGAAGTAGAAAACCTTTGAAAGAGAAGGTATAGTTCAGTGAGGACCATCATAAATAATAGTGAATTATTCATGTTTATATGATCAATATCTTATAGGTGGATACACATGTCATTATATCTAATGAGCCTAGAAGAGGTAGATTGAGCTAGTGAGCCCTTGGGATTGTTTGGGTGTAAGAGTTGAGGAGCGAAGGAAAGAGTGTGTGACTAGTGGATGGGTTATAGAGAAAATTAGGTTGATGACTATGTGTATGACATTTAGGTCATATTTATAATGTCAATAATAGTGATCTTGTAGGTTTAAATATTGAGGAGGAATGAAGAGGTCTAGAGTGATATAAAAGGATGTTTTGGATGCCTTGAGTGTGAGAGATGGATATATGATATCTATGTAATATTGGTGGTTGATTTGAGAGGAAAATAAAAGTATGGAATGTTTTTATGACCATTTGGTTATTTTTTTAAGGTTGTTATAGAGTTTTTTTTTATAATTTTAGTGTGATTCAAAAGGTGTTTTGGATGTTTATGATTGTGTGAAGAAGTGAAGGGGGTTGATATACATTGTATCTCTATCCGATTGGCAATAAATCAGTTTTTAGGAAATTTTCATATCATAGGTGTTGGGAGGGTGATCAACATATAGGTAAGAAGGAATTGACCATCCTAGGGGTAATTGATCCTTAAGGAACAAGTGTTTCACTAAATTCTGATCAAAAGGACTTGAACATCCTAGGGGTAGGTGTTCCTTGTGGAACAAGTGTTTCACTAAATTCTAGTTAGAAGGACTTGATGATTTTATGGGTAGGTGATCCTTGTGGAACAAGTGTTTCACTAAATTTTGGCTAGGACTTGACCATCCTAAGGGTAGGTGCTCCTTTTGGAACATGTGTTTCACCAAAGTCTCATGTTTTCATACTTCTTATAGTACAAGTAATCCATGTGTTTATAGGCTTGAGAGTAGGTTTTATTCCCTGAGATGGTTTCCCACATAGATCTTGTGTTGTGTGTGTAATATTTATTTATCTATTTATTCATTTCTATAAACATATTGAATACTTCATAAATGGTTGTATTGAATGCTCAGTGTTTGAAGGGTTTGGAAATTGAATTAGATTATTTTCCACCACTGATTCACCCCGCCTCATAGTGTTTTGTACCTCTAATAGGTCTATGGTTGTCACTATAACTTGGATTATAGGATATATAATAAAAAATTTAGATATATGATTTTTTGAATAATTTGAAACACATAGGAAGATACTACACAATTAAAATTTGGTTCTTAAAATGAATATTTAATTGAAAAAATATCATGGGAGGCCATTAAACATGAATTTATGAAAAATTTATGAGTCAAACCATGAAGTTATTCTTGCTACTATCAAGATTGGAGAAGATCCTAGTGGTTTTATGGATTTATATGTGAAGGTATGTTGACTTCTAAAATTTATATATAATCACTTTTACCAAATGTCATTGATTTTGTAGGTAATACATATAAATTTCATCTTTAATTACTTACAATATTTTGTAGGTTAGTGGTGCCATATAAGCTTCCACCTTCACATGGTTAGAATTGTTAGTAAATAATTTCATATTCTTGAATCTATGAGAAAATTTATAAAACTACTTAGCATTTTTATTGAAATTAGGTTGCCTTGAATGAAGGAAGGTGTAGAAGTAACATCATGGTTTTTTAAAGTGTTTGATGGGGTCAAATGCCTTCATGAGTTTACCTATATTTGGGGATGGTAGTATCCTAAATTCCATTTTGATCTTAACTCACCATGTCCTTTCCTTCAATGATTAAATTATTTTTCAACCAACTTTTTTTCAATTCTCATGAAATAGTTCCATTATTATAGGGTAGTTTGAAAGACCTTCAATGCTTTTTTGACTCCATCAAAAGACTATTCACTTGGTCAAGGCATAGGGGTATCATGTTTGACATTATTTAAAGCATATTTCCTAGGAGATCATGGTATAAATATATCTCTATTAATAATTTATTCCTTCTTACTTTCACATGTAACTGATTGCCAACTCCCAAGTTACCACTCTATCATTGCATTCACTAGCATCTTCATGATATTGCATGATTTTCAATGCAAGTTCCTAAATTATGGACATTCCTCAAAATTTATCATATAAATAAAATGTATTAATATTTTTAATTATTATTACATTTCAAAATATGATAATAAACCTCAAATTAGAGACCTCGTTCCTTGGAGAGGTAAACTAGCTCCTCTTGATTATTGGCTACAATAATCTACCTCATTAGTGTAACAAAGGTGGATAGTGTATAGATAAATATTATTATGATAAACATGAGGTATTGAATATATATAAAAAATATAATTCATATCTTTAATCATTCCAAACTCTCAATTTGGGTCATTATCACTTTATTTTCAAGAAGGTTCACTAGGCCACTAGCTTGCCAGGATTGTTTGGAGGTGGATGAAGAGTAATATTGGAGATATGATCTTTAATTAACATTTAAAAATGTGAAAAAACTTTTGAGACTCTTTTAAATATTCCATGTCAATTATAATATCTAATACCTTCACAAAGTGATTACTTGCTACTCAACCTAGCTCATTTAGACCTCAAAACAAGGCCATGTTTACGAACAGTCATCTATAACTTCATTTTTATTGGATTTTAAGGATATATAAAACCTAAAAAATATTAAATACATTATAAAACAACTGAAAATAAAAAATTAAGATCATTTTGAATAATATAAATTGACTTATAGGATTTTTTGGTCTATATTTCCTTCATTTTTGCATGTGCAAGCCCACATTTTTGCATTTTATCTCTTTTTTAGGTATATCAAGGAAATTAGAGATATTAAACATGTTTTTAAATGTAAAGGTATAAATTAAATCTAAATTAAAATTCATTTTGATATATAAAACCTAAGTTATGGTTATTTTTGTGTAAATTAGGATCTACATGGTAGCAAGTAGACCAATTCATAAATGTTTTTCTATCTTGAGTTTTGTAAGGTCTCAAGAGATCATTATTTTTTTATAAGACTCTGTCAACCTCATATAAAACTAAAATCATTGAAGTGGTAGATATAATCAACAAAAAAAACCATATTCATATAATCCTAGGCCTACAGACCCTCTTTATGGTTGTGTGCATACATTTGGGTTATGGAATTGAATTTGGAGGCCTAAATGACATGGAAAGGATATTTTGATAGCCATTAGGATTTTTTTTAGAAATTGAATATAACCATATAAAATAATGAATCACTTGGAGTGATACCAAATAATGAATATCTCCAACCATGCATAAACCTATTGATAACTTTCACCTTTTCACCTTGTGTATAAGCATATGATTGATTATTTCACATTTGTTCATGGGGATCACTTTTTTATGGGATTAATTAGTACTATCATATATATATATATATATATATAAAATTAAAATGACCTGAACATGATTGGATCAATTATAATCACCCAAACTATGTCAGTAACCTAGACTAATAAACATGCTCTAATACCACTTGTCAAGATCTTGCTCCACCAATAGAGCACATATGATTACTTCTTGTATTATAAACTAAACACGGAATTTAACCAGAATCAATAAGTAACTAGAAATATGAAACAACCCAAGAATATGAGAGACAATACACAATTGTATTAATAATCACTCAGAAGAATATACAATAAAGAAGATGCCACTTCTTCCACCTCAAAGGCTCACCACACCTCAAGACCTTCTTCCCTCTCTCTCTCTCTCGGTCCCAACAATCAACTCCAATACATAATTGATGTCCACCTCTCCAACCAGTCAGTAACACGCTGCCAATACACCAAGTACACAACTGTACTCCAAGTAGATCTCCTACTCTCTACTGCTACCGACAAATCACTAGACCTTACTCACCATTGTATATATCCAAAATAAGCCATGTTCACCTACTGACCAAGATCATACAAATACGAAGAACCCTTCTGATTCTCCAAACTAGCACCCACCTTGGTACTGTGGCACTAGGAGGAACACACCATTGCTCACCTCACACACAAAAGGAGCTTATAATATTGCTCTCTTACTCTCTAGCTACAAGTTTTACAATATAGCCCATGAGTCCATATATATATCTCATGCTTACAATAATTAGACTATCTTAATTACAATAATTAGATGCGCAACTCAAGACTACAACTAGCCTCTAACATGCAAACTAACAGTCCAAAAATAGACTCTCCAGAATCAACATGCAAACTGCATGTTCATGTACAGGCTGCCAACGTCGGCTCCTCCATGACTGATGTCGACCGACTGGTAACCAATGCCGGTTGGATCTTCGCTGCTATCTGACCGATGTCAGCTGATCAAACTGATGTTGGTTGCCCTGCAACTAATTCTACAACTCTCTGCAACCTCCACAAGCTCTGTGACTTCTTCTATTTGCATCTTGGTGAAGCTTTTAGCTCCACAACCTAACACTTATCTCTTTTAAACTCTTCATGTGAGCCTGTATGCATGACAAACCATCTTGTACACCATCCTTATAGCTGTTGAAAATTTTATAGGTATTAGGGATTGGTAAGAATATCAAGATAGGATATACATTATGTCTTGATCACATTTAATCTATTCCAATATGGGTATAATTTGGTAAGAGTAATTTACAATCCATACCAAAATGGGTGGTGGGTTTATCAACTAGGCATGATGGGAGGCCAAGAATGTGGTCCTAGATGTTATCCACCCATATAGACATGTTAGAAATGCCATTTTTTAGAAAATAAGCACCAAAAATATATTTATTAAATAACATTTAGAAGTTTGACAACATTTATTTTCCATGCTTCTACCCTATTGAACAGTAGTGAAAATGTATTTTTGGGTGGACTTGGATGTCAAGATCACATAAACATGTGTAATTCACATATCTAGACATGATATAAGAGATAAATTTTTACCTGGGGGTCTTAGAGGTGAAAATAGTTGTTGGAGCTCGATAAGTTATATCTTCACTACTAAATAGTTTCATTTTAGACCCTGTTATTACAACTTATGCCATAAATTTCAATCAAAGGTTCAACCAAAATGCTTTGGGGTGAAAGAATATTTTCAAACATGTAGAGGAAGGATCTTATGGTTCATCAAAATGACTTATAGTTTCTTTTCTATGTATGTCTAAAGTTAGGCTAAAATTTTGCATTTTTATAGTATTGGGAAGGGCATTCTTGAGGCAGAAATGAGTGGTGGGTTTGTCAACCAGGTATGATAGGAGGATAAAAACATGGTCCTAATAATTATATGCTCATTTGGACATTGTGGTAGTGCCAGTTTATAATGAATAAGAACTAAAATTATTCTTGAACAATACTTGAAAATTTAACAATATTTATTGTTAGTGTTTCTTCCCTCCAAAATAGTATTGAAAATGTATTTTTGGGTGGACTTGGACATCAATGTCATAGAAACACATGTAATTTACCTATATAGAAGTGATATAAGTGATATATTTTCACTTCGGGGTCCTAGAGGTGAAAATATATGTTTGAGCTTGAGAATTTATCTCTTCACTACCAAAAAGTTACATTTTAGGACCCATTACTACAACTTATGCCACAAATTGCTCTCGAAGGTTTGACTAAAGTGCTTCAGTGTGAAAAAATAGTTTTAAAACATGTAGAGGAGGATATGGTTCATTAAAATGACTTATAGTTTTTGTTCTATGCATGTATGAATTTAGGCTAAAATTATACATTTTTCTTGTATTGGGATGTGCATTCTTGAGGTTGGAATGGGTGGTTGGTTTTTCTTATAAGATCCCTCCTCTACATGATCCATGTAATTTGTGAAAGCTAAATATGTAATATAGGTAAATATAATTCCTTATAAAGCATTTGAGCTAAGAGGTTTAGACCTAAACCTTAGATATTGGAAGAGTGAGATTTGACGAGTAATTATGCCACCAATCTAGTGCAAAGATGAGTTGTGACATGACCATTGAGATCACTAAATATCAATCACACAACTCAAGTGAAAATAAAATAAATCAAAGTTAAGTGTTATAACAAAATCAACTTGGAAAAAATAAAGTATTTCTAAGTTATTTTATGGTATATAATCTCAACCACACTACTCAAAATATTCAACCACTATAGACAAGAAAGACTTAAAATGATGCTTCTTGGTAAAATGTTTTGAATATGTGTTTACAATTTTTGGTGCACTTAGATATAATATGCATCTATAGTGTGTCTCAATTGAATTATCTATCAATATTTTACCCTTTATCTATAACTATGTGTGATATTTGTCACATATCTGAAAATAACTATCCGAAATCTATAAAAAATTATGTCAATTGTATAGGAGTTTGACCCAAGTGTATATATAAATCATGTAAATTATATAAAATACTACCAATTATGTATGTTTCAAGTCTTATATATATAACATGACCCCATGAATATGCTCCCCTCCCCCTTTTGAGGTGAGGGGATTGGAATTTGGTAGTCATCTTACCTTAAAAGGACAAGATAACTATATTATTTATGTATGAATCATGTAGAATATAGGGGTAGCATGTCTAGTTAGATTTAACAATGAATATTGTAGTATTTGATACAAAAAGACCTAATATGCATGATATGGATCATGACAATGTTTGGAAAGTAATAGTACAAGCTCAAAAAATAATCAAGCACACACACAAGAGCATTCAATGTCACACAATGGGGGTATAAGGAAACCACAAAAAAGGGGGATGTTTAAATGCCACACACTTGAAGGGAAGACATATTAAAATGTTGAACCATAAATAAATAAAAATTAGTGGCACAGGGGTGTATAATCAATGAAAATATTCAAATGTTCCACAAAAAAGACAATAACAAACAAGAACTGCACTCAATAAAGTGACAATGTGAATAAATGAAGTAAAATCAACCAACATAAGCATATCATACTAGTCATTACATATATATGTTAGAAAAAAATGTCATGTAACATATAAAATAAAGTACATGGTATAAGATATAGACATGAGTATATAAACTATTAGGTGTTAAGTCTCAACATGATAATGTAGAAGTTCTCATAAAATAATATAACCTATATCAATTGTGCTCAGATAGAAGAAAGATTCCCCCAATGTAGTGTGTCGTAGGGGAAGATGAAAGGACCAATTTATACATGTGTATGTGTCATAGATATAATGTATGCATGTATCACACTAAAGTACCTATGAATCATATATGTGTATGGAAAATAAATTACATTATCTACTAACATAAAGTAAATAACATAGATGTTAAGGAGCTAGTAAACATGTGTAAGCTAAATAATTTTTGGATTTTCTTAAATATTTGATTTTTTTGGATTTTTTAATATTTTAAATGAAAAAGTGTATCATATGATCCCATCTGATAGATGTTCATAGGAAGCTCTCAACTCATAATATTTTACATCAAACTGGTGATACTACCAAGCATAATACATAGGTGTCATATCTATAACTATAGAAATTGTGGTACTCTAGATATGTCTCATAGGACTCTATGGTATTGAAGAGTTAATAGAAGAAACAGTGTTTCTTGAAATCCAATATTTAGTGTTATTTAGTTTATTAGGTACCACTATAATTGTAAAATGTTTATTTATTATTAGCAATTGGGTGAACTATGTGGGTGTAGATGAAGACTCCATGGATTCCATTATGTATCTCTAGTGCAATGATATCTTATGTATCAACCACTAAGGAAAATGGATTGTTTGTTTCTTACCCTTCCATTCATGATTAACCTTAGTAGGTTTTATAATTATCTATCTTGGAATAAAATTCTCTTACTCAAGTGGATGTTCATATGGTATTCTAGGAATAATAATTAACCTGTTAGCATGAAACTATTTATACACCCAAGAACTTTGGAAGGTATGATGTGGAGATTATATATATAAGGTTATCCTAATAAAATATCAAATATTTTCATGTATGGTATAACATAAATGGTAGTGATCACATGTTCTAGGCCAAATTTTAAAGGTAAATCCGTCTCACTAGTAACCTATTATAATGTCCCATCAAATGTTCTAACCATTTTGGTCGAAGGGTATAAATCATCATGTATATATCCTAGATTTGTGAATATTTTAATTGTACATATGTTCTCACTATCACCATTATTAATCATATCATTGTGTATAATTTTATGATGAAGCTGTGATCTAATAAACTACGAGTGAAGATTTGAATCATCATTGAAAATTTCACTCTTATTTAATGCAATATGTCAATAAACCATAGGAGGTATAGTTCATGTAAATGTGTAAATAATTAAATATAATGAGTGACCATAATGTGATTTATCTATATGTTAATTATATTCCATTTTCAATTTTAGATTTTTCTTAGAATGATATTTTAATGGATCATTAAAAATCTTTTGGTTTTGATGGTCACCAAGTTGTGATCCTGAATCCTTTGAAGGATCATAAAAGGTAATATTTTTATTATCAATAAGGTCTTAAATCTCGTATTTCAATGTATAACATCTTTTTTTTTAATCCACAATACAATTTTCATGCCCCAATGGGTTGATTATGCTAGATTCATTCTTAAAATAAACATATAATATGTCAATGAGAATTTACATGCATGGCTATTATCCCCACAAAGGAAAAGGGGTGCATATATATTTAATAAATAAATATCATGCTTGGGTATAATTTTTATATAGGAAAACAAATATGATGGTGTATTAAATTACTTATATTATTTTTATCTATATATGTAGAAGAAAATGGAAACTAGCACAAGAAAGGACATGGTCGTATAACAACAAAAATAAACAATCCTTGATTATTAGAAGAAATGAGATGAGTAGGACTCTAAGCACCTATGGATTCCATTATAAATTAAATCATGTTATGACCTAATTTTCCAATAAGTATAATTTCATCATCAGTCAATTGTGTTCCCCTTAAAAAGCAGATAGTCAACCATGTTCCCCCTTCAATATCAACAAAAATTTTAATTTGTTGTTTTTAATCTATATAAAACTAGGTCTATTTTGTCCCCATATATGTTTTTTCACAATAATGTGAATAAATTTGAAACTGTATAAAATAATAACTAGATATAAAATAATGGTCTGTTAATACATGATCTTAATAAAGAAATAATAAATAGTTAACCATGTTGTGAGGTAGAGCAAAATATATCTTTAGAAATTATAATCTTAGATCTAGATGTTTATAACATTTTCATGATATTATATTATGAAATTCATGATGGTTTTCATGGAAAAAGGTAAATTTAATGATAACAACTTTCAAACATGGATTATTCTTTCCATTTTCATGTCAAAAACTTATGTTCAAAACTATGTACCAATTCCATGCCTAAGGCTTATATTTATGAAATCTAGCTTTTTATAATGCGTACACACTATAATGCATACATGTTTCTTAAATTAAACATACAATAACAAAAATAAGCTTTGTTATAATAATTATATATACAACATATTATAATTCATACATGGATGCACCCATCCATCTATTATATTCGTTATCGGCCATGGTATGGAACACTCGGTCATTCGAGTTTAGTGAGACAAAAAAATTCAACATAAGAAAGGGGTGATTGTTTTTTTTATATCAACTCCATGGATAGGTGAGCACTCGAGGGATGCATACACTAAATTGACTAAATGTGGTCCCTCTCACATGGAATTGAGGAAACATAGGAAGATTTAGAGGAAGGGGACACACTTACACTATAACATCTATCAATTTTATGTGTTCATGTTTCCTTTTCAAAGTGAATTCATAATAATAATGACCCATTAGATTGCACTGGATGCAAAACATTTTAATTTACAAGTAGGGGACATGTTAAATACCACCACATGTGTTATTTTTAAGTGTTAATATTTCATTTTTAGAGTCAATTCATAGCAATGAGGTCCATTTCACATGCAATAAAAACAACATTTGCTAATTTATGGGTAGAGGGCAATAGATTACAATATGTCATTTTTGTGTTTTCATGTTTCCTTTGAAAATCTAATATGACTAAAAGGGACCCTTTAACATGAAATTAATGTAATAGATGAATAATTAGGTATATGGGGAGAAATAATACCACTATGTGTTGGTTTTTTTCTTCATGTTTCCTTTATAGAACAAATCAACTAAACAAGACCCTTGATTCTTACAATTAAGGAAAGAAATTAAGATTTAGGGGCATGGGACACATTAGACTGGCATGTTTTTTTGGGGTGTGTTCATGTATCTTTTTTATAGTGAATTTGTACTAATAGGGCTAATTTCACATGCAATGAAGGTGAGGAGACATATTAAAGATCAACACATCTATCATTTTTTGTGTTTCAATGTTTCATTTGTAGAGTGACTTCATAGTAATGGGGCTCATTTCACATACAATAGAGGAAATGCTTGATGATATAGGGGTATGGGATACATTAGACCACCATGTGTAAGTTTTATGTCTACATGTTTCCTTTTTAGACTGAATTTGTCTAAAACAGATATATTTCACATGAAATTAATACAATGGAGAAATATTTATATCTATGGGGATAAATTAGACCACATTTTATCACTTGTGTGAATTTATGTTTCTTTTGTAGAACAAAATCAACTAAACGAGACCCATCTCACATGAAATCAAGGTAACAAAGAAGATTTAGGGGCACGAGACACATTATACCACCATGTGTCACATTTATGTGTCAATGTATCCTTTTTAAATTGAATGCATTATAAAGAGGCTCCTTTCATATGCAACGGAGGCAATTTTTGTAATTTATGGCTAGGGCAAATATTAAAGACTATCGTGTGTCTTTTGTGTGTGTTTATGTTGAATTTTTGTTTATAGAGTGATTTCATATTAATTGCGCCCATTTATCATGTAATATAATCAAAATTTATCTATTTAATATTAGGGGACACATTATACCATCATGTATCACTTTTGAGTAGTAGAAGCTTGAGCTTAGAAATTAATTCAGACATTAAAATTGATAAGAGATTAACTATAGACACATTGATTGATTGATATTTTTATAGGTAAATAATTGTAACTCTATTTATGAATTCTATGATGTTGCATCTTTTGATTTCCAACACTAAAATAAAAATTCTTTTTATTTCACATTCATGAAAGTGAATCTTCTAATATAGACAATATAGTACTCTAAGTAATTCTGTTGTTTGTCCAAACCTTGATATTTCCCCAATAAAACTCCATGCAAGATGAGAAATTATCATGAGCATAAACTCCACCCTTAAAATAGTGCTTGAAATGACCTATATCATTGGAGATTACCTTCATCATTCCATCAATGAGTATAATCACCTTTCCTTCATTGACATCATGGATGACATTCAAATGAATCCATTGATAAAAAATATCACTTGCCACCATTTTCTTATCATAGCACTTATGTTACCCATCATAAACCAAAAAAAATAATGATGTTTCATGTTTTATGCCCATACAACCTTGCATGTCTATACTCCTAAAATAACCTATAGAACATAGATGACCCCTCTAATTTCCATAGTCTAGTCATTTAGTTATAAGTCTACAAATTAAACAAACATCACATCACATATCTTATATATACTTTAGAATAAGTTAATAGATCAAATAAATTAATATTACATAAATGTATAATTATATAGATACCAAAAATATTATACAAATTCATGTAATCCATAGTAAATTAACATAAAAGATTTTTGAAATGAGGACAAGTGGGAAAGGGAATGGAGGGCAGATGATGAACTAGGGTGTGGAGGAAGAGGATGGGGACAATGAGGAGGATAGGGATGATGAGAAAAAGGTTGGATCCTTGGTGGTGATGGTATAATAAATAATCTAAGGAGGATATGATATGGGAATGGTGGGTTTTTTGGTGGCGATGGTAGTTGTTTTTTGGTGATGATAGTTGTTTGGTCTTTAAATCTTTCATGCTCCATGGCTCTGTGATATGGTTTTGGGTGTTTGGTAAGCATAAAAAAAATATGAATTCATATATAATATTAGGATATGGCTCAAAATTTGGAGTAGGCATCCTAGAGGGGTTGACCCTTGAGCAAGACTAGTAGATATGACTGAGAGGCAAATGGTAGGTGTTATTGTTATTTCACATGGTCCTCAGCCTTTTGAGGACAACAATGATTCATTACCCTATGCTTGTTTATGGTGATTTAAATGGTGGTTCATGGGTGAAAACACCCACTTTTAATTATCATTTGATATCTTGGGTGGGCAGGGGAATGAACAAAACTAGGGAGGCCATTAGCATCCTCCTAGTTTCTCTATCACCCATAACATGGTCACTCTTTAGAGGGTCTCCTATAGGGTGTATGATGGGGGATTTTACCCCTTGTAATCTCATTAGGTTATGAATGGTTTTGGAGGATCCCATACCCTTAGTTTTTTGAATGGCCTAGGTATTATACGATCCCTAGTCATAACTCCTCTTTGTTAGTCAATTTATGGAGAAATCCATCTGAGTCATAGAAGCAATGTAAGCACAAGAGCTGATCTTGAGGTTTTTTTTAGGTAAGTTGTCTCTTGGGTCTAGGAGGGTTATACTCTACTATAGAAACTCTTTGATGTAATAGAGCAGATGTTAGAGGAGTCCACTCTTTCCTTTTACAAGTTATATGCATCTCAAAGATCTTATATAGGGAATGTGTAGGAAGGGTGAGGA
Source organism: Torreya grandis (assembly GCA_037957365.1). Classification (NCBI taxonomy): domain Eukaryota; kingdom Viridiplantae; phylum Streptophyta; class Pinopsida; order Cupressales; family Taxaceae; genus Torreya; species Torreya grandis. The sequence goes on from JARHVA010002734.1 coordinate 2,124,776, forward strand.
TTCCTTTTTGAGGAAAGTTGGGTGTTAGAGGAACCCTCTCCCCTAGTTCATTGACCGGCATGGATATTCAAGGAGTCTATGATTTAATTTCACATGATCACCTAGATAATGGATTAATCCATTTATCTCACCCTATCACTATAAGCTTTTTGTTTAAGGTGCTATATTTTGTGGAAGGATGGTTTCTAGGCTTATAAAGACCATGCTCCTTGTTATGCTTTTTAAAACTTTTGAATCCTAGAGGTAGGAAAATACCACTAGTTGTGTTTTAGTTGTGTAATGGTTAGGTGGAAGTCTTAGGTGGTAGAATACCTTCTCCTTTGGATGGTTTTCTATCTATTAGTGTCCTTAGAAAAGACATGATGAAGGGTATCAGCCCTTCTAGACTCTCTTTTTTGTATCACCTTTGTGTACTCAAGGATGTGGGATTCTGAAAACCCCTAATTATGAGTACCTTAAAACCCTCATGTTTCATTTTTAATGGTTATAGGAGCCTTAAAACCCCCTTTAAATGTTTTTTAAAAGTTGTGGATCTTAGTGAGAAGATTAACTCGATGTGACTCAATTGTGTGGATGACCTAAGAGGTGAAAGACCTCCTTCAATTGAACTTCTATTCCATAGTATCCCTAAGGAAGACACAATGAAGGGTGAAATCCCTTTTCATTTATCTATTTCATAACATCTTTATCTACTATAGGTTGTGAGACCCTTAAAACCCTTGGTTGTGAGAACCTTTAAAACCCTCATGTTCCTCAAGGTTTTTGGAGCCTTCAAACCCTCTAATTATTCCTTGTTCAATTTTACTAGGTTCAGAAATCCTTAAAAACCTTTTGTCTCACCAAGGTCATGGGTAGATTTAATTCACTTGTCAAAGGTTGGGGGAGCCTTCAAACCCTCTTTGCTATACCTTGTGGTTAGGGGGATCCTTTTTACCCTCTTTGTTGTACTTAGATGTGGGTCTAGTTATCAAAACCCTCACCCCCTAGTTCATATCTCTAGTTTAAAAAGTGTTTTACCCTATAAAATAAAATAAATATTAGATTAACATAAAGAAAGTCAGCAACATAGGTTAATTCAAGGTCATGGTCCCCAAGATCAAATCTCATCCAAGTACCTATAAACCATAAAGAGAAAAACACATACCAATTTTATTAATAATTTTATGGATGCCATATCCTTTATTAATTTAATAATTTTCTTAAAATCATCTCTACTAAGGATTCATTGAGATTCAAGTCTAGAGGGTGGTTAAATTTGTTATCTTTTTATCCTAGCATTTATTAATAATAGTGGGATTTGACTAATTTAAATTTTATTTAATAATAAATTAGATAAGTTTTGGACTCTTTTACTTTTTTCTTTGAATAATCAACTCACTTGGATTTTATATTTATTAGTACCTATGTAGTAGGTATCTATTATAATTAGTTCAACCTAATAATTTGGATAAGGCAATGTGCAACCAATGAAAGATGAATTTTTTTTAATTTTAACATTAGGTTTGAAATATTTGCATTTTAATAAATACAAAAAAAATATTTTATTGCATTTTAGGTTAATATAGGGTGACATGACTAATTTCTTGGATAAATTGTTGTATTTTATATTAATAAAAGAAAAAACACTTGCATCACCCAATAAAATGAAAGTAATCTAAAAAATTAAACCTAGATTATAGTTTATTTTATTTAGCATGTGATATGTTTTTGTCCCCAATAAGTGAGATGGAATAAATACATGGATCTTAGTGGCATGCAAATGTGACTTATAGTCTATATCATTCTCTTTAACCCAGTGATGTGTTATCTGGGGACATGAGGCATGTTATTATAGACCTTTGAATTTCCTCCATACTTCATTATGAGTCAGGTGAGGGATATAGTGGTAATGAGTTCCTCTACATATTATTCAACATAACACCTATCCATTTGTTTAGGTTCTATTAGGCTCTAACATTCTAATAGGTCTGGGGGACTCACCACACTAATAAGTGGTAATGTGTTATCTTTCCATTTGGCCCATCTCTCCTTGGGCCTAATATCTCTGAGAGGTCTAGGGGACTAGTGACATTAACAACTGGAAATGTGTTCTCTCTTCATTTGGCTAGGTTTTCATTAGCTTTTGGTCATACTAATAATTGGCAACATGACACCTCTTTATTTAGTCATACTTTTCTTAGATTTGACATCTTTGGTAGGTTTCATAGATTGGTTACATTGACAACTAGCAATATGGCATCTCTTTATTCAATGGGACTCTCCCCAAATATAACATCTTTGACAAGTCTAGGGGGACTCACCATACAAATCGAGCATTTTTTAATTTTTACATTAGGTTTTAAATATTTAAATTTTAATAAATAAAAAATAAACTGGTTTATTATATTTCTATTGGTCTCAGTGGTATGTAGATGTGGCTTGGTAGTCTATCTTGTTCTCTTAGAGTAGGTAATGTGTTGTATATGGACACATGGCATGTTGTTATAGGCCTTTGAATTTCATTATTAATTTGTTCTAAGTTGATCAAGGTCTTGGGTGGCAATCAGTTCACCTACATATTAGTCAATGCAATGCCTATTCATTGGGCCAAGTTTTCTCAAGTCATGATATATCTTAAGGTGTAGGGAAATCATGATGCTAGCAAGTGATAATGTGTCATATCTTCATTTGATACAATTTTATTAGGGCCTGGCATCTATGATAGGTTGGATGACTACCCACATTGATAACTAGAGATGTGACACCTCTTTATTCAAATGGTTTTCTCTTGGCTATGACATCTCTACTAGGTGGGAGGATTGGTCACACTGACAACTACCAATTTGGTAGATCTTCATTCAGTTGGGTTATCCCTAGCTATGACATCTCTTCTATGGGAACTAGTCACACTAATAACTAATGATGTAGTGCATTTTCATTTGGTCAGGGTTTCCCTGGATCTATGAGGTTTGGGGGACTGGTCGTACTGATAATTGGTGACATGGAGTCTCTTTATTCATCTAGGCTCTCCCCAGCAACAACATATCTAATAGGTCTAAGGGAATTACTATACTAATAGATGTCAAGGTGAAACCTCTTCATTTGGTTGGGTTATTCTAGGCCCTGGCATCTCTAAGAGGTTTAGGGGTGGTGACATTGACAACTATTGACTTGGCACATCTTCATTTGGCTAGGATTTCCCTAGCCATGACGTTTCTGATAAGTCTAGGGGACTAGTCACACTAAAAAATAGTGACTTGGTACTTCTTCATTCAATCGAGATTTCTTAAGATCTAAATTCTAGGATAGGTCCTAGGGACTAGCTAGATAGATAGTTAGAAATGTGGTGCTTCTTGATTTGGTTGGGTTATCCCAGGCCCTGAAATCTCTAAAAATTCTAGGGGAGTCAACATGCTGAAAAATAGAAACATGTCACGTGTTCATTTGGCCTAACACTCCCCATCCATTGGATCTCTAATACGTATCTATTGTAATTAGTTGAACTTAATATAATTATTAATACTTGCATATCATTCTGGTATTGTTGATACAAATGGTTTAACTAGTTACATGCAATGGAAGTTAAGTGGTTTTTAATTTAACATCGTGTTTGAAACATTTCAATGTGAACATTAATTGAAATAATTAATTTCACATGTGGTTACTTGTAAGATATTAATAAAAAAATGTTTGTATTGGCTAGGATAATTAAGACTATTTATTACATTTTGATATGAAAATTAACTTAGGAAAATGCAAAATTATTGTGGAAAAAACATAGTGACACTAGATAAATAATTTACAATAATAATTTGTGTCAAATATAAGTATTAATTAAAATGATTATTTTCACATGTGTTCAATATTAAAATTATAATCAAACACATTTGTATTAACTAGGAAAATTAAACTATTTATTAATTTAAAGAGCCATCCTAGAGGTGTTAATACAAACACAAGTGGGTGAGAGTGATTGATACTTAATAATTAATTATTCTTATATTTAATATATATTTTTTGGTTTGTTTTATATGAAAAAAAATTGGAATCACTTTCAATATGAAATAATCTAGGCTAATCTAGGATGTTTTTTTGGTCAATTTTCAAGGTTTATGTAATTTTCTACATGGTCAGGGTTTGAGTTGAAAAGGTATGTACTGCAGAAGTTTTGGGTATGGAATTTTGTCATTGACATTTGATTTTGGATCAATTGATGAAAAAAATGCATGTTAATATTGGCTTATTCTAGATTATAAGATTAACATTTTTAGGTTTCAAATTATACATGAATATTTATGATCTTGGTTTGGTATTTTTAGTATTTTACATTTGTATTTGTGTTTGTAAGAATTTGATTTTAAGTGATTTGGTTTGTTGGATTTATTTTGTTCTTGTTGAATCTTTTTTTGTTTTCTTAGAAGTAGAAGAGGACATTTTTTCTATGATGTTTGAGGTGCTTGTCTATAGTGGGTTTTGTGGCTTTTTCGCTCACCAATCTTATCAATAGTCTCTTTATGTGTAGTTCAAGGTGCTGCTCCAATTTTGGAGGTAGTGCAAGTGTCATTTTTACTAGGAATCCTCAGTGGGTTATATGGTTGATTGGACAAATTTTAAGTAGTTTCAGGCTGAGCTTTTTGTTACTTTGGTAAGCAATGTTTGGAATTAGTTACACTTTATATTTTTTTATGAGCTTGAGGAATGCTATTTTATTATATGGATACTCTTTGTCTATGCTTTGTTTATCAAAATATAGTCATTCCCTTGATTTTTTAATTTGGAGTATTGATTGGTTCTCATTTCTTTCTTGGACCTTTTATTGGTTTGTTTTGAATCTATGAGACTAGCAGAGGTAATTTTAACACTTGCCAATTCCTGTTTGGGCTTGGTGTTAAGGCAAAGATCTAAGCTTATTGTAATGTCATTTTTGATGAAAAATATTATGTAATATGTTTATGAATATAACAAGTTATATATTGTTGTGACAATATATATATATATATATATATATATATATATATATATATATATATATATTTAAAATTTATAGATATATGTCCACACACACACACACACACACACACACACACATAATATAATAATGTTTACTTTTTTGCATATCTGATGCATTCATCGATCAATGTGTCAAGCTAGTGTGCCTATGCTTGAGTTTTGGTTTATGTGTGATTGGAAAACAAATGTTAATTATATTAAAATTGTTATTTTTTAAAAGGAAAAAGGTCACTTTATGTGGTTTATTTTCTTTGTACATTACTTTATGAATATCTGATTGGGTTTTCATTTCGAAAAAAAATAAAAAGAGAGAGAGAGAGAAAATGAGAAAAGTGAATTATATTTCTTACTTCAATGGTAACTAATTTATCTACATATTAGTCAATGCGACACCTTTTCATTCGACTGGGTTCTCCTGGGCTTTGACATATCTGGTAGGTCTGAAGACTTGTCACACTAACAACTAATAACATATCACATTTTCATTTGGACCAGCTCTATTGGGCCCTAACATCTTTGACAAGTCTATGGATTAGCCACATTAACAAGTGGAAATATGGTGCCTCTTGAATTAGACAAGGCCTTCTTAACTCTAAAATTTGTGTCAAGGGTTATTGTCTAGACTAACATCTAGAAACCTATCATATCTTCATTTGACTAGGATTTCCTTGGCTCTAACATCTCTACTAGGTCCAGGGCATCGAATGCACTTATAAATGATGACATGGAACTTCTTTATTTAGCTAAACTCAAACTATATTTGATATCTCTAGCAAGTTTAACGGACTCATTGTGCTCATAGCTGATGATATGACACTTATTCATTCAACTAAGCTCTCCTGAGATATGGCATATCTGAGAGGTCTAAGAGATTGGAAACGCTGGGCAGTGGGTGTGTTGTGACCAATGTGACCATTTTTTTGGTTTTATTTTATTTTGAGACAAATTAATAATGAAATGTTTTTACTTTTTTAAGTAAATAAAATGGGCATTAATATTGTAATTTTTTGAAACATGTATATTTTCTTCTAGTGATAGACATTTGAGGCTTTTTCCATGTTCTATAAAAACCCAGGTAAGTATCTTGTAACTATGTAAATATGATGGTCACTGGCCATTTTTTTCAATTCTACAATGATAATGTAAATATCTTATTGGGTAGTTTCTTTTTCTTATAGAAATAAATATTGCTATAAAATTGATGTTTTTTTGAAGTTGGTATTTTATTACTTGATAGTTTACCTTGTTCTTCGTTGTGAAAAAAAATAATAAAAAAATAATAAAATAAAATAAAATAAATGGTTAAAAAAATAAAATAAATGGTAAATAGTGATGAAAATAAAAGTAAATATGATTGAATTGGTTTATCCAGAGTGAATTATTAATGTGGACACATATCGACAAAAAAAACATAAGTGTTTGCAAATATTGAAGATGCTTTGAAACATGAAAATATTTTTAGGATTGCATCGTTCAATTATGTTATTGATGATTTCCTTTTTGATACATTTCAAGTGTTATTTCATTTCTATTACACATCAAAAAAATTATGAAGTGGCATCATTGACTATTATATGGATTCTTTGAACAATGGGGATGTATAGGCAAGAAAATCATATGCAAACCAATTACATCCAGATATATTATATGATTTGCATCAAATACATGAGAAAAGCACATACTTTCATCGAACGAGAGTTTTTTCAAATGAGCTTACAGATCAAGGTGAGACTAGTCTATGGGGTGACATATTTTCTATTCAGTGGTTATGTAAATAGTTGAACATTCCTATTTATATTTGGCTTGCGATAAGAAGCAAAGGTATCTACATTTCTAAGAATAAAGTTGTATTCCACTATATTTGATCTTATTCCATGACATAAACCATGTGCATGGACATTTTGAGCCATTGTTTTGTAAAAACCTATGTAGTTAGAACATTATTTCTAATACAAAGGTATCAAATATTTGAAAAAATCCTTCTTTGTACTGGAATGCTATTTTTCATGACTTGGAAGCATATGACATGTAAAAAATAAAAAATGTACTCTCTAACTATGGTGAAAGCTTATTTAATGCTATAAGTTTATTAATTGAACATGAGTGTTGATGGTCATGCTCTTTGTAGATATATGGTATAATCTCTTTTGAATAGTATTGTAGTGCCAAATAACTATGCAATGACTTATTTATGGCTTTACAAATAGGAAATATGAAAATAAGAGCTTGAAGAGTTTTTTGGCTAGAAAATGTATGTTGCAAATATTGGAATACCATATCAAGAAAGTGGACTTGAAGGTAATGACTTTTGTTAGTCATGGATTTCAAACATTCTAAAAAGTAATATTAAATTATGATCACAAAAACTAAAAACATCTAAAAAATATTTTACAATTGTTCTGCTCTAGAGAAAAAGTATACCATTATTTTTTTGAGACAAATACATTTCATATTCATCACAAGTCGTTGCAAACAATTCACGTAGATCAAATTATATATGCAATGATAGTGGATATTTTGATAGGGTTGATGGATAGTAAGAGATTCAAAGGTTTTGAAACAAGAACAAGGTATTTTTGAATTTCCAAACAATAGTCAAGGGAACCTTCTATTAGAGAGACATCTAAGACTATAAATAGACATCATACTTCTTCACACTATTTGAAATAAACAATGAGGGAGAAAAAAAATTAAAAAAAGTAACAAAAATATATAATATAAACACTAAAAATAATAGCTTAAATGGACATGTAAAATCATTTTTATTGGTTAAATCAATGATACGTTGTCACAAAAATCAATAGTTAAGATGCACACATCGTGATCGACAAAGTATTAGAATAATAAGCAACTATCTAAAATTGATCAAAGATGCACTGATTCATTCTTACATGGTTTGTGAATAGTTACGTTTCTAAAAAGATATCATTTTGGTTGATATTGACACTTTTGAAGCATTTGATTGTGCTTTTGCACATTCAAAATTGAAAAAAATTGCATTGGGTGAAAAAATATGCAAGCAATGCAAGAGATTTATTGAAAAGGGAAAAATGCTAACATTTGTTGTTCCTTTCAATGTTAGGAGAAATGAAAAAATGCTATTCTAAATAAATTAACACTTTTAGAAGAAATATTGGTTTATTTGTGAATGTCATTTGCATATGTGCAAGATCTTGACTACAAACATTCACAACATGGCTTCATAGGAATGATTATAAATATCTTGATGGATGTTAATCAGGGGAAAAAATATTTCTTAGAGAAATTAATGACACAAAAAAATTACAATAAAGATAAAATGCAAGATATAATAAAAAAACACATATTTAATAGGAAATGTGAGGACTTCATATGTGAGGAAAGCATTTTCTCAACTTTATCATGTACTATTGTATAAGTAATAAAATATTACTATTAATAAGGGTTGGAAAAGTAGCTTTGAGAAAATGAGATAAAAGAACATTAGTGAGGTTGTGCCTATTTTGGACAAGATATATGATATTCATGAAAATGAATCAGAGCCTATTATTGAATCTTTGGCACATAATTTTACTGGTGCATAGTCAATACATGATCTTAAAGATCAGATCATTAAAATTTCTCCATTGAAAGAACTCAAACCATTAGGTATATTTGAAGACAAATTTTTAGAGGATATGAGCTTTCCAACTTTATTCTATGGTTTTAGTCACCCTTAAGATATGATAGACAAACTGCAAATTGCAAAGTGGGAGCTTTTACATATGGAAAATTATATTTTGACACACATAATAACATCTTGTTCTTGGATATGCATATACAAAGGTGAATTTAAATACAAAAAACTCTATGCTAAATATGTTTGAAATAAAGCTAGCATAGAAAAAAATTTGAAATTGCCCATAGCTTATAGAGATTTCAAAAGCATTCAAACATCACCTAATTATTTTAAAAATTTAGGAAGGAATATTTTTGCAATGATTAGGAAATTAAGGCCGCCAACATTTTTTTCAATTATAAAAAGTGTTAAACATTATTGGGAGTTTTTGTGCCATGAATTATAGACAATGACCCTAGTGACAAATAATAAACACAAATAAATGATTGAAGAAATCAATATTGATATGATGATAAGAAAAAATCATGTTCTTTATAATCATTGATTTAACCATAGATCTAATGCATTCAAAAGAATTTTAATGTAAGATGAATAATTATTTAGAAAGGTTTTGTATTTATTTTTGTGACTAAATTTTAAAATAGAGGAAATGAGCATTTGCATTTCATGATCTAGGTATAGGATGCACTTTTATATATGAGGATTGTTGTAATAATAAAATCAAAGATTTTTTAGATAGATACATATCTTGTGATTTGACATTACTTGATAGTGATTTGACTAAAATATAAACACATAATCATACAAGCATATGCAAAAATCATAGAAATTCACGTTGAAGATTCAATTTTCCATTGCCTCCAATGCAAAAAATGATAATATTAGATCCATTGGATAAAACCAATGAGTTATATAAAGAGAATGTAACAAGAATTTTTTCTCAACTCAAGCCAAAAAAATATAGCAAAGATACAACATTTCATATGGTTTTACAAGAGGAAAACTTGTCTGAAATAGAATACATACTCTCATTGTAATCTTGTATTTTGAGGTTGATTATAATGCTATGAAGACATCCATCTGATTATTAGGTGAATAAATTTGAAAAAAAATGCCATAATTATGGTACACTAACATAGATGCATAGTTCATTCTTGATGCATATGTTATTGTAGCATATTATTTCTCTTATATGACAAAATTTGATTGTACGCTGGCAAATATGTTTTGAAAAGTGCATGATAAAACTATCCATAACAATGATAAAAAATTGAATATATAAGAAAATTATGGAATAAGCTCTTGCAACATCAATAATTATCTATTTGGAAAGCTATTCACATTGTATTGGACCGTTACCTTTACATCATAGTTCAAGGAAATAATTTTCATAAACACATCATAGAGGCAAAAAGAACTTACATTTTCAAAATTCCAAAGTTGTTAGTTGAAGATGCAATATGTTCTTATCCTATAGATAAATATGTTGAGAGACCAACATAGTTAAAATATGTATGCTTGGATGCATTTTGTTGCATATTACCTAGATAAATTGCCAAATAATAAGAAACATAAAAAATCATGCATCATATGACATGTTAGATACAATATCCATGTGGATATTGAAAACTATTGTAGAGAAAATATGATGTTGTTTATACTTTATCGTGACAATGAAGACATATTGAAGAAAAATTTCCACACATGGAATGATGCATACCTTTCTCATAAAAAATAAGTAACAAGGACTAAAATCATGTGTATTGCAAAGTTGATCACAAAATGGGGAAACATTGACTTTTATTTAGAGATTATAGATATTACTTTTGATTTTTTATTTGATATTATTAAGGATGAAAAGACTGATCATATCAAGAATAATTTTCATGCATACAACATAGCCTATGATTTACATTGCATAAGAGATCATTAACTAGTTGATACTCAACCTTTGAAAATGTTTTAGATAGTCAAACATCCCTTTTTGATGAGTAGATAAGAATACTTAGACTTGCGGAAGTATATAAATAGAGAACAAGAAGCAATTGTCAAAGATATTGCAATCAAAAAAGTGTTAGAGCCAGACAAGCCAATCTATTTTTTCTTAATAGGGGGAACAGGTACAAGAAAAATATTTACCATGAAAGTGATCTATAAAAATTATATGTTCATCTACAACAAATAGATTGAAAGTGATCCTTTGAAAATCAAAGGCTTGATTATTGCATACATTGGTAAAGAAACATAAAATGCAAATGGCATGATTGCACATTCTATTTTTCAACTTCCACATACATCTACTCAAATATTATCATTGAATTCAAACACTTTAGAAACATTAAGTAAATGATATCAACAATTACATGTGTTGTTTATGTATGAAATATATTTATTAGGAAGTCAAATGATTTGTAATATTGAAAAAAAATTGATAGATAATGCATACACTCACAAAGACATTTACAAAGATTGATTTTATATTTTTCATTAATTTTTACCAAATAGAACCTATTCGAGATAGATGGGTTTTTAAATCTACATTATTGAATGTATAAACAACTTCATACACTTTTTGGCTTGATAATGTAAAATGTTTTTAACTTCGACAAGTCATTTGTCAAAGAGATATTTAATTTGTTTCTATCTTAAACTCCATTATAACTTGTTATCAAACAATATCAGACATTGAATACTTAAATAATCTATGCTATAAATATCCTCCTTGTGAACCAACATTTTCATTATTATTTCAAAAGAATGATGATGTTAAAAAACATTACACAAAAATGTTTGCACTTGTCAATGAAAAAACTTATACATTAAATGTTATTGACAAAAAAATGAATTTATGTGATGAAATCATTACAAATAATGAAAATAATTTCTTGTCTGATACAACTATTTTGAAACCTAACATATTGGTGGAATTGTATGGTGGAAACTATTATATACAAGATAGATTAGTGAATGGTGCAGATGGAATTATCAAGCATTATACACCTAAATAAATAGACATAGTTTGGATAGAGTTCAATGACATTAAAATTAGAGCATTGCAATATAAAAAAATGTAGATATTTTACAATTACTAGATTACCAAAAATTAGAATCCAATAACAAGAATCTCGAGGAAAATTTACATTAAAAAAACTATGGCCATGATATGTGAGTAGTTTCTAGTACATATAACATGTGCTCAAATAATACATAGATTAAAAGGGCTTACAATTGAAGCATTAGTGTTTGATACTGCCAGTGTCAAGCAACATGGACTTGTCTATACTACACTTTTACAAGTAAAAATAATTAAATCATTGTATCTAGTAAATAAATTAAAACCTGATAATTTTTTGATGTGTAATAAAGTAAATGCTAAGATGTAAAGACTAGAAACTTTTGCACAATGGCTGCCACTTTTTAAAAATGTTTCTCAAACATGTGATAGCCTCATTATTTTATAATTGAATACATGGAGTTTTAAATTACATTTTGAATGCATCACACATGACTATGAGCTCATAAATGCAATCATTTTATGTTTTCAATAAACAAGAACTATGCCTCTAAAGAACGTTTTAGTTCTTGCACAAAATTTTCATTATCACCTATCAATGAATGTGTATGGAATAATGTCATGCTTTAGAAAAAACATTGTATTGAGAAACAACAAAGTGTTTGCTACACCAAAATTGGAGACTATGACACATCATTTATCATATTTAGGTACATCGATATGAATAGTAAATATTTACTTTGTACCTAATGTGCTAATAGATGATGTATTGGTATTTATAGACACAATAGATATTAGATTTCCACCTAAAACCAATATCATATTTACTAGTGATTTCAATATCGACATGCTCCAGGAAACAATATCTAGATGATGAATTTTAAAAACAATGCATAGGCATGGTTATTCTTTGATATCAAATGTGCCAACAACAAATACAAGTATTGTAATAGATCACTTTTGGATAAATGTGAATATTAAGAATAATATATTCAGTGTTTGTGATGTATATTAGACATACCATCATGCATATTGCCTTCTAATTTTTCCTTGATACAACAACAATAATGACTTTACAAATACACTTAAAATATGTTTATTTTGTGTAATGTCATTTACATATGCCAAGTATAATTATAAAATGGCATTTTTCACTATCAATAATCAATATCAAATTAAATTAGTAAAATAAAAATAAAATGAATAAACATTTGAACAAAAAAAATGTGTTCTCTACCACTTGCATTATACATAGGTCAATTATATTTACATTTGCATGTAATCTTGAACTATTAATGCAGTCCTAAAAAACATGAAAAAAACTAGATATGGATCCAAGCACATGTATTTTTTAATGAATAAAAGTTGCATGATAAAACATGCTATAATGGTAATACTTTGTTTCTAAACATGACAATTTTTTTTTGTATGCTCATTTTATTTTATTTTGTTATTTGTTGGTTAGAAATCTCACATATAGAAGATATAAGAGATCTTACCATGATACAAATGTGAAGCTATACATGTGAACAGACAAATATTATAATGGTAATACTTTATTTTTGGACATGACAAGTTATTTTTTTTTCATGAACATTGTTGGTTGAATATTTTGTCGATTAGTGTACTGATAAACAAAATAGGTCTGATCAGCCAAAGTAGGAAGACTGGTCATCCAAATGTGCAGTTTTTACCACATCAAAAGGAGACTGATCTCTCTTCTCATCAAGAGGAGGTTCCCTATATATATATATATATTAATAGAAAATAATACTCAAGGGTGGGACAAACCATCCATCTCTCTTTCTTCAAAGATGATGTGTGCAGATCATAGGAGAAACTCAAGGAAAATGACAGAAAGCACTCCTCTTCTTTCAAAAGTATTATTCAGCAAGCCACAAGAATACTCCAGGTAGTAACAACAAAATGTAGCAAAAGATGTAATAACCAGCAAATTGAGATGCAGCACAAAGTCTTCACCTAGATTGCTCAAGAGTAAGATACGAAGGACAATGAGGGCACAAAGTCACCCCAAGGTCCTTTACACAAAAATGAAAAGAAAACACACTGAAAGGCAATTATGGGGGCATAAAGTGTCTCCACAGTTGACTCTTCAGGACACCTTTCTAACTAATTTCACTAATCTTGCTTGTTGAATTAAAGGAACAGAAAATAAATCAAGGAAAAAGACATAAGAATAGTTTCCTCAAAAACAAAGATATCACAACACAAATTTTGAAAAGTCACTTGCTTTCTTATTCCAGTAACAAAATATGATCAGCAATTTGAGCTCAAAGTCTCAATAATGCCTTATAATTTGGGCAGAGTTTCATTCTAATTATCAAAAAAGAGATCCTTTTACAATAAAAGAAAATCCCTTATATAGCCTCTTCAAGGACTCTGGAACCGTAACACATCATGTTGCATTGAAATCTGTTAAGAAGGCAGGATAGAACTTAGGGCCATCTACCCATTTGATTTTCTTAATGCAGAGAAACAAGTCACGCTATTAAAATTTTACATCTTTCAATGTCCACCTGGTGATCTGATCCTTCTTCATCATTCCTCCTTTTTTGGTTATTTGAATCGGGTTCTAGATTCAATTCGATGCTCTATTCCTTAGTCACTTTCTACTGGTCTTTAGCAATTAACGCATGGCACATTCCACTACTAAATAGGTGAAGACACATGGAAACTTCCATGGGACTCTGAGAAATGTTTATTGATAGAGGCTTTGAAACCTATTAGAAATTCAGAATCACAAATGCAAACACGTGTCGCTCTCTGCGGAGTTATAACGAAAAAGGTGACAGCTTTCGCTCATCTTTGGAGAGTCAGGCAGATGATGACACATGGTGCATTTCAATTTCTTTAGTATCTCACTGGGGGTCCACCATAGTCTTTATGAAAACAAGAAGTAGGAGGGAGAAATTATAGAGATTGACACTTGTCGGCTTCTACCAAATTTTGCAAGGGGCATGTGGTGCGGTCTGAATACATTTGTTAGTTGAATAGATGTAGACACTTGGCACGTTCTACTTCATTTAGTCACTCATCCCCAGGTCCACCATGGTATTTGCTCCAAATAGTGAAGCTAAGAGAAGAGACTGCATATATTAACACTTGGAGGCTTCTGACAAGCTTTAAGAGGGACACATGGCAATATCCACCAATTCATAGAAACAAAGTTTAGTAAGGCTCGGCCATCGACACTTGGCAGCATCCATGGGATTCTATTGGGATTTTGTCTTGGTCTATTTGTTTGCCTTAGTCAATTTTTACCATAAGAATTACCTTCGCAAGGGCACTTGTGTCTTTGACTCTTGGGGCACTCCTTTAAACTTTGTCACTTGAACCAACCGTTGAACCAAGTTTTGGTTCAATTGTTCAAATGAAGCCTTAAACCGATTGACAAACCATTTGATTGAACCAAAGGATGAATCAAAGCATTGAACCACTTGATTAAACCCACCTTTGAACCATTTGATGTTGAACCAATGAACCAAACATTGAACCTACTGCTTAAACCCGCCTTTGAACATTTTTGTTTGAACTAAGGCACTGAACCAATCCTGAAAATGACCAAGTGTTAGAAACTAATTCTTTTGATTGAACCCACTTTCAGAGTCTGTATATTTAATCCTAAAAAATGAGGAATTTGAGTGCCCAAGACAAATTTTGAAAAGGGAAGAGACAATTTTGGTCTGTAAGACCAAAATAGTTCAAATGTTGTCCCAAAAATGAGTGATATTTTTGGGGGACAACAACTGGCTCTAGTTAGGGAACTTCTATCAATTGCAAAAAGAATTGAAAGGAGTAGAATCTAGAATCTCTAGTGTCTTCAAGTATGCCATGGGTTATGGAGTCATGCTACCCACAAATGAAAGGCATCAAAAATGGAAACAAACAAAACAAAATATAATTAAAAATTATACAAATATACATATATACATATGCAATGATCTGATACTTCAAGAGTTGAAGTGTTTCAGATGCTGCTTCCTGAGAGGTAGTGAAAAGAGTGTGTTATCTTGGTAAACTAGCAAGAAGACATTTTGCCCCTAGAAATGGTGATAGGCGAATGGAGCTCTCCACCAGGAAACCAATTTTTTGCATCTTCCTCTTGGTCTTTCCTTCTTTTTGATCTATGGTAGGACGTGGTCTTCAAACTAAAAACCATAACTCCTTGCTCTCCCTGTGAAGGGTTCCTTTACCTAATTTTGATTTGTAGCAACATGGTCCACCATCATAACTTGTTGTTCTACTGATCCAGTCTAGCACATGCTTTGATTGTCAGCATCAGACCCCTAATAAACCATCAGTTCAACATCTCCTTTGATGTGAAAGAGTTTGACCTCTTCACCCTGAGCAGTGTTCAATCCGAGCAACAAAGATCTATATATAGCTATGGAAGAAATGATACCATTGGTTTTCAAGATCCAAGCATCATCTTAAGCTGATCTTCTATCAGATTTCTCTTCATTAGAGATGGAAGATCTTTCTTGATTTGTACTTCACCCTACTAATTCTTCTGATGCCTTGTTTGAATCGAATCTTGGATTGCCAACTACATGACTTGCATCAACTAAGATAGGAGCATCATCCATGGTCAAGAAGTAATTACCCCTACCTAAAGGCTCAAATAGAATTTGAGCTACAGGGGGTAACATTTGGGTAACCATAATTTTTGCCTTAGACAGGTCTGCACCTGGTTCTCCATCAATGTCCAATTGCTTAGGATTGGCTTGTAGGGATTCAAACTTAGTCATTTGAATTTTGGATTCCTTGACATGATTAATCATGGCAAATGACTGAGATGGATTTGGAAGAGAGGATGGGAGTTCATCCTTTTGATTTTCAGGAGGGGGAGGACTGATCTACAAAGTTGAAATAGATGGTGCAGAGATGTTCGATGTACTTACTTCTTTGGTAATCACTAAGTCCTTTGACTAAAAAGGAAGAGGTGTTCTCTACTCAGTAATTTAAATTACTAGTTAGGGTCACTCATATGTCTTCTCTTTGTCAGCTTGTTGTATTGACTGATTCTCAGACCTGGTGAATACGGTGTATGATCCTTTGACTACTTCACCTTCACTTCTGGGTTCATCCTGGTAATTCAAGAAACCAATGTGGGAGTCACCAGTTGATTCTTCTAGATCCTCCTTGAAGAGATTAGTGCCATTTTCTTGCTCTAACTCAGGTTGGAAATAGAAAACATGCTCTATTTCCAGATATCCAACTATCGAGTTTGTTAGAGGTGCTTCAAGGACAGGATTCCTCTATGGGGGAGGAAGACAATTTGGTTACCCTTGACTTCTGGAAGCATTGCCTTGATATGGTTGATTATGGAATGTCCTCCTTGGTGTATTTCTATACAGAGGAGTAGAAGACATACCTTGTGCCATTTGCCTTTTCAAGGCTAGTAATTCATTTGCCAACTTTTGTACCATTGGGTCAGTGGTGACTTTGGGTGAGTATTTAGAAGATGAAGAGGGTTTAGCTCTGTTAAGATCTCTCCTTATCTTTCTTGCCAAGATAAGGTCATCTTATAGCTCAGTAGCCAAGTCTTGAGAAGACTCAAGGTCTATGTGTCTAGCCCATCTCAATAGAAAACTCACTTCAGGCAGTTGTGAGTTGATGAAGAAACACATGAGATTCTGAGGTGTCAGTTGGGCGATCATGGGAATCTTGTGCCTCAACTTGTTGAACCTAGAAATGAAGTCCCTCATAGGTTCATGGGGCTCCTTCTTCATCTGTGTGAGTTGGGATAGTAAGGCATGTGCATCTTATACGAGCTTGAATCTTGATTTGAACTTGGCTTTAAGTGTATCCTAGTCAGTCACTGATCTAGCTTACAGATTGTAAAACCAGTCTACAGCAGCACCTTGTAGTGTCTCCACAAAAAGCCTGACTACCACATCTTCAAATTCCACCCCTGTAACACCACAGGCTATGTTAAAGGCTGCAATGTGTTCATCAGGGTGAACTATCCCATCACCAAAGAATTTGGGAAAAAAAATTCTTGAACTATGTGGGAGTTCATGCAGAGGTGGAGTCAAGTTGAGTGGGCCAAAAGAGTTACCCCAAGGGCCTCAAACTGCCATTATTTAATTTAAAAAAATAGAGATAACAAATCTGGTAGACTGGCTAGATTACAAAACAAAAATGGAAAAGGACTGGCTCGACTTTAGATTGAGGCTTGAGGCTTCAAACTGTGCACTCTTTCCTAGCAGCTCTGGTTTTGTAGACCATATAAAATAATGGAGGTGGAGGAAGATGGTAAGGCTATAATGAGTAATGGGTAAGACATGAAATGAAGTTGCTAGAATCTATAATGGATAAGGGTTATAATGATAATGGGCTATATTCCCCAATGGAGTCGCCAAAAACTATTGGTTGAATATTTTGTTGATCAGTGTACTAATAAACAAAATAGGTATGATCAGCCAAAGTAGGAAGACTGGTCGTCCAAATGTGCAATTTTTACCACATCAAAAGGAGACTGATCTCTCCTCTCATCAAGGGGAGGTTCCCTATATACATATATATATATATATATATATATATATATATATATATATATATATATATATATATTAACAAAAAATAATACTCAAGGGTAGGACAAACCATCCATCTCTCTTTATTCAGAGATGATGCATGTATATCATAGGAGAAACTCAAGGAAAATGATAGAAAACACTCCTCTTCTTTCAGAAGTACTATTCAACAAGCCATAAGAATACTCCAGGTAGTAACAGCAAAATGTAGCAAAAGATGTAATAACCAACAAATCAAGATGCAACACAAAGTCTTCACCTGGATTACTCAAGAGTAAGATACGAATGACAATGAGGGCACAAAGTTGCCCCAAGGTCCTTTACACAAAAATGAAAAGAAAACACACTAAAAGGCAATTATGGGGCATAAAGTCTCTCCACAGTTGACTCTTTAGGACACCTTTCTGACTAATTTCACTAATCATGCTTGTTGAATTAAAGGAACAGAAAATAAATCAAGGAAAAAGACATAAGAACAGTTTCCTCAACAACAAAGATATCACAACACAAAGTCTGAAAAGTCACTTTCTTTCTTATTCCAGTAACAAAATATGATCAGCAATCTAAGCTCAAAGTCTCAGTAATGCCTTACAATTTGGGCAGAGTTTCATTCTAATTGTCAAAAAAGAGATCCTTTTACAATAGAAGAGAATCCCTTATATAGCCTCTTCAAGAAGGACTCCGAAATCATAACACATCATGTTGCATTGAAATCTATTAAGAAGGTAGGCTGGAACTTAGGGGCATCTACCCATTTGCTTTTATTAATGTAGAGAAACAAGTCATGCTATTGAAAGTTTACATCTTTTAATGTCCACCTGGTGATCTGATCCTTCTTCATCGTTACTCCTTTTTTGGTTATTTGAATTAGGTCCTAGATTTAATTTGATGCTCTATTCCTTAGTCACTTTCTATTGGTCTTTAGAAATTAATGCATGGCACATTCCACTTCTAAATAGGTGAAGACATGTGGCAACTTCCATTGGACTCTGAGAAATGTTTATTGATAGAGGCTTTGAAACCTATTAGAAATTCAAAATCGTGGATGCAGACACGTGTCACTCTCCACAGAGTTATAATGGAAAAGGTGGCAACTTTTGCTCATCTTTGGAGAGTCAAATGGACGATGACACATGGTGCATTCCACTTTCTTCAGTACCTCACTGGGGGTCCACCACAGTCTTTATGAAAACAAGAAGTAGGGGGGAGAAATTGTTGAGATTGACACTTGTCAGCTTTTACCAAATTTTTCAAGGGGCACGTGGCGCAGTCCGAACACATTTATTAGTCACACAGATGTAGACACTTGGTGCATTCCACTTCATTTAGTCACTCATCCCCGAGTCCACGTTGGTCTTTGCTCAAAATAGTGAAGCTAAGGGAAGAGACTATGGATATTGACACTTGGAGGCTTCCGACAAACTTCAAGAGGGACACATGGCAATATCCACCAATTCACAGAAACAAAGTTTAGTGAGACTCGGCCATCGACACTTGGCAGCATCTACAGGATTCTGTTGTGCTTTTGTCTTAGTCTATTTGTTTGCCTTGGTCACTTTTTGCCATGATAATTCCCTTCACAAGGGCACTTGTGTCTTTGACTCTTGAGGTACTCCTTTGAACTTTGTCACTTGAACCAACCGTTGAACCAAGTTTTGGTTCAACGGTTCAAACGAAGCCTTAAACTGATTGATGAACCATTTGATTGAACCAAAGGATGAATCAAAGTGTTGAACTATTTGATTAAACCCACCTTTGAACCATTTGACTTTGAACCAATGAACCAAACATTGACCTTGCTGCTTGAACCTGCCTTTGAACATTTTTGTTTGAACCAAGGCACTGAACCAATCCCAAAAATGACCAAGTGTTAGAAATTGATTCTTTTGATTGAACCCACTTGTAGAGTCCATATATTTAAGCCTAAAAAATGAGGAATTTTAATGGCCAAGACAAATTTTGAAAAGGGAAGAGACAATTTTGGTCTATAAGATTAAAATAGTTCAAATGTTGTCCCAAAAATGAGTGATATTTTTGGGGGACAACAATCATGATTTTTTTTCTTTTATTTTTTTGCTAGTTAGCAATCTCACATATAGAAGATATAAGAGATTTTGTCATTATATAATTTTGAAACTATACATGTGAATAGATAAATACATAGATCAATAGATAAAACACATTATTTATATTATGCATAGTTTTCTTTTTGTCATTATTTTTTCATCTTTGAATCAAAAAGATACTTATGAAGCTGAAAAAACATATCCAGGAAGGTGGATATGGATCCATCCAAATAAATTAAACATTATTTACAAATAAGAGAAATGAAAATATAAAAATGGTAATATTTTATTTCTTAGTTGTGATAAATTAGTTGTCTTTCCTTAGTGACAAATTCTTTTTGGTTTCATTTTTTGTCTTTAATAATTATAAAATCTAGGATGTTGATAATGTTGGCATGTGGTAAAAAAAACTAGATATATGAGTGGGGTAAAATGTCAACCAAAAAATGGAGGAAAACCAAATAAATATCAAATAACACACATAATCAGAGCAACAGAGTATAGATCTAGAAATAGAAATGAAGTAACAAAGACCAGAAAAATAGTAATTTTTCCCTTTACACGACTTGTTATGGAGCTTTGTCATTCATAAAAAGTAGTCTATTATTTTGTTCGCATGAAACATGTGATTCAATTTTAGTTTTTTAACTAAAAAATTAAAAAATGTCATTATACAACAATATAAAATATTTGTATTCATGGATTTGATTTCAAAACCATTGTTATAGTGCAAATGTAGGGTAGTGTTAATCATTGATCTCTCAATAAAAAAAATGGAAATTGTTTTGAAGGTGATGTATTGATTTTCTAGGGTCCTTGTTTCATAAATAATATAAATTTACCATCAAAGGCAAGAATAGTGTATGCAGATCTTGTTGACACAAATGGTTAATTGAAAATAACTGTTAATATCAATAACAAATTGATTGACAAGTTCTTGCCCCAATTCTTGGATAACAATAGTATTTGTAGTATAATACTCGTGATAAAAATATTTGTCAATATGAAAGAGGGGAAGATTTGTGTTGTCTTTTCTTGAACATGAAATCAAATGTGGAAAACATTACAATTGTGTGCAAAGAGAACATAATCACTCCATATATCACTATCCCTTATCTTGTGTAATTAGATAATGCATATGTAGTGGGTTCAATGGTTGTTGTCATTTTCAGGTATAAAAAATGTTACAATATATATGATATTAGTCTCAAAGATGTTAAAATTGAGGAATACATGGCAACTATAAATGATAATGCTAGAAGATTCTAGTTCTTGTTTTCTCATCTTTTGAAATGTTACTTGCTTTGAGATAACATATACATATCCACTTTATTTTCCAAAATACTAACATTAAACAATTATTTTTTAGCTTGACATAAATGATAATTACAAACATGTATATTCTCATGTTCAGGAAATATTGTTAACAACAAACACATCAATAGTGTTGTTCAAGAACATTGTCAGAAATGATATCAAAGGCACCCCTTTGTTATGTTAATGGTAATCCACATTTTTTGATATATTAAATGATAAATATACAAAATATTATTTGAAAAATTTAGAAAAAAATAATGTTGAGGCTAGTATCTATCTCTAACTAATTGCTTTTACTAAGGAAAAAATGGTTAGAAACAAATAGTAGAATTTAAATAGTTTAAGAATATGAAAAATTCTATATATTTTTTAATTTTGAAGTTAAAGGCCTCTTGAAATTAAAAAATGTCTATGCCTCACCTTTCCATCCATTCTGTAGCCATTATAATTTCTTGATCATGGTTGGCACCTCTTGAATAGATGATCATGCATATTGCATAAATTGTTAGCAAAATCAAATGTGTTCATATCAACATCCATTGCAATGTGTTGTATAGACAAAACGTAGACAAATAGATTTAATTTTAAATTAAATACTCTTGAGCCAAAATCCCCTATAACTCATTAAAATCTCTTTCAATGAATACAAGCATTATATATCAACTATCACATATTTGTTATGATGATTTCAACTACATGGTAACTTTACACTTGCTACAAACAAAATTGTCAGATCTATTAGTAAGTACTTATTTCTTTTTGTGTTTTGATTTTTTTATAATGTTTTTATAAAAAATCTGCGTAGACAAAAAACAAAGTAACATGTTTAGTGCTCGCATTGATTGAAGTCTACAATTTTTCTAGAGTCATGTAATATTTTCACTATTGTGTGTGTGTAGTGTTTCTTTTTTTTTTTAATTATTATTATTATTATTATTATTATTATTATTATTATTATTATTATTATTATTATTATTATTATTATTATTATTATTATTATTATTGGTTTTTTCTAGCTAGAAATAGTATTAGAGACTGATGCTTTCCTTACTTTTCATTTCTTTCCAAGACATCGAGTAATTGATTATATGCAAGATCATGGATCTAGATTATAGAGTATAAGATACTTGTCTAAAGGCATAATCTATTTTAAGATTTTAACAATTCTAAGAATTAAAATAACAACAAATTTACAGATATCTTTTTTAGTGTAAGCAATTTATTGTTATATTTTAATCTTTTTCAGCTTTATATATTTATTCTTTTGTTTGAACAAGTTTTTCAATATCATGATTGATGGATTGGACAACAAAGAACACTAATAGTTTAGCCCATTTTAATCTCCTTTTTTCTTAGTTGATTTCACAAGAAATTTTTTGGATAGTATTTTTGTGTCTTGGTTTTTATCTTCACATGTGATCTAGTATTTGGTTGAATTAATGATAGTGTTAGGATGATAATGACCTTATGAGGCATCATATAATTGTTATTGATCTTGTGTAATCTAGAATGATTTGAATCTTATCAATGTTTATTCTGCTTCACTCTTGATGTCACCATATCAACTCTAGAATAAAAGACCATTATAGTTAGATTTAGGTATGGATCGAAAGTTGATTGATAGCTTAGTATTGTATGACTTATGTAGTAACACAATTTTTTCATCTTGCATATTCTTGTTTTAATTTATTACAGTGTAACAAATTGAGCCTTGGTTTAATGTGTTATCCTTGTTGAATTTTTTTCATGATTTTGGGAAAGGTGTGTTAAAATGGTAATGATCAATATTTCTAATTTTATTTATGACATTTCCATATAAAAAACTTATTCTTAAGCATTATATCTAAATTTTATGTAATGATTCAGCTTCTATAATTTGCTTATTGTGTATGGATGTGTATAGATAAATAGTTGGTATAGTTCTAAATGTTATTTCAGGAAGATAACTCAATTGTGAGTGACACTCATGAATTATGTCCTTTTATCTTTGACTATGCTAGATTGACATTTCTTAATAATTATAGATATATCTTTGAATGGCAAGGCTAGACTTGTAAGTGGTTCTTAGAAGATGAAATCATTTTTTGGTATCATATTTCTAATACTCTTAGCATGAACTGTATATTTAATATTGATTTCTATGTTTCAATTCTATTTTTGATCTTGAAGGAATTTTTAGTGTTAATAAATCAAGACAATTTTTAATGAATTTTTGGATGTTTCAATCTTGTTCCCACATACTCCATGTATAGCTATAGACATGTGCATGAGAAAGTTTTGTTGTCAAGATGAAAAGGTCAAGAGTAATCTAAGGCATATGTTGAATATAAATAAGTGTGATGAGATTCTTTTAGTTACATTTATAATTTAGGTGAATCTAACTTATTTATATTAACCATGTCTTTTGGCTTGGCTACGGTTAGTGTGATATGACTCAATTTAATGAAGATTGTTTTAACATTGTATTTATATTCATCAAAAGTATCTAAAAAACTTATTCTTATCCTTGATTCTCATTTATTTATGATTCTCATTATTTTTATAAGATTAGTGCATTCCTTCGAACATTGTTTGATATGTTTGAAATAGCCGATAATTTTTTGAATAGATGGTCTATCACGGTCTAATTGAGTTTATGGAATTATTTAAAGATTCTTGGTTTTGACAAATGGACCAAGAACTTCTCATTCACATGAATTTTTTTTTTTTCATTCTAAGAATTTTATGTTATAATTGTATTTGTTATAATTAGTGTAATCATCTCAAGTAAGTAAAGCGAAAACCCTAACTCTTGTTTGGTGGTTGTAATTTCTTGCTCTATGTTTAATTTCATTTACTTGTTTTCATTTTTCAAAGTAGTAAAGACCTCAAGGAAGGTTCTGTATTTTATCTTATGGTTGTATCAAATCTTATTTTCATTTTTAAAATATGGGGAATGCCTGGACAAATGGGCTTATACTATGATATTTGAAATTAGTCATATCTTTGTATTCAGCTCATGGCTACCATAGCTACTACTGTATTAGAATATTTATGAAGGAACTTGAGTATTTGCATTTTTTTCAAAGGGTTATGTTGTTTCATGAATATATAAATACATGTTTTTGGGGTTGATTGCATCCAATCTTGATGTTAATTATATATTTGAACATTGAATTTATAATTTATGAGGGTATTTAAATGAAATTCTTTCAATTTCATTGTAATCATGCATAAATGTTAGAGTACCTTGAGTTGCCTATTTGATTAATATTTTCTTCCAATAATAATATAACTCTATGTAGATATTGGAAGAATCAAATTATGTAATCATCACATAAACAAAGAGGATATTGGAATTATTATTATGTTTAATATAGTATTAGCATTTTTCTTTGGATTGGAAGGGTTTCACAATTAGGAGATGTAAGTTATTTATTTGTTTCAATGTATTTGATAAGATTAAAGCTTATGATTGAGATTAATTCTTAAATTGGGACATGAATTCACTTCAACTTAAATTATTAGTACTTGGTAAATCTATATTTATAATTAATTATATTGATTTCAGTGTCAATAGAGAAAAATATGCTTATCTAGTTTGTATTATGAAATACTTGTATACACTTGGAACGTGCATGGCATTAAGATAACCATATGAATAAAAGATATTTATGGGATAAGGACTACCTATTATCATTTTAAATTCAATTCCTTGGCATTTTGATTAAATTTAAAATATGGTAAAATTATAGTAATATCAAGTGATTGAATAGGAAATTGAGATAATGTATTTCATTGAAGCTAGATTTATGTGTAAATCTTATTTCAAAAAAGATTGAAATGGATAATCTGGTTACTTTTTATTAATATTATAAAAATTATTTTTATAAATTATATTGAAAAAGGTGATGATGCTTTGATTGATATAATATGTTCATTAAATCTAAACTCAAGAATCTCCTACTTCTGAATTATACGTGGATGTATACCTAGATATAAAGCTCTAAATATGATGAATGTGGCTGATTTATAGGAATGAAAAGTTCAACTACAAAAAAACTTATAGATAAGAGGCTAATTCTACCTGGCCCTAACATTTATAACAGGTCCAAGTGACTCTGCACTAATGACTGTTGACATAAAGCATCTTCATTTGGTTGGGATCTCCCAGGCCCCATCATCTCTGACAAGTCTAGGGTGCTACCCATGTTGACAACTAGTGACATGGTGCCTATTCATTTTCCCAACTTTTCCACACCTTGGACCTCCGTGAAAGTGCTAAGTAACTTCACACTAACAATTGGCAACCTTATGTCTCTTCATTCATCTAAGTTTTCTTAGGATTAGATTTCTATGATAGATATGGGAGGACTAGATATGTTGAAAATTGGTGATGTGACACCTCTTCATTCAACCTAACTACATGAAATCCATAAAACAAAAAATTAAAAAAAGGAAAATAATGTAGTAAAACATATCTGTTAGATAGGGATATCTCAGTTTGTCACAAAATATAGATAAGGGTAAGGCAAAAAATAATGCCTCTAGGTCTAAAATGAGATCAATGCAATGGTAATTGAACTAAGTGGATGTGCCACAACCATACCTATGTAGACCAAATTTCACTAGAGTTTTACCTCTAAAAACATACAATGAAGAGACCTTGATGGAAACCAAAGTATGATTTCAATGTGAATTCCTACTAGAGATTAGTACTAGGGATTTATTATTAAGAACACATAAACACCATATAAAAACTTTTAGGTAAGCACATGAATGATCACTACTTATCAAAAGAGAAGGAAAAAACTTGCATAGAGAATACAATACCTAATCACACCGTAATCACAATATACATAAAATGACAAAGTGTTAATTCAATCAATCACAACATTGTTGATAATTTAAACATGATAATGAAATAAAATTGAACATAGAAAAGATGATTTTATAGAAATGGATATTGTATTTGTTAAAACAATGAAAAATTGCTACAATAATCAATTTGGATCATTGTTATAGTCTAGAATGCATAGAGGAAATGGCAATAATGCAACAACACTTTTGATCAATTTTTTTGTCAACCCTAAAATATAATGTATCTTCTATAAATAGATAAGGATTGGGGTTCGCATACAAAAAACATGAGTATCCCATCCTGGGCCATGATGGCCACTCATTGCAATTACAAACATATTTCAAAATAATGAACTGAATTGTTTTTGAACAAACCCACAACAAATCTACAAGGATCATATCCGAACACATGGAGGTGACTAAGAGGCACCGGCTCCCAACTATATTGATTGCACACTTTTGGATTCCAACATGACTGCTACAAGATCAAACTCCTTGTCCATCTTGGCCAAGTTCATTGGAGGCTCCTTGAAGATCACCTCTACCTATGTTACCAGTCTCTAAGAGACATTAAAAACCACATCCATAAATGCCTAGTCTCCTGAAACCTAGTTGATGCTCATAATACATTATGTTGATAGATCTAGCACCTCTTGGGCTCCTTCATGATTATCCTTAGACACTTTATCCCTCATAACCTAGTTGAATTGACCCAGATAGACTCCAAATTCCACTTGGTCAAGTAGAGTGCCATTCGAGTGGAATAACACTAAAAAATTGACCTCTAAGAAGTATGTCAATATATTTTTCTCTCCCTCTTCCAAGTGTTATATAGAAGTATAGGCCAAGGCTAGCCACTTCTCCATTATTTATCTCATGTTTCTAACATAAGTTTTTTATAGCACCAAATCTGAGGTGGGCATCAGTTTGAGCTCTAGGAAAATACACTTGTTGACTGTTGACCAAATTTGACTTTTAAGTCAAATTGGGGTAGCGCTATTAAAAAAATTAACTTTTTAGGTCTATAATGGGGTATAATATATTTTCATGATGTGTTTTATAGGTTAATTGATGTTAGCTAATGTTATATTAGCTTTGGTCGATTAGTTTTTTTGTCCTTATATCATTTTTAGGTCATTTAAGGGGTTAAAATAATGCATTTAATGCTTTATACAAGTTTCTTAGGAAATGTACAAGTTTCAAAATGTTATTTCATTCCCCATTTGTCATTATAAGTCTTAGATAATTGACACTACTAAAAATATGGTAGGTTATTTAGAGGAAAGGTAGTTTTCTTGGCAAAAAAGGAGAAAATAGCACTTATATAGCTTCCGTAGGAAGTGTGTCACTTGGACAAAGTTAAAATGTGACTCTTAAACTTCCCAAAGCTTAATACCATGTTTTATTTGATCTATAGATGTTATTACTTTCTCAAAACCATTTTCCTTCCTTTTCACCTTTCTAGACACGTAAAAGTGACTTACAGTTTTATACTTGGTATGGTCAACACATGGGGTTTAAGGAGGAATGATTTTGGCAGGTTGTTCTAAGCTTGGAGACATTAATTTTAATATCAAGAAGTTTAATAATTATCAACTGTGTTTTATGAATCATCCATTTGAAATTGATTGTTCAAATCTACCTATCAATTTTTCCACCCTTCAGGTTTTGGTCTTATTTGGGAAAGTTTGTACAATATAACTATTTATATTGATTCTAAAGCATGTTAACTTACTTATCTAATTATTCCCACACTTTTATTCATGTTTCATGAGGTTTTATATTCTAATCATCTCAATTTGTAGTAAGATATAATTTATTGAGTTATGGGCAGTTTTCACCATCTTTAGGAGTTTTGTTCTTTGTCAATAGATTAAAAGGGTTGTGATAGATTCATATACATGTTTTAAGGGTATAATTAACCTCCATTTTCAAATTTCATCCAAGTATCCTTGATTCTCATGGTTGCAAACCCATGCCTCCACCATGCTATATCAGTCATTAAACACTCTGCTTGCCTTATTTCAAGTGTATGCAATTCAACCCCACATTGAAAAGGATGATTTACAACTTGTTTTACATTACTATTGGTATGAATCATAAATTTTATGGATTTAACATGATTTTAGCTGACTATGTAGCTTATATATCCATCCTTATTGCTTTATGACACATCCACTACCTATATACTAAAACTCACTATAGGTGAAGCCACAAAGGGCTAAATGACCTTTGTGAGGCGATGAAATAAGTGTGTAGACCTTGATTAAGGCCATAATTAGTTTAAATGATCATGATAGACCTCCTCGGAAGACTAGGTTGGGTAGATGGGAGTTAAACCTTAGTCAAACATATCACTACATGTTCAAGACTGATACAGGCCTATTTTCCCTAAACTAAGAAAATAGAGAGCTAAAGGGTTTTGTATATATCCTATGGCATGGTTTAAATGACCTTTGGAATACCTGAATTAGTGAAACTCATTAACTCTAGTATAACAATAATTGAGATAAAAAATCAAGTGGAATAAGGTTGTATAGAGCCTTAAAGTCACCCTAAAACACACTAAAATTCCCCAATAGCATCTACAAAATTGTGAAGTTGTGAATGACCTTGTGGCACAAAGAAGAAAATGAAGCAAAAACTCATGTTATGAATGGTTTAATTGGTTTAATGACACAAAAATTTCATGAAAACCATCAAATGGAAGTGATGAGCATTGTTTTTGTCTCCCATAGTCACCTTCTAGTCCATATAATGTGAAAATGTTGACGTACAACAAGAATATCAGATAATGAGTCGGCATGGGAGGTTTGGATGATGTTTTTATCATATACAAGGTAAATTAAATTATAATAAATCAATATGTGACTATAAAACCCCATGAAGTGTCTCTCTACATTGTGATCAAAGTGTCAAATGGGCAAGGTACACTTATAGGTGTCAAAGAAGGCATATTTTGTAGTCTGATGGAGTTAAGACAATTTGTCATCCAAAGAGGCATAGTTTGAGTCCAAGGTGAATACATGATTTATGAAAAAATGGGATTCATTATATTTCCAATAATTTTGATCAACCTTAGATGATTTAAGGTATCCTTTAGTAGTCAGAGATAGGGTTGTCTCAGTCATAGGATTGTAGAGACCTATTTATGATCAAAAGTGTATATGAGGACCAAATGGGAGGTTGGAATGATGAATCAAGTGAGTGATAATATTAATTAGTATTTATATGATATATAAAATCCATAAAAAATTTAAGGAAGGCCTACTTAGACCTTTTGTAACCCATATACACCTACAACCAACTATGGCTGTATGAAATAGTGAGATAAGGGTAGAGTGCAGGTTATTTGGATTCTTTAAGATATTTATAGCCTATAAAAATATATAATAAATATAAGAACTTACCAAATGTAATTTGAAAATGTATTAGGGATTAATTCAAGGTTTCAAAGGTATAATCCATATAAGGATTAGGTAAGTGTCCTCCTCAAACAAAACACAGTTAATAGACAATGATTCAAGGGTTAATACTTATGAAGTTGGAAATGCAAGATGAGATGGATGAATCTAAATGTAAATTATCCTAAGAGAATAAATAGGAGGGTTTGTATACCCTATTTTAGAGGCATAATAGGACAAATTTCATCTACATTCAGGTTTAAGAACAACATAGTTAGGGTTTTGTGAACTCAGTTTTGGGAGTTAAACATGTGTATGAAAGAATATGTAAGAGTAAGGGTTTAGAAAAGCCTAAGACATCGCCATAATTATTATCACAGACTAAGGAATACATTATTGATGCAAAAAAATATAGAGAGGCATCTAAAATACACAAACACAATCCAATTTGGAGACCCCTGCATAATTTATATTATCAAGGGTCTATTTTGGTTTTGGATGAGTTGAAAAGCCTATAGACCTAACTAGGAGATGAAATTTATTATAGGGAATCCTTATAAGCTGAATGAGCTTATAACATTAATTTTGTGTCTATAAAAATAGGGGAAGTACCCCCTATTTTATCTTAGATTGGGGGTACTTCCCCTTATACATGGGCAAACAATTTTGAGGAAGAGAGTAATAAAAAGAACCAAGAGCTGTTTTAAACTTGATGAGAGGTTTTGGGGGTTGAATAACACGTAAAAAAACATATAAGACACCTCATAAAGGAAATAAATTCAACAATGTGGTCTGGATACCAAGAGTTGTAGGCAGCCCTGGTAAGCAAAGATTAGGCCTAAAGGCCAAATAGAGGGTCAAAACCATTGTTAGCATGAAATCAACTTCCAAAATTTTTGGAAAATGTCTATGGAGTTATTAAATGTATGTTTGAATCATAATGAGGCAAAGGGATCCATAAAATGTCATTCTAAATTCTAAGGTGCAATCAAACATGTTAAGTAAGGGTTAAGCATAAATCCAAGTGAGGAGTCACTTACATTTTTAGTATATGGTGATCATTCCAATGAATTAAAACATGTTGATCAAGTGGGTGTAGAAGTTTTAGATCTATTTGTGTGAATATAAAACCAAGAAAATTCATTTTGGATCTCAAAACCACTCAGACTTGTGTATAATGGTGAGAACAAGCTCCAATTAGCAAGTTTAATCACTCATATCTCACCTAAGGTTTTGCATGGGATTCCAAGGAATTTGGAGATGTTATTAGGGTCCTGAACACCATTTTTTTGAAATGTTCTTGAAGGTTGGACATGTAAAATTTATGAACCAACCTTAAGACCAAAAATAGGCCTAAACCCCTATTAAACCCTTGCCAAGGACTAGTTTTTGGAAATGGAGTTATATAGCTAATAAAATTAAATAGTTTTTCTATAATTATGGTTGGAGGTTGTAGAGTTCCCTTAGGCTACTTCACACCAAGATGAGTTGTACGGATGGGGGTAAAAATAGGGGTTTTCTCACTATTTTTTGTGTTGTGTAGGCTATAAGAAGAGTTAAGAGACAAAAAATATTTTAGATAGAATATTAATACTTAATATAAATCTTGATATTAATTTATATCCTTGAAACAACTTATAAGTTCCCCAACTAGGTGATTCAACTCAACTAGTCAAATCTAACATATTGGACAAGCTAGTGAAGAAGATGGAAAACTTAAAGTGAGATAAATTTGAGGTGTACCTAATACTTATAAGGCTATGGAATGCCTTTAAAATTTTAATTAACTCCATCCAATGAATTTTCATTGAAAATTATGCCAATTTGGAGGCCAAGTGTGCAAGGTGCATAGAAGGGTAATTTTCTGGATAATAGATGATGATGGCTCACTTTCAGAGGTTTCCAGAAGACCAATAATTAAAAAAATGAATGTAGAGTATTTTTTTATATCCCCAACCCTTTCATTCAAATCATTTTTACTAATCCTCATTAGTTATAGGATGCTCAAATATCTCTAATAATGAAGGTAGTATTTTATGCAAAATGGAGAGTTTTATGCCACTTTTCATGAAGTTTGTGACTTGGATTAACACTTTTAGCTCATTAACTTGTATGTATCATACCATACCTTGTACACATTAATAATTAAATAATTTTATTATATTTAAAAGTTTCCTTGTGACCCTTGGACTTCTTTCTCTCTCACACACACACAAGTTTTATAAGAACTAGCTAATTTGGTAGTGTATTTGATGCTCCACCTAAGTATGATGAATCCCTACTCATTTTTATACTTTTTTATCAATAAAATTAATAAATTTTACCTATTCCATGACTTTTAATAGTGTGATTTACTTAAATTTTGATTTTACTTAGTGAAGACTACAAATTCCTTAGCAAGTTGTCACATTCTCTCAGCTATTTACAACTTCTTCTTGCAGGGCATGTGAAGTGTTCCAGGAGATGTTCATGGTTTGAGTGATTTATCATACTAATTATTGCCCTAATATTCATTTTGTCTATTAATCCTATCCTAATACATTCTTCCTTAACCTCATAATGTAATATTGATGCAAGAAGACATAGATTGGAAAAGTGTATGTTTGGGTTAGTTTCTTGGTTTTAAGTGTAGCATACATATGGTTGGAAGTCATCAATAAATTTTGTGTATCACCTCCATTAGATTATTTTAATTTCAGTTATCTTTCTCCCTTTTCACCCCCCAAGTTTAGTTTTATGTTCAATCCTAAGTGGTACATCAAGGGAGCTAGCCCTATCTAGAGACTCACCTCATTCCTTAGGCTGTCCACAAGTCTAGAGGTGAATACATTGTGCCACTTGGATGAGGAGAGATTTTAATTTCCTTAAAGGGTACAAATCCAAGTGACAATTTTTTTTTGCATGCTCGATGGGAATCTTTTTCCAAGGGATTGAGAGATTTTTGGTGTTGTCTCTCAATGATCAACATTTGGAGGTATCTTTTCAAGCATCAATGGTGACTCCAAAGACATATTATCTAGTTAAAAATCCCAAGTTATGATTTTAATATTGATGGTAACATTTTTTCTTTGTTTTTTTATTTCAATTAAGTTTCATGCTTGACTTTGGTGTTGAGTTTTGTTCTCTACAAGTTGGTGAGACATTTCAAACTTGTACCATTCCTTATCAATATGAATAAGTCCTTGGTAAATATTTTCATGTTCCTTATAAACCTCAATATGATTTTCATAAACTTAAATATGATCCTTGTCAGCCCATACATGAATTATATCATTCCTATAACCAACCTTCTTAATGTTTTGCTCCTCCTAGTCAACCTAGCCACTCCTCAAGCCAATCCATTTCCACCTTCAAGAAGACACTCTTGGGCTATGAGATATATATGTTGGATCTTGATAATCAAAGGGTATATGGTATATATGTTCCTAATTATGTTATCTATAAGGTGAGATAAGCATTAGAGTTGATCAAAAGAGAGTGGGTACCTATTGAGAGGGCCAATTGGCAAAGGCTCACAAGTGAGATGCTTTATCTGAGTGATTTAGTCTCTTCCTTAGAGGATAGGTTAGAAGTTCATGAAAGGAAACCTCACCATACCTATCAGCCTTCATATCCACTTCCCCAAGTTTCATACCATCCATTCATGACCCCTAATCATGAGCCAAATCAAGCCCATCAAAGTCATCCTTTTCCAAATAAGTTGGAGGAGAGAGTTGAAATAAGAACTCTTGTGTTTGAAGCTAATCTTGATAGGAAAATTGAGTTGGAAAATATTCATATGAAATATTCCATGTTGGTATAAAAATAATTGGAGTTAAAACCCTCATTTATCTCTGACATTGCATCCCAACCACCTTAAAAGGAGACCCATCATCAGAATGTCCTGAGTTGGAACAAGATAGTGGAGTCATGGGGAAATAAAGAGGAGAAAAGTCTTGACAAAGAATGTTAAGTTGAGAAGACTCTTTATCCTATACAAAATCTTCCTACCATTACCTAAGAAATGATTTATAATCCTAACATCCTAAGATGGAAAAAGATAGTATAGTCATGGGGAAAGAAAGAAGATAGAATCATTATTAAGGAGTGTGAAGTGGAAAGTGAGGTTAATCCTTTTCAAGTCCCTCCCACCCTTCCTCAAGAAGATTCTTGAATTCCATGTAAGCCCTCATGTATTCATAATCCTCATGATGATTATTATGAGCTTCAATAAAAATGTTTCCAAGGGAACCTAGATAAGCAAATTGAAGAGTTAGAGGCAAAAATGAGATTGATATGTCAAGGTGAGATGGAAGTTTTAGACTCAAAAGAAGATCCTATTTTTGAACACACCCCATATAACCTCCTTAAATATATTTCCCAAGTTAAATCATATGTGAATTAAGTGAATGTCAAGTGGAAGGAATAAAATCAATTTGTTTTAACCCAACATCTCCCTATCCTTCCTCAAGAGCTCCCGAAAGAACCTCTTACTTTGCATTCTCAATTTGATTTTGAGCCCTATATTCCACCTCCACCAACTAGTTCATATTGTCATCATCACATAACCCTTTGACTTTATGGACCTATGGTGTATGAATATCAAGAAGAGCAAGTGGTTGAGGAAAATTCATAAATTTCACTTGAGTAAAGTTCAACTCCTTGGCGGCCTTATTGCGTTAGGTCACTAGATTTCAAGATGCCTCATCTTGGCATCACTAAGAAGGAGTTTGAAGAGGTTATAGAACTTGACAAGCAATATTAGATTTTTATAGCTGAGGTGTAATTTAAAAACTCTCAAAAGTTCCAAAGTGATGAAGAAGAGGTAAGCTCTTGTGTTGAATCTCCTTGTTTTGTTGATGATGAAGCATACACTCCTTGTGTTGAAGAAGAAATCTTGGAAGAGGTCCTTTTGGGATCTAAAGAATAATTTGAGGGAGTCTCTCTTTTTTTTACTCTTCATGATGATGATAAAAATTAATATGATGACTTATGTTAGAGGTTTGAAGACATTTTCAAAGAGTTTGAATATCTGAAGGGGCCTATAACTTCTTTAGGGTTGATTACAAGTGATGGTAAGAAAGATGACATTGTTAAAAATGTCATAAATGAGTAAGATGACATTGTTAAACATTCATAAGTGAGAAATAAAAAAATCCACATCATCTTATAGAGGTCAATACAAACCTCTATTGGCCTCAATCTTTCAAAGAACAAGAAATCATTTCTTTTGAGACCATGCCTACAAAGAGAATGAAGGTTGATCATGAAAAAGACAATGGGAAGAAACATGAAGTATGTAAATAAGTTCAAGATTAATATGTATAAATTGGATACCTATTTGAAGATTATCTACTGGAAAACAAGTCAAATGATGTGCCAAAGAATAGGTCTAGTCCATCAAGTATTCAATCTAAAGAGCAACATGCTTGGTACCCTCATCCATATCATGCAAAAGGAGACTCAAGAAACTTTTGCTTTGATCTCAGAAAGGGAGGTATGACTAATTTTTATTTGTATATAATAATTCTTTTTTAATTTTCCTAAGTTCCTTGATCACATGTGTGTGTCTTGTGTGTTTGCTTTCTTTGTTGTGTGTGTCCTTTGCTTTATTTGGTTGAAGTAGTCTTAGTGTCTTATCTTGATCAAAGGTTTGTGGTGAATAGTAAAATGTTTTCTTGTTTGTCTCAGTAATTATATCACTCATAAACCCAATGGAATAATAAGACTATATTTCTAGTTAGTATAACAAGTATACTACCCTTATGAGTCACCAATTTGTTGACCAAATTTGACTTTTAAGTCAAATTAGGGCACCCCTAGTAAAAAACTTGACTTTTTAGGTATATAAGGGGGTATAATATATTTTCATGAGGTATTTTATAGGTTTATTGATGTCAACTAATGTTATATTATCTTTGGTCAATTAGTTTTTATGTCCTTATATCATTTTTGGGTCATTTAAGGGGTTAAATAGTACATGTAATGATTTATATATGTTTATTTGGAAATTTACAATTGTAAAAATGTGATTTCATGCCCCATGTGTCATTATAAGTCTTATATAACTAAAAATACTAAAAATATGTTAGGTTGTTTAGAGAAAAGGTTGTTTTCTTGGTAAAATTGAGAAAATGGCCCATA
This sequence comes from Torreya grandis, assembly GCA_037957365.1. NCBI lineage: Eukaryota > Viridiplantae > Streptophyta > Pinopsida > Cupressales > Taxaceae > Torreya > Torreya grandis. Next base: position 2,160,685 of record JARHVA010002734.1, read on the forward strand.
TATAGCCTCCTTGGGAAGTGTGCAACTTGGAGAAGGTTGAAACATGACTCTTCAGCTTCAAAAGGCTCAGTAACATATTTTATTTCATCTAGAGATGTCCTTCCTTTCTTAAAACCGTTTTACTTCCTTTTCACCTTTTTAGACACACAAAAGTGACTTGCAGGTTTATACTTGGTATGATAAGCACAAGGGGTTTCAAGAAGAATGATTATGGTAGGTTTTTATAAACTAATATACCTTAATTTTCATATAAATAAGTTTGAGAATGATCAACTATGGTTTATGAATCATTTATTTGAAGTTAACTATTCAAATCTACCTATCAATTTATGCACCCTTCAGGGTTTGGTCTTGTTTAGGAAAATATGTATAATGTAGCTAATAATATTACTTAAAAATAATTTGTAATTACTTATCCAATGATTCCCACACTTGGATTCATGTTTCATTAGGTTTTGATATGCTAATTATCTCAATTTGTAAGAAGATACAATTTTTTAAGTTATGGGTAGCTTTCACCATTTTCAAGAGTTTTGTACCTTGTCAATGGATTCACAAGGTTGTGATAGATTAATATACATGTTTGAAATTTATAATTAACCTCCATTTTCAATTTTCATCCAAGTCTCCTTGATTCTCATGGTTGCAAACCCATGGCTCCACCATGCTAGATTAGTCATTAAACACTCTACCTACCTTATTTCGAGTGTATACAAGTGAACCCCATGTTGAAAAGGATGATTTACAAATTTTTTTAAAGTATCCTTGGTATAAATCATACATTTGAAGGAGTTTACATGAGTTTGGCTGCCCATGTAGCCTTTTTATCCATCCTTGTTGCTTTATGACACATCTACCACCTGTATACTAAAATTCATTATAAGTGATGCCACAGAGGGATAAATGACCTTTGTGAGGTGATGAAATAAGTGTCTAGACCTTGATTAAGGCCATAGTTATCTCAAATGATCATGATAGACCTCTTTGTAACACTAGGTTGGGTAGATGGTAGTTAAACCTTAGTCAAACATATCACTACATGTTCAAGACTGATACATGGCTATTTTCCCTAAACTAAGAAAATAGAGAACTAAAGGGTTTTGTATATATCTTATGGCATGGTTTAAATGACCTTTGGAATACCTAGATTAGTTAGCCTCATTACCTCTAGTATATATTATACATATGCCAATAATCAAGATAAAAAAATCAAGTGGAATAAGGTTGTATAGAGCCTTAAAGTCACCCTAAAACACACTAAAATTCCCCAATAGCATCTACAAAATTGTGAAGTTGTGAATGACCTTTTGGCACAAAGAATAAAATTAAGAAAACCTTCATGTTAGGAATGTATTAATTGGTTTAATGAAATAGAAATGGCATGAAAACCATCAGAGGGAAGTGATGAGTATTGTTTTTGTCTCCCATGGTCACCTTCCATTTTGTATAATGTAAACATGTTGACCTACAACAGGAATATCAAACAGTGAGCTGGAATGGGAGGTTTAGATGATGTTTTTAGCTTATAAAAGTTAAATTAAGTTATAATAAATAAATATTTTATTATAAAACCTAATTAATTGTCTCTCTACATTGTGATCAAAGTGTCAAATGGGCAAGGTACACCTACAAGTGTCAAAGAAGGAAAATTTCTCAATCTTATGGAGTTAAGACAATTTATCATTCAAAGGGGCATAGTTTGAGTCCAAGGTGAATACATTATTTGTGACATAAAGGGATTAATGAGAGGTCCAATCATCATTATTAACCTTATATGATTAAAGGTATCCTTCAATAGTCAGAGATAGGGTTGTCTTAGTCATAGGACAAGAGGGACCTAGTTATGATCAAAAGTGTATATGAGGACAAAATGGGAGGTTGGAATGATGAATCAAGTGAGTTAAAATTTTAATTAGGATTGAGATTATTTTTAAAATCCAAAAAAAATGTAAGGAATGCCTACTCATACCTTTTGTAGCCCATATACACCTACAACCAATTGTGATTGTATCAAATAGTGAGCTAGGGGTAGAGAGCAGGTTATTTGGATTCTTTAAGGTGTTTATAGCCTAAATAGATAGACAATAGGTCCAATAACTTAAAAAATATAATTTTAAATTTTATTAGGTACTAATTAAAGGTTTAAAATGTCTAATCCATATAAGGATTAGGCAAGGGTCCTCCTCAAACAAAACATAGTTAACAAACAATGAGTGAGGGGTTAATACTTATGAAGTTGGCAATGCAAGATGAGATGGATTAATATAAAAAATATAAATGATCCTAATAGATTAAATATGAGGGTTTTTATACCCTATTTTATATTCCTAATAGGAAAACTTGAATCTATAGTCAGGCTTAAGAATAACATAGTTAGGGTTTTGTAAACTTAGTCTTGGGAGGTAAATAAGTGTATGAAGGAATATGTAAGAGTAAGGGTTTAAAAAATCTTAGGACATACCCATAATTATGTTCATGGTATAATGAATCCATTAATGATGGAAAAAAATAGAGAGATGGATCTAAGAGACATAAACACAATCCACTTTGGAGACCCCTACACAGTTTACATTATTAAGTGTTTGTTTTGGTTTTAAACGAGTTGAAGAGCCTATAGTCATGATCATGAGCTAAAATTTAGTATAGGTAATCCTTATAGTCTAAATTATATTATAAAATTACTTGTTTTTATAGAAAAAAATGGTAATTTCCCCCTATTTTATCTCAGATAGGGGGTACTTCCCCTTGTACATGGGTAGGCAATTTTGAGAAAGAGAGTAATAAAAAGGACCAAGAGATATTTAAAACTTTATGAGAGGTTTTGGGGGTTTAATAACACATAAAAAAACATATAAGACACCTCACAAAGGAAATAACTTCAATAGGGTGGTCTGGATACCAAGAGTTGTAGGCAAACCTAGTAAACAAAGATTAGGCCTAAAGGCCAAATGGAGGGTCAAAACCATTGTTAGCATTAAATTAACTTCCCAAAATTTTATAAAATGTATATAGAGATATTAAAGGTATTTTTTAACCATAAGGAGTAAAATGGATCCATTAAAGGTCATTCTAAATTCTAAGGTACAATCAAACCTATTAAGCAAGGGTTAAGCATAAAGCCAAGTGAGGAGTCACTTTCATTTCTAGTATATGGTGATCACTCGAATGAATTGAAACATGTTCATGAGGTGGATTTAGAAGTATTAGAGATATTTTTTTATAGATTAAACTAATTAAATTCATTTTGGACCTCAAAACCACTTAGACTTGTGCAGAATGGTGAGACCAAGCTTGAATTGGTAAGTTTGATCACTCATATCTCACCTGAGGTTTTGAATGGGAGTCCAAGGAATTTTTATATGTTATTAGGGTCCTTTAACACCATTTTTGTGATTTTTTTTTTAATATTGGATGTCCAAACTTTATGAACCAACCTTAAGAACAAAAATAGGCTTGAACCCATACTAAACCCTTGCCAAGGATTAGTTTTAGGAAATGGAGTTATACAGATGCTAAAATGAAATCGTTTATATATAAGACGATTGGAGGTTATAGATGACTCCATCAAGATACTTCACACCAAGATGAGTTGTACATAATTATATGAATGGGGGTAAAAATAGGGTTTTTCTCATTATTTTGTGTGTTGTAAAGGGTATAAGAAGAGTTAAGAGAAAAAACAAGGTTTGGATAGAATATTAAGACTTAATATAATTCCAAATATTAATTTAATTTCTTGAAACAACTTATATGTTCCCCAACCAAGTGACTCAACTCAACTAGTCAAATCTAACATATTGGACAAGATAGTGAAGAAGATGGAAAAATTTAAGTGAGATAAATTTAAGGTGTCCCTAATACTTATAAGGCCATGGAATTCATTTAAAATTTTCATTCACTCCATCCCATAAATTTTCATGGACAACTGATGCCAATTTGGAGGCCAAGTGTGCAAGGTGTATGGAAGGGAAATTTTCTAGATATCATATGATGATGGCTCAATTTCAGAGGTTTCAAAAGGACCAAGAATGTAACCAATGAATGAATATTCATGTATTTACCTAATATTCCATTACAATCATTTTTTTCCTCATTAGTTATAAGATGTTAAAATAGCTCCAATCATGAAGGCAATTTTTTTGTGAAAAATAGAGTGTTTTATGCCACTGTTCATGAAGTTTGTGACTTGGATTGACACTTGTATCTCTTGAACTTACATGGTTCATCCCATACCCTCTACAAATGCATAATTAACTACTTAACTCATATTTAAAAGTGTCCTTATGACCCTTAGACTTCTCTTTCTCTTTCTCTCACAAGTTTTATAAGAGCTAGCCATGTTGGCATTATATTGGATTCTCCACCTGAGTAAGGTGAAGCCTTGCTCATTTGTATACATTTTTATCAATAAAATGAATCTTTGTTACCTCTTCCATGACTTTTCATAGTGTGATTTACTTAAATGTTGAATTTTCTTAGTGAAGACTATGGATTCCTTGGCAAGTTGTAAAATTCTCTCACCTATTTACAACTTCTTCTTGCAGGGCATGTGAAGTGTTCCAAGAGATGTTCATGGTTTAAGTGAGTTATCATATTCATTAGTGAACTCATAGGAATTTTTTATATTCCTCCTAGCCTAAGACATTCTTCCATAACCTCATAATGTAATATTGATGGAAGAAGACATAGATTTAAAAGGTGTAGGTTTTGGTTGGTTTCTTGGTTTTAAGTGTAGCATACATATGGTTGAAAGTCATCAACTAGTTTGGTGTATCACCTCCCTTATGTTAGTTTGTTTTTAGTTATATTTATCCCTTTTAACCCCCCAATTTTAGTTGTAGGTTCAATCCTAAGTGGTACATCAAGGGAGCTAGCCCTATCTAGAGACTCACCTCATTCCTTTGGCTACCCACAAGCCTAGAGGTGATTCTATTATGCCACTTGGATGAGGAGAGATTTGAATCTCCTCAAATGGTGTAAATCCAAGTAATAACATTGACCATGACCTCTATCTTCTATAACTTCTTGTTAATCTCCATGATTCTTCCCATATAGGTCTATATCCTTTATATAATTGAATTAGTCTTAGCCAGAGTCTTTATTACTTTACCCAAGATTAATAAAAATAATAGGACAGTGTCTTTGACCTACCAAATTAATCCAACTAGTAATTTTCTCTTCACTAGAGCCTTAAGATTCTATACTTGGTTCTGCATGTCCTCAAGGACATTTTTAGACATGTCATGGGTAAATCAGATCATGAATAGTGGGTCCTTAGCTATCTTATCTTCCCCAGTAACATTCCTCACTTTGGTGAGGTAAAATAGATCCTAATAGATCTACTATATCATAAATTTTATCTCTTATACAAACCTTTGAGTGAGCATCCTCTTCATGCTCCTAGAGGCTTTATCAAATATCCATTACATAGCCAAGTTATCCTAAACATCCATCTATGGAGTATGTGATCTTGGAATCATCCCTTGAGTTATTGAGGGTGTAGGAGGTGTGGCTGAAATGGTGTTGAAAGGAGGAGGATGAGGTGGGGGAGAGATAGAGGAAGTGGAAGTAGTGAAAGAGGAAAGGAGTGGAGGTAGAAGGGGCATGGGTGTGAAGGGAGGGAGAATGAAATGTAAATCCCATGGGAATAATTGAACTTACAATTGTTCTTGGGTCAAGTTCACCTAAGATGGGATTTCACCCAAGAATAGATCATGGAATAATAAAGATAAATAGGATGATTGAAGGTGAAGCTAACATGGCTTTGGGTAAGGAAGAGAGTGGGCTAAGGATCCAATTAATGGGATCCTTCTATTGGATATATAGGAGTCTAAGGATGGGTCTAATTATTATTTTTCATCCTTTTCTTTGGATCAACTATGGGTGATGTGATGAATGGCCTAGATGTGATAGTTGAGGTTGTATGATATGATGGTAGATGACTTGGAACCACAAAAGGAATCACTAGGCTGAATAGAGTGGGGAATAAGAGGGTATATGCTAGAGGTGGTAAACTCCCAAAGGATGTATCCATACCTATTATCAGGTGCATGATAAAATAAGCAGCTAAGAAGATTTCAAGCTTTGAGATGGATAGAGTGGAAGTGAAATTAGAAGTGATAATGCTTATAAAGAATGATCCCAATGGTATTTGGGTGAAAGATGAAGGGGAAATACTAAGAAATAATAGTGGTAGAGTAGAAATAGTAGGCACAAGAATAGGGAATCAAAAATAGTAAGAACAAAGGGTAGAAGGTAAATAGGAGGATATGGAGGAGTGATTGGATGACCTTAGATGGGTGCCTATTGAGTGCCTCATTTAAAGATTGCTATCAAACTGAACCCAATATCAAATCTTAGAGGTTGCAGTTCTATTGGTTGAGTAGATTCTGTTTGGGCTTCTTGGAGCCATGTAATCTAAGCTTAGGACTATTAGGTCCTAAAGAAAGTTACTACCAGAGGAGGTAGAGGTAGAGCACTAGGATCATGTGAAGGAGGCATAGGTTGAGGTAGGGCTTGAAAAATTAGGGATATTGGTGGAAGTAGAGCTTGAGTTTTTGGGGCTATTGGTGGAAGATGAGCTTGAGGGATTAGGGATGTTGGTTGAAGTGGGGATTGAGGAGAAATTAAAGGAGGTCAAGTGGAAGCTTAAGGAGGAGGAGATGGTGTGGCTCCCTTCAATATTTTACATGAGATGCCTAGAGTAGCATATGAAGGAGTGAAAGGTAGAGCTTCAGAAACTAGGCCTACTGGTGGAAGTAGAGCTTGTAAAAATAGGGACACTACTAGAAGTGGATATTTAATAACTAATGAAGGAGGTAGAGGTGTATCTTGAGGATGATAAGGTGGTGAGACACCCTTTAAGATTATTTATGAGATATATGGAGAAGTTATATTAGGTTCTTTGTGTGCTGAGCAAGAGTTAGAGTAGTTATCGAGGGACCTACCTGAGCCTTCTTCCCTTTGTTATTCCTCTTAGATTCCATCTAGGATTACACCTCCTAGTCATCAACAACATAGAGATAAATCTCATTATCATCCTTAACATGATGGCCATAGTTTATGTTCAACTAGGATCCATACTATGACAAGTGGGCTTAAATCACCCCTTTAGAGTCCCACTGCCGAATCTTACATTTTTTTAGGGTAAAAGAGTCTTGCCTAATGACCATATTTTTTATGGATGGAAAGTTACTATAAATGTTCCTTCATATTATGATGGGGAGAAAAGTGAACATCTTATTCTGAATATTCCATTCACTAAATGATAGGTGATCTCCTACTTTGATAGGCAGTCAAACACATAGTGTGGAAAGCATAGGGGGTCTTGCATGAATCCCCTGACTCGCATCACTATGTCATTTTTATACAACTAATATGTTGATTATGGTCATTAATGTTTTGCTTTCATTTATGTCAAAGACAGCATTTTTTAATAATGCATTAATGACAAAGTGATCAGATTGATGGTTTGGAGAGATATGGTATATTTGTAGGTTTGTAAGGACAAATAAGAATTTATGAGGCATCCATAAATGTCTTTATGAAGTAATAATATGTATTTTGATAATTTGGAATGAGGAACATGCATATTATATATTAATACAAGCTAGACCATCATAGACAATCATGTAGAAACATATGTTCAAACAAGTTTATGTATTTATTGTAGGTACTTAGAAAGTCAATAGTGGGCAAATGTTTTCATGGTGATGTTATCTATAGTTCTAAGATGGTACCCTAAAGTTTTGGAGTCCTGAATTGTTTTTTAGCTCAAAATATATATCTTTAAAGTTGTACTTATAGACTATGATGGACCAGAGACCATCAAGTTAAACTATGTTGAAGTATGAGGTCATCTAGTCAATAGATATAATGGTGCATGTTAAATCATGGATCTTGATCCAACTATGCACATAAAAGTCAATATGTCAAAAAATAAATGTGCTAATGACATGTGTCACATTCATAGATCTTGGATAGAATATCAACATAGAGCATATGATCATGTAGTTAGAAGATCAATGACACACATTAAAGTAAATGAGTCAAAATTGTAGAAGGCACACGGGGCTACCAGGTTACATAATTATGGGATTTTGGAGCTTAGATCAATAGTGAGAACTACAAGATAAAGACATAGTTAATATATAGAGATAGATGGATTGTATTTGATCAAAATTATCAAGAAGTAGTGAGATGATGACAAGTTCTTAATGTTTAAAAGCAAGTAAAGGTAAAGATTGAGCTACTTCTGAGGAGATTGATGGTGTGTATTTGGTCAAAATTGCCAAGGAGCATGAGATGAGGTCAAAATGATAGATGTTTAGCATACTCAAAGATAAAATTACTTTCAAGGGAGATTGAAGATACATATTCATTCAAGCTATGAGAGGGCATGAGATTTTGACAAAGTGTTTGATGTTTAATAGTGGCCGTTGGAATTTGAATAATCAAATTAACGAAAGAAAAATAGTGCTTAGTTTTTGAGCTATAACTTTTGATCTAGGATGAATTTCTTGATGGAGTAAAAATAAAATCTATAGAGACTTGAATTCACATATAGTTAATCTATTTAGAATGTTTGATTGTTTGTATGATCAAAGTGATTAATATCCAAAGTTGACTATGTGTTTGACCATGTTTTGTAAGTGACCCGAGAAGGATATTTGAGTTATTCTGATGTTTCAAGGAGGCTGAGCTATTGGAGAGTGTTTTTAGACTATATGAGAATAATTTGTATGGATTTTAGTGGTTTGACCAATCCATATTCATTATGAAAAATGATTAGAAGTTGATTATTTGTTTGTTCATGGTGTTCTTGTGTACAAAGCTAATGTTTAAGTAGATTGAGCATAGGAAAAGGTATGTAATGATGATTATAATAATTTGAGGATGTTTTCAAGGTGATGTGGAGTGGACCTATACATTTGTAAGTGTTCTTGTGCTTCTAAATTACTTGATGAAGTGTTAAATGGGTGAATAGGTCTCCATAACACCTATAAGGAATACTAAGGCCTAATTTAAAGGTGAAGCTACTTAAGTGTGACCCATGGATGATATGGCCAACTTGTGTGGATGGTATTGAGCTATGTTAGATGTATTAAGGGATAAGATAAGTATTATGGCTAAACTAGAAGATAATAATCATGATGGCTCTATAAAAGGTGAAATCAATAGTGGTTATTTCTTGACTTGAGAAAAGGGCTTCTAACTGGAGGACGAGTATAGATTTGAGAGGTGAAGGAGAGTAAGGGTGCCTAGTGGATTGATTGAATAATAAATCAAGTTGATGACTATGTGTATGACCTATAAGTCATATTTATGATGTTATAAATAGTTCTCTTGTAGGTTTAAATACTTGTGAAAGAGAGGCATGTGTGAGTGTTGTAGAGGGAAGGATAGAAGAAAGGGAGTGTGCCCAGTGGATGGCTTATAGAGCCAATTAGGTTGATGATTATGTGTATGACCCATAGTCATACCCATGATGTCAAAAATAGTGCTCTTGAAGGTTTGAAGATTGAGGATGAGCGAAAAGGTCTAGAGTGATCCAAAATGAAGTTTTGGATGCCTTGATTGTGAGTAAAGAATAAATGATGTCTGTGTATGATTGGTGGTTGATTTGAGAGTAAAATAAAAGTGTGAATTGTGTATGACCATTTGGTCATGTTTTTGATGTTGTGATAGAGTTGTTTTTGAGAAGTGTAGAATGATCCAAAAGGTGGTTTTAGATGTTTGTGGCTGTGTGAAGAAGTGAAGGGGGCTGATATATATTATATGTCCATCATATTGGTAGGAAATTAGTGCTCAAGAAATGTTTATATCATAAGTTTTGGAAGGTTTCTCAGCATTTAGGTCAAAATGACTTGACCTTCCTAAGGGCAATTGCTCTTTATGAAATAGGTGTTTCATAAATTCTAGTCATAAGGACTTGAACATCCTAGGGATAGGTGCTCCTTATGGAATAGGTGTTTCACTAAATCTTTCTCAAAAGGATTTGACCATCCTAGGGTTAGGTGGTCCTTATGGAATAGGTGTTTTAATAAATTCTAGTTAGTAGAACTTGACCATCTTAGGGGTAGGTGCTCATTATGGAATAGGTGTTTCACTAAATTCTAGTAAAAAAGACTTGACCATCCTAGGGGTAGGTGCTCCATGTGAAATAGATATTTCAATAAATTTTGGTTAGGAATTGACCATCCTATGGGTAGGTGCTCCTTATGGAACAAGTGTTTCACTAAAGTCTCATGTTTTCATACTTATTATAGGACAAGTAGTCCATGCGTTTGCAGGCTTGAGTGTGGCTTTTATTCCCCAAGAGGGTTTCCCACATAGATTTTGTGTTGTATGTGTGATCTTGCATTATCTATTATTAATTTATATGAATGGATTATATATTCTATGAATGCTTGTGTTAATGTTTTGAATGGTTTGAGGGGATTGTAATTAAATTTGGAATATATACCTTCACTAATTTACCCCCCCCACTGCTCTCAGTGATTGTACCTTTAAAAATTGGTATTAGAATAGGATATCTTATATAGGTTTAACCACTTGAAGGTTATCTAAGGTACAATATGGGTAAAAAGGAAATTTGTTCAAAATAAAAGAAAACCATGGATGATAAATAAGTTGGATATAACATCAAGGAAGAATAAGTTGATCTAGAAGTTGAGCTCATGAGTGTCCTTGGTAAATTGAATGAGAAAAAGAAGAGGAATCATAAAATGAGGAATATGATAAGAGGTATTAAAGCATAAGTCATGTATCTTAAAGGGAGTTTATCAAGCAAGTCCATAAGAGTGGGAAAAAAATCAAGAACTGATTAAGTCTATGGAAAAGCAAGCATGTAGATTGAAGGATGACATGGCTAATGAAGATAATAAGGATAAGGAGACAATCAAAGATCTCAAAATTCAATTAAAGGTTGTAATTTCAAGCATGATAGCTAAATAATATGAATGTGTTTAATTAAAGACTAATCCTTTTTCCCTAAAGATTGAGCATGAATAGGGCATAGTCAAAAAAGAGAAGATGACCATGTAAGATCTTAAGGATAAATTAAGAGTTACAAAGACTAATCTAAGTTCAAAAGAGGAAAAATGTAGACATCTCAAGACTTATTTATAAGAGACAAATTACAATTTGATTTTAAAGTAAGATGAGCATGAATAATTTATTATCAAGGTAAATAAGGCTGAGAAAGAGCAAGAGAGGTTAGCTCAAGATAAGAAGGATGAAAGCACTAAGTGAAACATGACAAGACCTATCAAGGAACCAAATGATATAAGGTATGAAATTTGATTTCATGGCCACTAATTTGCATGTAAGTTTTTGGTCATAAATCAAGAAACTATAGAAGGAAGAGAAACTAGTCAACTAGAGGTATGCATAATGTAGTCTGTTATAATTATGATGTCATGGGACATATTGATAGATTCTACTCTAGAATGCATGGGAAAATACTAACTTGGGTATGGAGACCTAAGATAGTTAATTTTGAGCATAATGAACCTAAGAGACAAGATGGTTTGTTTGTTTTGATTCATAATATTCATCAAGTAAAAGGTATGAATGATGTTATTTGTTTTTGTTGTCATCAAGTTGGTCATATTACAAGATATTGTAAAAGCAAGCTCTCAAGTCATAAGAAGGTGCATGGACTTCCTAGTGTGTTAAAAAAAGTTCAATCCTTGGTATGGAATTCCAAGTAAGTGAAGACCAAGAAAACTAATTTAGTTGAGTTGAAAGATCAAGGTGGACTGCTTGTTAAAGCAAAAGAACAATCAGATATGAAGAAGGTTTAAGAATGCCAAGATAATGTGTCATCTAACCAGATAGAAAAGTAGATTCAAAAGTTAGTTCAAGTCAAGCTCAAGGAAATGAAAAAAGTGCTAATTGAGGATAGTTATGAGGTATGTATGGATCCAAGATAACATCCTACTATTGTTGAGTAAGTTTCATGCAAAAAAACTCTATTGTCAATGCCCATTGATGAGGTTATTTCTTTAGTTGAAAAGGTATGTCATGAATCTTTGTTGTCTCCATATGTTGTGAATCCAATCCTAGAAGAAAAGGAGAATATTTTAGTGGATTAACATGTTTCTTATTTTAAGCATAAGAATAATAATAAGAATTATTAGTATCAAATGACCAAGGAAGAAAAGGAATATGGAGAGTTGTGGGAAACTCCTAGTTTCACATTATTCTAGTACATTATGAGTTAGGGTGTCTCTATCTAGGCTTCCAAAGGACACTTGACAAACAAGAGGAAGAATGGTGGATGCCAATTGAGATTTGGTTGATATTTTAGGACAAGAAAGGTCATGATAATATGTGCTTGGTTAAAGGGGAGAAACAATTTCATAAGCTTGCTTCAGATGTTGTGGTGAATTGTGTGTTCCAAGAGTATTCAAGGACTTTGGTCCTAAAATTGAATTCTTATCATTTTTTTAATGGATGGATTAGTTAGTAAAGGGTATATAATGAATACTAGAATGAAATGGTGTATAATAAGAATGAGTTCAAGTTCAGTCAAAGTGGTTTCAGATGTTTGTTTGGTTAAAGAAAGTGTTTTACAGCCATTTATGTGAGTTAACCATTTTGGTAAATAGTCTCTACCTAAAAGGAGCTTGAAGTGCACATTTAATGTTTTCAATGTATAAGAAGGCAAGAGTTGGGTGTTTTTAGTTGGATTAGGTATGTCTAGGTGGAAGATATGCTTTGATGAGGTTAGAGTGATTTCATAAGGTGGTTTTATTATGTATGTAGTGTGTGCACGATCAGAATGGGTGTTCTTATGTGGCATATTGAGATTGATTGAATGTCAATAATATTTTGGTGCTTAGAAAGGTCTATGTACTTTTTTTAATGTGTTGTAGGTGGTTTTGTGTCTTTATGATCCTTTTTGTGCCTTTTTTGAGGTTTTTGTGTGCTCTGAGGTTTATCTTTCTTGTTGTAAATCAAGGCCATGGTATAGGAAGTCAATGTTCCCAAATGTGTTAAGTCTCAAATCTTGGTCCATAAGTGTGTGATGGTTTTATCTAGGTGTACAAGAATTTTTAGAGGTGGGTGTTGAATATAAGGAGGTTTGTTGACCTTATTTGTTTTGAGATTCTAGAGTTTTGTGTTATGCTAGAAAAGTTGTTTGCCTTATGATTTGAGTTATAAATATTATTAAAAGTTTTAATGAGCTAAATGGGTTGTCAAATAAATATTAATAGAGATTTTAAGGCTTGTGGTTTTCAAATTATTCTAGTTTTTGCCAAGATGGAGGAATAATTAACTAGTAGGTTTGTAAATGAAGTATGTTGCAAAGGATGAGATAGGTGATTAAAATTGGTGTGATTGAGGGTGCATATGAAAGTGATCTAGATATGAATTTTCAAGTATTTAAGATGTGTCTACTAAAATTTGTGGGCTCTGCAAGTTCCATGTAGGGCTATAAGGAGTCTAGACAGGCCTAGTGTGAAGAATAGTTATTTTTTTATCAATTTATCTGAAAGATCATGGTATTATTGTTTCAATTTAATTTATATAGTTAATTTATAAATATTTATTATTTAGTGTGTATCTTGAAGATATATTGGTATTCTTGGAGATGGCTTGCAAGTGAGAGTATGAAAGCAGAATGGTGTTGTTGAAAGACCCAACATAGTCCATTGTTCTAAGTTTATTATTTGCATGATTTTTAGGCCATGAAGGTGTTATTATAAGTTACATAGGTGATATTTGATTATAAAGATCAAGGGGGAGCCTTTTAGGTTAGCATAAGGAGGAACATGGAGTTAGGGGGAGCTAACTTAGATGGCTTGAGAAACTATGCATGATGTGAGGGGAAACATATGTGAGATGCTTCAGTCATAATGAAGATGTGGTGATATCTACTATAGATGATAATTTAATAAGGTCAAAGGTCACAGGATTAGAATATCCCAAGTTTATTTTTTTATGTCAAAGAATAGATGACATGAGATGGAGCATGATTTTTGGGGGAGCTTTCTAAGCTTTGTGAGAAGTTTGTCAGGTATAATGATCAAAGATATCCAGGTTCAATTTGATGCATGCCAATGGGGGAGCAGTTTTTCATATGATTCAAAGTATGTAAGTATCCTTAGCATCCTAAATAGTATTTGAATTCATACATGATATTGAGAAATGGTTATTGTCATGTTAAGAAACAGACCCTTTGTCAATAATGTCAAAGGGGCAGAAAGATCAAAATGAAATCATTGTACAAATAAAGTAATTTTTAGGGTGTTTTTCCATCAATGACAAAGGGGGACATTATTGAGCATGTTCATTAATGTTTGGTTTTGATTGATGTCAAAGAGAGCAAGTTATACTAATTCATTAATGACAAAGTGATTAGATTGATGGTTTGGAGAGATATGGAAGATATGTAGGTCTATAAGGACAAATAAAAAGTTTTGAGGCATCCATAGAAGTCTTGATGAAGTCTTGATATGTCTTTTGATCCTTTGGAATAAGGAATATGCATATTCTAGATTAAGAGAAGCTAGACCATCATAGACCATCATGTAGACATATATGTTCCAACAAGTTTGTGCATTTATTACAAGTACTTAGAAAGTCAACAATGGGAAAATGTTTTAATGGTGATATTCTATATAGTGCCAAGAAGGTAAAGATTTTGAGTCATGAAGTGTTTTATATCTTGAGATATAAATATTCAAAGTTGTAGTTGCAAACTATGATGGGATAGAGACCATCAAGCTAAACTATGTTGAAATCTAAGGTGATCTAGTCAGTAAATCTAATAGTGCATGTTAAATCATATATTTTGATCTAATGGTGTGCATAAAAGTCAATATGTCAAAGAATGAATGTGCTAGTGATATGTGTCACATTCACAAAGATTGGAAATAATATCAATGGTGAGTATATGATTGTGTAGTTATAAGATCAATTATGTGAATTAAATTCAATGAGTCAAATATATAGAAGGAACATGGGGCTACCAAGTAGCACAATCATGGGAGATCAGAGCTTAGATCAATGGTGAGTGATGCAAGATAAACACCTAGTTAATCTATAGATATCAATGGAGCACGTTTATTCCAAATTTTTAGGAAGCAACAAGATGATGATAAGTGCTCATTATTTAATAGTAAGAAAAGGTAAAGACCGAGCTACTTCTGAGGAGATCGATGGTGTGTATTTGGTCAAAATTACTAGGGAGCATGAGATGAGGTAAAACTAATAGATGCTTAGCATAGTTAAATATTAAGATAATTTTGAGGGAGATCGATGATGTGTGTCCATTCAAGCTATGAGAGGGAATGAGATGTTGAAAAAGTGTTCAATGTTTAACAATGATGATTGGAATTTAAATATTCAAATTAATAAAGGAAAACTAGTGCTTAGTTTTTGAGTTATAACATTGGATCTAGGATGATTTTTTGATCTAGGAATTTGACTCAAGAGAGGATGGTTAGTATGGTGTTAGTTCTAAAATTAAAAAAATTGAAATAAAAACACTAATAGCATAACATCTCTAGGCCTAGACATTAGGGAGAGCTTAGTTAACAAAATAAAATGACAAACACAACTAAAAACAAAGGAATGAAAACACAATAATTCCTTCACCTTCCTTGGATGCTCCAAATGCCTTTGTAGTGGTGGCTTGCTTGGCTTGTGCTCTTGAAGTCCTTAGCAATAGAAGCTTGGCTACCTCCATCTCTATTTGGCACCTTTGGCTTGTGGCTTGGAATCAATTTATCATGGTAACTCTAGTTTCTTGAAGCTTTTATAACTATTTGTGCATTATAATTTTGCATCAAAATAGCTTAAAATGATGTTCATGGCCTCTCTATTTATAGATTTTTGAGAATGTCTAGATTCAACCTGAACCATCCATCCTTAGGTTGAGATGTGTGGTTGAGGATTAATTCAATTTGTGGAATTATGTTTATAATTATCCTCATCATGAAATTGGAAGAAGGGGCAATTAAGAGGCATGGAGGGATTTGATGAGGCATGGGAGGCATGAATCCTGATATTTGTGGCATTTATGGCCTAGGGATATCTTCCCAAGAAATGAGCTCACCTGATGATGTAGATATTCAATATTCATTTCCAAAAATAAGTATTCAACAAGTTTCCATGGAATTTTTGATTAGGCCTTGATTTGGGTTAATTAGCTCTTAAGCATGATTAACCACTTTGTGCACAAATTACTCAAATTGATTAGAATGCCTTATTATTGGTCCAAAATTTGACTATATTAGAATTGGAAGTCCATATTAGATGCATTAGAATGATTATCCTATTTAGGATGTTACCAAAAACAAATAACAAAGGCATACATCTTATGCAAGATATTTGATAGGAAAGATCAATCCAAAGCACCTAGGTGCAAAATTGGCATTTTGAATTAGAATTATCTGATCAAAGTTAGCTATCCCATGAATTGCATTTCCCCATTTAGGGATAACCTGGCCAAAATTTACACTTGAATATGTAATTTTCACATTATTTAGCATGTTTTATTATTTTTAGGCCAAATTATACATTTTGAGTGTAAATTGACTAAAATCCTAATTGGAGGTTATTATTGGCTAGATTTAGGTGTCTACAATTTGCCCCTATTTGGGAAGGCATTGCAAGCTATAAGCATAGTAACATCTTCTTAAAGAATGAAATGCTCCTATATGCCTACAACTACAATGATGATAAACTGACGGTATGATGCCCCCTCAAGGGAATGGTTGGCACAAGTAGGTTGGCAAATGGTCCCTATAAAAGAAAGAAGTGAAGCGAGGGGACCAAAGAAAGAAAAGATGATGGGGTGAAAAACACAATGAGACTAAAAAATTAGTTAAAATCATTGAGAATACAAGTGGGATGGTGTGCAATGATTTGCCCAAAGGTGGTTATAAACATTGTATCCTGATGGTGACAACGTGGTATGATAACATAATGATTTGCCCAAAGGCAATTATAATCATTGAGAAGATGGAGTTGCCCTAGTTAGGACAAAAAAACAAGATAATAACATGCTTCTATATAGGTAGAAAAATTAAAGTGGTGATAACACAATAATTTACCCAAAGGTAGTTATAATCATTGAGAAATGTAGGTGGGATGGTGTGCAATGATTTGCCCATTGGCAGTTATAATCATTGGGCCCTGATTATGGAAAACATGACAAACTTGGTTAAGGATGATGATAACTTAACATGAGGGTAATGATGAATTAGAATAACCTACTAGTAGGAAGATGCTCATCCAAACTAATAAAGGTTGATATTATTTCATGTTTAATTACTCTATTTGGGATATGATTATGATTGAATCAAGATATTAGTGTCGAAGAGATGTCACCATTATTGAATAGACTTCTTAAACTTGAGTCTTATTGTATCACGTGTCACTAGGCATCATGATATAACATCATAAGGACTTGGCCGAAATATGCATGAGGGTTGACTCCCATAATCTAATAATAAATAGAAAATAATTCACAAATGATAGAAACCATGATGAAAATGTAAACATATGAATATGGATGGATTTGAGTATAAGTGTGGACATGAAATCACCCAATGAACACACATAAAATGAATCAAGGCAATAGTTTTGAAAGCAAACAAATAGGTAGACAAACAAATAAAATAAGTAGAAATAAACAAAAAAAACAATGTAGTATAAACCTTGTGAACATTGCCCCTAGAAAATAGGTGATAGCTTAACAAATGAAAAAAATGGGGGAATATAAGAAAAGGAATGGGGTGGCTGAACTATCTCCATATGCACTAGGCAAGTGGATGCTACCTAAATAGTTCCATGGATGCAATATCCAATAGAAAACTTTAGGCCAAATATAGTTCTCCTAGGGAATGGGGAGAATATGATAAATGAGGAAAAAAATAGAATGGATGTGATAGAATAATAGGAATGGTCTTGCAAAATAGCAAGTGTGTGAGAGAAAAAGGCCAAAAAGGATGGGGAAACTAAATGACAAGTATTTTTCTTGTAACTTAGTAAGGGTTCCCAGAATCCTTAAGGCAAAGAAGTGGTCAATGATTTTTAATTTTCTAATGATTTTTGAAATATTTGTTGGAATTTTTTGAAGTATCTCAACTTGATCAAGAATGATGAGACACTAAATGGTTCAATCTCACAAAATGGTGAGAGTGTTTAAACGAAGGTTTATCATAAAATAATGAGAGAGTTCAAACTTAAGTTGCTCATAAAATGGTGAGAGCATGGCTTAGGGTGCTCAAAAAATAGTGAGAGAGTGGCTTAGATTGCTCATAAAATGGTGAGAGTGTAGCTTAGAGTGCCTAAAAAATAGAGAGTGTGGCTTTGATTGCTTATAAAATAGAGAGAGCATGGCTTAGGTTTCTCAAAAAATAGTGAGAGCATTCAAACTTAAGATGCTCAAAAAATGATGAGAGTGTGGTTTAGGGTGACTGAGCTGACCTCAAAAATTATTGATCACTACCTACATAGTCCCATAGTAGGACCTCAGGTCACTATAGTTATACCCTTATAATGGAGGAACTTGACTAGTGTAGCTATCAATTAAAACAAAATAGGCACAGTTGGTAAAAAGGCATAGCATGGCATAGGCAAGTTGGTACATCAAGGCTTAATGTTGCCCCTAGTTTTCCCATAGGTAGTTATAAATAGGACATAATGACATAGAGCAATGGTACTAATTTTACCAAAGGTAGTTATAATTAGTAGCAAGATTGGTGGTAAGAAAGGAATAAAAAATAAAGGATACAACTATCAAAACTTCTATCATACTGCTCCAAAATATGATCTCTATCTAAATTACTTGAACCAATTGATGAAACTGATCAGATACCTTGATGCTAAAAATACTTAACGAATGGCAAAAACCAAGGTTAAACGGGCTAAGCTTTAGAAGACACCAAGTTAATAGTGTTGTTCCCAAAAATCTATCACTCATTTTTGGGACAACATATGAACTATTTTGGTCCTGTAGGCCAAAATTATCTCTTCCCTTCTCAATTTTTTTTGAACATTCAAATTCCTCATTTTTCAAGCTTTTTCAATTAAGGGATTAATAGGTACAATGGCTTCAATAGGAAAATTCTCTTAAAGGAGCAAGTTTCCAGCACTTAGGCATTTTCAAGATAGGTTCAACGCCTTGATTCAATAAAAAATGTTCATCGACAAGCTTCAAAAGAAGGATTGAACCATTGAACCATTGAACCTTGAACCAAATGGTTCAAAGGCTCAATGGGTTCAAAGGTTCAACAACGTCAGCTGGCTTAAAGAGTTAAGCGCTTTGTCAAAGGTTCAAAGTTCAACCGCTTAAGTAAGTTCAATTCTTTCAAAAGACTTAACAAAAAATAAAGGAATGAACCATTGAACCATTGAACCTTGAACCAAAATGGTTCAATGGGAGAAATGGGATCAACGGGTTCAATTGGTTCAATGAGGTTCAAAGAGATCAAAAGACTTAGAAGAAAAGAGGCTTCAAATGCGAGATTGAACCGTTGAACCATTGAACCAAAGTGGTTCAATCGGTCGGTTCAAGGGACTGCCCCAAAGCCAAAGGAACAAGTGCCCTTGTAGAGGGTAGTGAACCAAGGTCAAGTGCCCTTGCAGAGGGTAGTGAGCAAAAATGGACAAAGAGATTTTCTTTGGAAAAATGAATAAGGCAGAAAAGTTGGAATTCCTTTGAAAAAATGACTAAGGCCGAAAGGGAAGATTTCCTTCAGACTTTTTGTCCAAGGAAATTACTAAGTAAAGGAACTAAAAGAATTCCTTTGGAAAGATTTTCTATGGAAAAATGGCTAAGGCAAATCCTTCAGACAAATTATCTGAAGGAATTTGTTTGAACTTTTGTCTGAAGGAATACACCCGAAAGGAAAATCAGAAGCCTAGCAAAAAAACATTCAAAGCAAAGGGAAATCCTTCAGACAAATTGACTGAAGGAATTCCTTCAAACATTTTATCCAAAGGAAATGACGGATCAAGACCCACTAAAGGAATTATAGCCCAAGGGCTGCCCGAAGGATCCTGAAGGGTAGGTACCCTTACGGGGGGCTCCCAATGCCCACAATGTGGACCTTCTCAAAGACCCAAAGGGACACCTTCCCTTCAGGGCATTCTAAAGGCTGGATAAAATTTAGAAAAGAAATTCAAAAGACATAGATGAAAAGGAGACTTCAAAGAACAAGGATTGAATCATTGAACCATGAACCAAATGGTTCAGCTGGTTCAAAGGTTCAAAGGTTCAACCAGTTTGAAAAGATCAAAAGACTTAGACAAAATAAAGAAAGAAATGGAATGAAGAATGAACCAATGAATTGATTGAACCTTGAACCAAAAGAGTTCAAAGTTCAATGGTTCATAGGTTCAATAGTTAAAAGGAAGATCTAGACAAAGAAAGAACACGAAAGATTCTAGAGACCTTCAAAGGGATGGTTCAACCAAAGAGCAAGAAAATGATGGTTCAACCAGAGAATAAGGAAGCA
The DNA here is from genome assembly GCA_037957365.1 of Torreya grandis. Classification (NCBI taxonomy): domain Eukaryota; kingdom Viridiplantae; phylum Streptophyta; class Pinopsida; order Cupressales; family Taxaceae; genus Torreya; species Torreya grandis. The sequence continues at coordinate 2,181,165 of JARHVA010002734.1, forward strand.
AATGGAATAAAGGAACCAATAAAGATCACCTGAACCATCAAACCAAATGAACTTTCACAAGTTTAAAGGTTCATGTTTCAACATGGTTTAATCAAACAGTAACCAGTGACATCCCCATGGATGTCAAATTTAAAGTAATAGAATATCTGTTAACTTTCAAATATATAGTACAATTTGAAGGAAGATCCAAGTGACCAACTGAAAAGAAATCCTAAGAGCTCAAATTGCTACAGGGAAGGGAGAACAATACAAAAATATCAAAAATATCTACAAGGGAGTTATTTCCAGTAGGTGAAATAGTTGATCAAGTGGTCATATTAGCACACCAAATCAAGGATGCAACCTATTTTTCTTCCATGAAGTAAAAGAAAAATGGACAGCTACACAGACATCAGGATAAGGACCAGACAACTCATGCTAAAGAGGAGACATATAAGATAAATGGCCATGTCATAGTTAAGGTAATGCACTATTCCCAACATGGCTACCTTTGACAAAACTGAAAATGCATTCAAGGCATTGAATGTAGTGTGGGCCATCCCATGGGAAAAAGTGCCAAGCCTTTCTTGGCTGCTATACATTGTAATCTCTTGTATTATGAAAAATAGATCTTTTCCATTACAGAAGAAAAACTCTGCCCAAATTGAAAAGTGATTACTGAGACTTTGAGCTCAGAGTGTTGATCATATTACTTTATCTGAATGAAAAAACAAGTTACTTTCAGACTTTCTGCTATTATAGCTTGTGTTACCTTAGGAAATTGTTCTTATGTCTGTTTCTTAGGATCATTCTTGTTTATTTAATTTGACAAGCAGAACTAGTGGGAGTAATCCAGAAGATGTCTTGAAGCCAGTTACTTTCAGACTTTGTGTTGTCATAGTTGTCTTCAATGTATTTTTATTTTCTTTCTGTGTAAAGGATCTTGGGATGACTTTGTGTCCCCATTATCCTTTGTATTTCACTCTTTGGGTAGTTGAGGTGGAGAATTTGTGTTCCATTTCATCCTGCTAATTACTACGCCCTTGTTACCAGTTACCTATCACTACCTAAAAGAACTCTTGTTGTTTCTTGCAAGATCACTTTTGAAAGAAGAGAAGTGCATTCAATATTATCACCAAGATTTTTGCTTTGTCTATTAACATCATTTCTAAAAAAAGAGAGATGGATGGTGTAGACATACCCCTGAGTGTTATTTTATGCTTATATATATAGTATATAGCTCCTACATATTTATAGGGAACCTCCCCTTGATGAGAGGAGAGATTTGTCCACCTCTGATGTAGTAAACCAGCACATTTATCTAACCCATCTCCCTTACTATGGTTGAAGAGACCTATTTTGATCATCAGTTATTTGATTGACAAAATATTCACCCAACAATCTTTTTGGCAGCTCTGCTAGGGATTAAACATGCAGTTTGAAGCCTTAAGCTTCAAGCTAAAGTAGGACCAGTACTTTCCCATTTTTATTCTATAATCTAGCAACTCCACGCTATACTAGAAGTTAGAGAGCCCAAGGCATTGTTGATCCTATTTTTAAATTGGTGCAGAAGGGCAATTCTAATTTGTTCCCTCTCCAACTTCAAGTTCAACGATCCAGGAGTGTTCCTCCTACCCATACCAAGACACCAACACAAGGCAGAGCTTATTTTTGTATTGTTAGTAGAGCTTTGCCTATACATACTACACCCAAATTTTTTATCCCCTTTTTCCATAATCAAATCATGGCAGTTCAAGGCCCCTAGGGTAACACTTTTGGCCCACTCAATTTGACTCCACCTCTACATAAAATTCCACGCAGTTTAAGGAAGAATTTCCATAAATTCTTTGGTGATGGAAGAGTTCATCCTAATGAACACATTACAGCTTTTAGCATAGCCTATGGTGTGTGTTGACCAATCTTTCCCACAGGCAAAATCTCGGTCACCTTCTGCACCTGATTTGCATGGCCAGTTGATTTTGGGTTATGAGGTATGTCTTCAAGGTTTGACAGTTTCGTTTCAAGCATCGGTTCAGCCTAATTCATCAGTTAGCGGGTTTGGTTCAACGTTCATTATCCTCAGCTGAAGGGGGGTCCAAACTCATCACCCTAGGGAAGGGCAGGTGCTTCAAAGGCATCCAGGAAAGCTTTATGAAATTCATCTAAGTCTCACAAAAAAATGCAAAGTTTTATGCAATGGGCGGCAAAATTGCCACACACAATAGCAGTGGGGAAAAAAAGACTGCCAACACATGCAGTAGGTGGCAAAATTGCCATGCACAAAAGTAGCGGGAAAAAAGAAACCGGCAGTGAACTCGATCGACGTCGACAAAACTGCCACGCACGACAGCTAACTTAGTCGATGTCGGCAAAACTGCCATGCATGGTAGTAAATCAGCCAACATCAGCAAAATTGCTACATGCAGTCCATGACATTGGGTGTTAAAATTACTGCTCACAACATCAGGTGGCAAAAAAGACCTGCAAACACAAAAAAGGTCTTACCCAACAGGCAGAGGAGCAGGCTACACACAAAACAAGGCAGCAAGCATGGTCCTAGCAGACTTCTAACATCATCAATAGTATTTTCTCTCTTCTAAATGAAGACTAAAGCTACCACTTTCAAAGAAAAGGCCAATGAGACTTCTCTTGGCTCTTCCCATATAAATATGCAGACTTGGTCATTTTTTAAAGATCTTCTCCAATTTTGTAAAAGAGCACAGCTCTCCAAATTCTTCCCCTAAATCAATAAAATACAATTTTTGCCTCCATCTTGGATAGATCATCTGTGTATGTTATGAGTATTATTTGTGTTTAGTCATTATCTTCGATGCTTACACAGGTTAATGACAACAGAACAGCCATCTACAAGGCGCCAATTCTACAGCTGAAAGGAGAAGAGCAATATTTGAGAAGGACAGAATAGATAAAGTTGCTTGCAAGTGTGCATTCCACAGCACCTTGGTAAACCTCTGTTATGTATTTTCCATTATAGCCTCCCTATTAGTCTTAGCAGCCTAGTTCTTCTGCCAGATGTGTAGAGTATATTTGCATTTTTCTTGATTTTGAGAGTGGATGTGGAAGGTCAACATTTATTTTGGTGTATCACCTCTTTAGAGTAGGCTGTTTGTTTTCCTGTATTTTCTTCTCCCTTTTCATCCCTCCCCCAGTATATTTATATATCTATATTTTGCACTGCCTAGAACAAACAAGATACATCAGAGGGAACTAGCCCATACCTAGAGACTCTCCTCTCCTGCTTCGCCGTCCCATAGGTGAGAGAGGAGTTTCCATGTTGTGGGGAGATGGAAGGAACCTGTTTTCCTACCACTAGGTGCAATCTCCAATCATCAACAATTTTGGCACGCTCGGTGGATAGCAAAGGAACCACCAATACAACACCATGCATGTCAACAGTTTTGGCACGCCCAGTGGGACGGTGTTTTTATCAGTTTCTAATGTAGTAGTATTTTAGGATTGATGCTGGTCCTGCTACAATCATTTCAAAGATTTTTAGCATCTGGCAACTTTGATGGTAAGAGCTTAGTTCTTTATTTTAAGAATTGTCGCTTAAACTTCTATGCCAAAGGTTACAACAAGGTCAGCTTCAAGAGGGATCCCTTTTGTTTTCATTGAGCTACCTTTAAACTCTGCTAAAAGGCTCAAGTTTGAAAGAACTCGCCCTTATCCATTAGTAAATCCTCTTAGACTTGTTGCTAGGAACACCAACCTAGCTCAGCCACAGTTACAGCCCGTTACAGCCATGGCATTGCCTTTTGCAGCTTTTCACGGTGAGAGCCCTTTAAACCTCCCATGCTACAATCCAATTCCAAAAACAGCTCTAAAAAATGTGCCTTCTTTTGATGGAGTGGAACCTATTATAGTTGTTGAGCATATCAAGAATATTTCCAACCTTTGTAATATTCACAATATAATAGAAGAAAATATTGCCATCAGACTGCTAGCCTTGTCTCTGAAAGGGAAGGCTCTTGATTGGTATGGCACCTTGCCTGTGAATTCAATACATTCTTGGAACGAATTGGGCACCCATTTAATTGGTCATTTTGGGGAGAAAAGTGATGGTATCTCTCTTGTGGAGCAGCTAACGACTATAAAGAGAGCTCCACATGAGTATATGCAGGACTTCAACATGCGGTTTCAAAAGACTTGGGATAGAATTCCTGTCCTGGTAAGACCGACTCCCAGCTACGCTTTCTTATACTATTTAAAAGCATTAAACAGTGATATTGTTGTGAGGATCTAATCTATGGGAGGGCACATATTTCTTGCTGCTTACAACATTGCCATAGCAGTTGAGAATTGCTTGGTACAAGCTAGAAAGATCGCTCTTAGGCCCAACATGCCACTTTTCCCAGAGATGTTGCCCCCTATACAGACCGTTGTTCCCACCATTGCTCCCCTATCCACCATTGAGAAGCCAGCTATTGTTCCATCAAATGAACTACATGAGGTAAAAATCCTGTTGCAAAACATGTCAAGCAAACTTGTAGCTCTTAAAAGACAACAAGATCAAAATAACAAGCCGAATCTGGGTTATCAACATTATGGTCAAGCACCTATGAACCCTTTTCAATGCTATAGTCAAGGACAGGGTCAGCTCACTCAGACTAGGCCTTATCAAAATTATAACTCAGGCCCCTCTTCATCATCTAAAGCCATGGTGCCTACTCAGAATAACCTTGTACAGGAACAGCCTAGCTGTTCAACCATAAGACATGGTCAAGAGCAAGCTATCCATACGGATGATATGATGAATTTTTTCTAGAGTTTAGAAAATCAAGTTGTTGATCATTCCCAGTTTTTTGGGTTTTCAGTTCAGCCCAGCATGAGTAATAATCAAACTCAACCGGATTCTACTCTGATAAATCATGAAGAGGGTGAGCTCTGTGCAATTAATTATGGGGTCACTGTAGGCAATCAGGCTGATTGCATTATAGCCAATATGAGATTTAAAAGAAGAGCAATTGGAGAAGCACAGGTTTCCCCTCAGGCAGCAATGAATCTTCCACCACACCCTTTTCAAAGGGCCCCAATTTTTGGTCAATCGTCTGCACCTCCAGCTCCTCAGTCTACAGGTCCAGCTGGGATTAGCCCAAAGGAAAGCATGAAGGGAATCAGCCCCCAAGTGAATATAGTTGATCAAATGAAGAAATTGCATGTGAGCATTTCTCTATGGGATTCATTGTCTCTTCCAAGATAGAAGGACGTATTGAAGAAAGAATTGCATGAGCTAGATCGACAGGCCATCCCAGCAGACACTAATAACGTGCTAATGACGAATGAGCAGCTTTCTATGTCAGGTCAGGTAAAGAAAGAAGAAAGGACTCCCCCATTTTATGTATCTTTGATCATAGGGGATTTCTTAGTACACAATTGCATAATCGATAGCAGGGCCAACACCTCAGTAATGCCCAAGTGCATTGCTGATAAGATGGGATTACAGTATGAAGCAATGAACAAAGGAGTCTTGCAACTAGATGGGATGCCTGCAAAGATAGTCAGAATCTTGAAGGGATTAAGTTTAACATTGCATGCTTGCTCGACATTCTCAATCCCCCATGATATAGTGGTAGCGGATGTTCCTCCATATTTCACAATCTGTTTATCTAGGGACATTACGTCCAAGATAGGTGGCTATCTAGCAACGAACTGGTCATATCTGGTTTTTAGAACCAAGTACGGGACCAAAGTGAAAATTGAATCTGAGCCACTCTACAAGGACCATCTAGAGCCCTATTCACCCAAGGCAACAAACATCAGTTACACTATCATCGATCCAGAAGAGTCTCAGAAGGACCAATCTTCATCTTCTACTCTTGAAGGAGTCACAAATCTACTCTTGGATGAGTGGGGGAGTGATGACTTTGAGCATGATCCTTATAAGTTTATTGAAGAGGCAGACCTTGGCGTCTATTGCTTACTTGAAGAAGGTGCCGTCATGCCCAATATAATGAAGGAGAACAAAGAAGACCTCAGCCTATGTCAGCTATACTTCAACGGTTCCAGAAGTAAATTGGGCACTGGTGGTGGGGCAATGTTAGTTTCCCCTTCTAAAAAAAGTTACTTTTTAGCTTTTCATTTCCAGTTCTCTTGCACATGTAATGTTTCAGAATTTGAGTCTTTGATTCATGGACTTGAGTGGGCAAGAAAGAGAGGGATCAGGAAGTTGCAAATCCTGGGGGACAGTGAACTGATTGTGAACCAAATAAGAGGCCTAAACTTGACCAAGAACTCCTTGCTAAAGTCTTACAAGCACAAAGTCTGAGACTTGATGGAGGATTTCCTTGCTCTTAACATTACCTCAATTCCCAGAGAATAGAATAAGCAGGCTGATAGGCTGGCATCTGTTGGTGCCCAATTTGATGTTTCAAAAGAGATAAGCAGGAATTGTGGTTTGCACCATTTAAAAGTGGTGGTTCAGCCTTCAATTCTAGATAATATTACAAATTGGCAAGTCTTTGAAAGTGACCAGAAGATAGCTCTCTTCCTGCAGGAAGAAGCTGAGTTCACAGTCCATAATCAAGCAAAATTGCAGCAGCAATATGGAAATCAGGTTGTTCAATTGAAGAACAATAAACTCCCTAAGGGTCTGGTCACACTTGAAAGTATTTTCAATAGAGATGACCAACTAAAAAATGACAAGCATGCATCACTACCAAAGAGGAGAATTATGAAAAAGTTGAAATCTTCAAGGACAAGTTGCTAGCGCTTGGTAAGGTCTGCACGTTTCAAGAAAGGCAAGCTTTCATTCTGTTGTGTCAGGAGTTCACTGACATTTTTGCCTGGGATTATAGCGACTTGAAAGGCTTCGATCCAAGACTCGCCCAGCACACCATTGAATTAGAGGAAGGTGCAAAACTAGTCACACAAAAATAGAGGCCTGTTAATCTGATGATCGAACTCCTGATGCAGAAAGAATTGGTCAAGTTGATTGAGTCCGGCATTATATTTCTGATCAAACATTCCTCATGGTTAGCCAATTTGGTTCCAATTAGAAAGAAAAATGGGGAGATCAGGCTATGCGTTGACTTTAGAGACCTTAATAAAGTCTCTTTAAAAGATCATTATCCTCTATTGAACATGGAGTAGATCCTCCAAAAGGTAACTAGTTTCGAACATTTCTCCCTCTTGGATGGTTATTCGAGATATAATCAGATTCTGGTACGAGGTTGCAACCAATACAAAATAGCCTTCACTACTAAATGGGGAATGCTCACCTACCAAAAGATGCCTTTTGAGCTATCCAATGCTGGTGCTACTTTCCAGTGAGCCATGGACATGGCTTTTAGTGGTTTGATAAATAAGAATGTGCTAGTGTACCTTGATGATATAACGGTTTTCTTCAGGGAGGCAAGCCAGCACATGGAACACCTCAGGTAGATTTTTGAGAGGTGTAGGGAATTTGGCATCTCTTTAAATCCAAAGAAATATGTATTTGCTGTTCATGAGGGGAAACTTCTTGGCCACATTGTGTCCAAGGAAGGTTTGTCTATTGACCCCGAGAGAGTCTGCTCCATTATGGAGATGTCCCTACCAAAGCACAAGAAAGGCCTGCAGAGTTTCTTTAGCTGGATAAATGTCATTCGGAGGTTCATTCCAAATTTTGCTGAGATAGTTAAACCCCTAGCCTCTATGCTGAGGAAAGGTGAAGAATTCAAATGGACAATGCCAAGAAAAGATAGCTTTGAAGCCATCAAACAGGCTTTGACCCAGGCTCCCACTTTAATCAGCCCTGACTTCAATAAAGACCTCAATCTCTATACCTTCAACAATAAAGGAGTGATATCTACTATGCTTACTCAAGCAAATAGTGATGACCTCAAGCAACCACTCACCTTCTTCAGCCAAGGGTTAGAGAACTTTGAAATCAGGTACACTTACGTAGAGAAGCAAGTCCTGGCAGTAGTGCGCAGTCTGAAGAAATTCAGATATATGTTGTCAAACAACAAGATCCATCTCATGGTTCCACATCCTGGCATCAAATATTTCTTGACCAATCAAGACTTAAATGAGAAAAGAGTAGGATGAATCACCAAAGTGATGGAGTACAATATAGACATCAAAATCGCCAAAGTTGGTGAGAGGAAGGGGCCTATGTGAACAGCTAGCTACAGATTTGAGACAAAAGGGTGAAGACAACTTGCTGATCCATGATGCAGCCACTGTAGAAGAACCAACTGTCATAAGAGATTGGATGCTGGACATGAGGTGCTTCCTTCTTATGGGTGAATGTTCACAAGGTCTCGATAGGGCCAGAAGAAGGTATTTTAAACTTCAGTCCCTTCTTTATGTTTTGATTGATGGAGTATTATTTAGGAAGGATCTCTCTGGGGTTCTCCTAAGATGCATTGACCCCAGTCAGGCTGACAAGGTATTGGCTGAGTTTCACGATGGGCCAGCAGGTAGCCATTTCACCCCTAAGACCACAGTGGCTAAAATAATGAGAGTTGGCTATTTCTGGCCCACTCTTTTCAAAGATACCTATGCCTGGGTAAGGAAGTGCTAGAAGTGTGCACTTTTTGACGGAAAACAATGATTGGCTACCATGCCCCTATAGCCCATTCAAGTTGAACAACCATTCATGCAGTGGGGCCTAGATTTCATAGGGATGATAAATCCTCCCTCTAGTGCCAGACACAAATGGGTCCTGACCGCTACGAATTATTTCACCAAGTGGGTGGAAGCCATTGCTTTGAAGGAAGTGAATGAAAGCACAGTCTTGGATTTCGATGAAGACCTAGTGACACATTTTGGGGTCCCGACCACTATAATTTCAGACAATGCCTTGGCTTTTTTGGGAACTAAAACTAGTGAATGGATGCCTAGGTATGGTATATACCTTAGCACTTCGTCAAATTACTACCCACAAGGGAATGGGCTGGCTGAGTCCACTAACAAAAATTTGATCAGGATTATAAAGAGGACCATGGAAGAAAATTAGAAAACTTGGCATGCCAAGTTGAAGACAACTCTATGGGCCGATTGAATCACTCCGAAGAGAGCAATCAAAAATTCTCCATATACGCTTGTGTATGGAAGGGAAGTAAGGCTTCCCATCTCACTCAAATTGCTAGCACTAGATCTCACCCATGAGCTACAATTAGAAGAAGGAAGCAGCATGGAGGTCAGATTGTGCGAACTAATGGAGCTCCAAGAGATAAGGGACCGTGCCATGGTTGCCATGTCTAGTCGCCAGCAGCAAATAAAAAGACACTTCAACAAGAAATCTTCATCAAAGGATTTCACTAAAGGAGACATTGTCTTAAAATGGGACAAAGATAGAGTTAAGCCCAGAAAACATGCAAAATTTGATGCCCTCTGGAGCGGTCCTTACATGATTACTCAATGCAAGCAGTATAATGCATTCTAACTCTCCAAGTTGAATGGTGAAGAATTGCGTATCCCAGCCAATGGGATACATCTGAAGCATTGCCACTGATTTTTGGTTTAACTGTACATAGTTTCCCTTGTTTTTTTTCTTATTTTCCCTAAGTGTAGTTTGCACAGTTAGTTGTTTTTAGTCTTGTGTGTTTTCCCTTTGCTTGTGGGAGTAAATTCTATGCATTTTGATTTTCGGATTATCAAAGCTATTGCAAATTCTCTTGAAAGTCACCATCCAACTCCGCACCCAGTGGAATGTAAGGCAACTGGGTTCTAAGCATAGCAGGCACGCTTACCCTATGAGTCACCAATTTGTTGACCAATCTTGCCCACAAGTGAAATCTTGATCACCTTCTGCACCTACTTTGCATGGCTAGTTAATTTCGAGTTATGAGGTCTGTCTTCAGGGTTCGACAGTTCCATTTCAAGCATCGGTTTGACCTAATTCATCAGTCAGTGGGTTTGGTTCAATGTTCATTGTCCTCGTCTGAAGGGGGGTCCAAGTTCATCACCCTAGGGAAGGGCTGGCGCTTCAAAGGCATCTAGGAAAGCTTTATGAAATTTGGCTAAGTCCCACAAAAAAATGCAAATTTTTATGTAATGGGCAGCAAAATTGCCATGCACAGTAGCAGAGGGGAAAAAGAGACTGCAAACACATGCAGTAGGTGGCAAAATTGCCGCACACATCAGCGGCAGGAAAAAAGAAATCAGCAACAAACTCAGCCGACGTCGGCAAAACCACTGCGCACGACAGCTAACTCGATCGACATCAGCAAAACTGCTGTGCACGACAGTAAATCGGCCAATGTCAGTAAAATTGTTGCATGTAGTCCACGACATTGGGTGGGAAAATTACCACTCACAACATCAGGCGGCAAAAAAGGCCTGTAAAGCACAGAAAAAGGCCCACCCAACAAATAGAGGAGCAAGCCGCACGTAAAACAAGGTAGAAGCATGGTCCTAGTAGACTTTTGATGTCATCAATAGTATTTTCCCTCTTCCCAATGAAGACTAAAGCTGCCACTTGCAAATAAAAGGCCAATGAGACTTCTCTTGGCTCTTCCCATATAAATACGTAGACTTGGTCATTTTTAAGGATCTTCTCCAATTTTGTAAAAGAGCACAGCTCTCCAAATTCTCCCCCTAAATCAATAAAATATAGTTTTTGCCGCCATCTTAGATAGATAGTCTGTGTATGTTATGAGTATTATTTGTGTTTAGTCATTATCTTCGATGCTTGCACAAGTTAATGCCAACAGATCAGCCATCTACAAGGTGCCAGTTCTACAGTTGAAAGGAGAAGAGCAATATTTGAGAAGGATAGAATAGAGGAAGTTGCTTGCAAGTGTGCATTCCACAACACCTTGGTAAACCTCTGTTATGTATTTTCCATTATAGCCTCCCTGTTAGTCTTAGCAGCCTAGTTCTTCTGCTAGATGTGTAGAGTATATTTGCATTTTTCTTGATTTTGAGAGTGGATGTGGAAGGTCAACCTTTATTTTGGTGTATCACCTCTTTAGAGTAGGCTGTTTGTTTTCCTATATTTTCTTCTCCCTTTTCATCCCTCCCCCAGTATATTTATATATCTATATTTTGCACTACCTGAAACAAACAAGATACATCAGAGAGAACTAGCCCATACCTAGAGACTCTCCTCTCCTGCTTCACCATCCCACAGGTGAGAGAGGAGTTTCCATGTTGCAGGGAGAGGGCAGGAACCTATTTTCCTGTCACTGGGTGCAATCTCTAGTCGTCAACAGTGTGATAGGTGTGGAATTTGAGGACATGGTAGTCATGTTTTTTATGGAAACACTACAAGGCACTTCTATAGACTAGTTCTACCATCTACAAGCTAGGTCAGTGACTGATTGGGACACTCTTAAAGCTAAATTTGAAGTCAGGTTTAAGCCTGCAAAAGATGCACATGCCTTGTTGGCCAAGATCACACAAATGAAGAAGGAACCTCATGAACCTATGAGGGACTTCATTGCCAAGTTTGAAAAGTTGAGGAACTGGATTCTTACAATTACTCAGCCCACACTTGAGAACCTTAAATGCTTCTTCATCAACTCGTAACTGCTTGAAGTAAGTTTTCTACTGAGACCTGCTAGCCACATAGACCTTGTTGCTGGTCAGGACTTGGCTATTGAGGTGAAATATAACCTTATCTTGGTAGAAAAGATAAAGAGAGATCCTAATAGAGTTAAATCCTCTTCATCTTCTAAATACTCACCTACAGCCACCACTGATCCAATGGTGTAGAAGCTGACAAATGAGTTGTTAGCTCTTAGAAAGCAAATGGTACAAGGGATGTCATCCGCTCCTTCATACAGAGATGTACCAAGGAGGACATTCCCTAATTAGTCATACCAAGGTAATGCTATCAAGAATCAAAGGAAAACTAACCGTCTTCCTCCCCCATGGGGGAACCTTGCCATTGAAGCACCTCTAACCAATTCAGCAGTGGGATATCTTGAAGCTAAATCAGATTTCTCCTTCCAGCTTGAATTGAACCTAGCAGACAATGTTAATTTCTTCACAGAGGAAGAAGAAGAATTGGCTGGTGACTCCAACATTGGTTTCCTAAATTACTAGGATGAACCTAGAAGTGAAAGTAAAAGCAGCTAAGGGATCATATGTTGTATTCATCCAGTCTAAGAATCAATCAACCTTGCAAGCTGATAAAGAAAAATTAGAAGAGTGACCTCAACCAACAATTTTAATTGCTAAGCGAGGAACCACTCTGCCTTTCCAGCCAAAGAATTGCAAGAAAGGTAAGTACATCAAACATCCCTCTGCCTTCTACTTCAAATTTGTAGACCAGTCCTCCCCCTCCCAAAACTAAAAAGGATGAACTCCCATCCTCTATAACTAGTTCATTTCAAACATTTGATATAATTGACCATATAAAGAAAACCAAAATTCAAATGTCTAAATTTGAATTCCTGCAATCCAACCCTAAGCAATTAGATAAGTTGGTTTAATGTGTGAAGAACTAAAACATTCCTATAAGATAAGCAATTCTAAAGGTGACTCATAATTCCCCCAAGAACACACCCAGCAAAAACAACCTTGTCATTAATCCTCCTGCTACTCCTGAGAGGACTGAACCATTTTATGTCTCCCTACTGATAACTGGAAATCAGCTGAACAATTACATCATTGGTTCTGGAGCTTCTAACAATGTCATGCCTACCAAAGTGGTAGAATCCTTTGGTCTCACATTGACCAAGACATTTGGGAGATGTTTCTCCATGGAGAACAAACAAGTACCACTTATTGGGCAAATCAAGGATGCCCAATTTGTATTTACAATATTTCCAAACAAGAGAATCAATATGACTATCCTAGTGGCTAACATCCCAGCATCATATGGCATCCTTCTTGGGTGAAATTTATGAAAATATGTTAGAGGAGAATTGAGCGTGGACCTATCTGAGGCAAGGATTCTAGTCAAAGGCATTATGCAAAGATTGCTCCCTGAGAAGGAAGCAAAATATGTGGTCACTCAAACATCAACACTTGAAGCTCAAATTTTGTTTGAGTCTTCAGGCATGGGTGACTACTTTATATCCATAGAAGAAGTCCATGAGGCATCTGATGAAGCTCTTAAAGGTGACAATCTGAAAATTAGTTTAGATGGAACAACAGAAGAATTGGTGGAGCACAGTGCAAGTGCAGAAAAATCTCCCCTCCAAACAAAGAAGAATTTAAGGAAAAATTAGTGTCTAATGAGGTATGGATTCTAGAATTTGATGACAACTACTCCTCTACCAGTTTAGGAGCTGGGGTTGTGCTAATATCTCCTCAAAGAGATATTTTTCTTTCATCATATAAATTATAGTTTAGTAATACAAATAATGTAGCTAAGTATGAATATCTATTACTTAGATTGAGGGCTACTCGAGACAAAGACATAGCTCTTTCATGCTAAAGGAGATGCTAAACTGGTGGTTTGTCAAGTGAGAAACCTGTATCAAACCAAAAATGAGAGATTGTGCCACTACCGCAATCTAGTCTGGGATCAGATTGAAAGCTTTTATGCTTTCAACATCTCTGCCATACCTAGAGAATTCAATGATCGGGCTGATGCACTAGATGTTTTAGCAACTCTATTAGTTCCTCACCTTGATTTTAAAGGAGATAGATACATTATTAAACTGGTCTTTTGACCAAGTGGGCCTGACAACGCCAATCATTGGCAAGTGTTCAATGGTGACAACTAGATAAATGCCTTCCTGGAGCAAAAGGATAGCTTTCAACAGCTTCACTTCGAAGGCAGTGAGCCTCAAAAGTTTGAACCAACCCTTAAATCAAGTTCAAATGCAGGTAAGGAATTCCTATAGTTGAAAGGGAACAAAATCCCTAAAGGCCAGGTTTCCCTTGAGAAACTGTTTGACAAACATGACAAGTTCATCAAATAGTAGCAAACAAATTCAAGCTCCTCCCAAGAGTTTAATCAAGTAAATCTGGGTACCAAAGAAAATCCCAAGATGGTGAACATTGGAAAGTGATGTAGTTAGGAAGAGAATTTCAAGTTCACTACTCTACTCAGCTAGTACATGGATGTCTTAGCATACTCCTATGATGATTTGAAGTCACTCAGGCCTAAAAAAATTTGCCATGAAATTCCTCTCAAGACTGACTCAGTGCCTTACAAGCAAAAAGCTAGGTAGTACAATCCAAAGATATCAGGTACTATTCTATCTAAAATATAGAAAATATTGAATGATAGAATAATTTTCCTAATCTATCATTCCACATGGATTGCAAACATAGTGCCTATAAGGAAGAAGAATGGTGAAATTTGCCTTTATGTAGACTTTAAAAATTTAAATCAATCATCCTTAAAGGATAACTATCCTCTGCCCATCATGGATCAATTCCTTTAGATAGTAACTAGTTTAGAGATGTTATCAATGCTAGATGGCTTCTTAAGATACAATCAAGTTAAAGTTGGTAAAGCAGACCAACATAAGACTGCCTTCACCATGCCTTGGGGCACATTTACATACTAAAGAATGCCTTTTGCCCTGATAAATGCTGGCACCACCTTCCAAAGAGCAATGGAACTTTCTTTCAAAGATGAAATGGGTAAGTTCATTATAGCGTACTTGGATGATTTAACAGTCTTTTCTAAGCATCACCTTGACCACATGTGCCATTTGCAACAAGTGCTGAAATGTTGCTGCTAGAATGGCATTTATTTGAATCCCAAGAAGTCTATTTTTGGAGTAATAGAAGGGAAACTTCTTGGAAACATTGTGTCCCAAGAAGGCATAAATATTGAATTAGAAAGAGTCAAGTCCACATAAGATCTTACTTTGCCTACAAGTAAGACTGCAGTTCACTGTTTCTTCAGAAAAGTAATTTTTTTACGAATGTTCATCCCTGAATTTGCTGAGAAGACTCACCATATTGTAAACATGATGAAGGGAAAGGCCACATTCAGCTGGATTGAAGAAGGAAAATTTGCATTCCAAGATATTAAGATAGGTATTTCCCACGCCCCAATTCTAGTTTGTCCAGACTATAACAAGGATTTCACAATGTATAGTTATGCTTCTGAGCACACACTTTTAGCAATTTTGGTTTAACATAACCAAGAAGGTGTGGAATATCCTATTTATTTTATGAGTTTTTCTCTCAAAGCTCATGAGCTAAAGTACTTAAACATGGAAAAGTGTGCTTATGTAGTGGTGAAGGCAGTGAAGCATTTCTCCTTCTACATCCTAAATTCACACACTACTGCCCTAGTTCCTGACACCACAGTCAAATCCATATTAACTCAATGGGAGTTTGGGATGAAAAGAGGCAATTGGATTGCTAAAATTGAGGAGTTTGATCTACTCATCAAGCCAATGAAGCTGGTGTGAGGAAAGGGCCTATGCCAATTGATTGCTGACAATAAACCAAAACAAACAAGGCATGAAGAAGAAATTGAAGACATGCCAATAGTCCTCTTTGTCTCCACCACGAATGAGTGGTATTCAGGTATTATTCATTTCCTTACTTATGGTGAGTGTCCTACTCACCTATCTCATAAAGAAAGGAGGACTATCACGCTGAAAGCTACCAATTTTGTCCTCTAGGACAATGGCCTGTATAAGAGGAGCCTTGATGGAGTGTTCCTTTGCTGCATGGATAAAGAGCAGCAGAACCAACTTTTGAAGTCCTTTCATAATTTGGCCTATGGAGGACTTTTTTTTCTCTTTTAACTACCCATAAGATTCTACGAGCCAAGTACTACTGACTCACTCTATTTCAAGATGCATACAAATGGGTAAGAAATTTTGAACTATGCCAACAGTTTGTTGGAAGACCCAAGTTAGCTACCCTACCTCTCAAGATAGTGGTGATAGTGTTAAGGTGTGGAGCTAAAAGCTTCACCTAAGTCAAACCGGGAGGTTTTTAGAGCTTGATAGTTGTCGGCGTCGACAGGCCAAAACCTACATCGGTCAGGGGACAGTGCAAGGGAAACTGGCATCGGCAAGAGATCGGCCAGCGTCGGTCACCTCCAGTCAGGCAGGGACCAACATCGATTGTCTGTGGCAGTCAGAACTGCTATTGACGAATAGTCAGTTAAGTGAAATTAGATTTTGCATGATAAAGACCAGTTCGAGTCTTTGAGCCGCTTGTCTAAATTAGTGTATGCATGAGATCTATATAATAGACTCATGGGTTGTATTGTTGAGCATTGAAATTGTAGAACCCTAAGTGTGGAGCTTGGAGAGTTCTTCCCATGGTGGAATCAATTAAGATTCCCCATGTATGTAAGATCAGGTTTGATATGCAGGGTGTTGCAGGATCATGGTGGAGATCTACATGTGATAAGTAAGATCAGGTTGGTCTATAGGGATGTGTGTATGCGAGGGTTAGAACAAGATTGACGAAGGAGCAAGATCAAGGTGACAGCAATACATAAGGAGTAGGATCATGGTGAGATCTACTTGGAGTACTGGTTTGTACTCGATTGTACTTGATGTACAATGAGGTGAACAACAGCTTGTGTTAGTTGTTAGTTGTGACCTATGAGAGAAGATTACTCAGGTGGGAAGATTACTTGGAGCCCTTGAGGAGGAAGGCTCACAGAGGTGGAAGAAGAGTGTGATCTCTTTATTGTAATTTCCTTTGTAATGAGTTGAATACAATTGTGTGTTGCCTCTCATATTCTGTGTGTTTTCTCATTGATAGTTATTTGTTCTTCTAGTTATTTCTGCATGTAAGTTGCTTATACAATGGTAATCATGTGTGCTCTTAATTCTGACAAGTTGTGTTAGAGCTTTGGGGAACTTAGGTCCTATCAAATGTTATTAGAGCAAGGTTGGATGTTCTCATAGCGAGTTTGACTAATAGATGGCCATATCTGGTTAGTGGTTTGTTGATTACAGGTTACTCACAAGGGTTTCTGATTGAGTGGGAGTATAACAACGGCAGAAGAAGGTAAGCTGAGGATGAAGAAATTTAGGCATAGGATTAACACCACAAGGAGTGTGGTGGGTTATCTTCAAGTGGGAGCTTGAAGTGGAATACTAGCCTAGATGTAGATTAGATAGAGTACTGGTATGGGTATAGGTGCAGCTCTTTATCTCCAAGTGGGAGATTGTTACAGTGTGGAGCTAAAAGCTTCACCTAAGGCAAACAGGGAGGTTTTTGGAGCTTGACAGTCACCGGCGTTGGCAGGCCAAAACCGACATCGATCAGGGGACAGTGCAAGGGAAACCAACATCGGCAGGAGATCGGCCGGCATCAGTCACCTCCAATCAAGCAGGGACCAACGTCGGTCGCATGTGGTGGTCAGAATTACTATTGATGAATAGTCAATTAAGTGAACGCGGAGTTTGCATGATAAAGACGAGTTTGAGTCTTTGAGCCGCTTGTCTAAATTAGTGTATGCATGAGATCTATATAATAGACTCGTGGGCTATATTGTTAAGCGTTGAACTTGTAGAACCCAAGTGTGGAGCTTGGAGAGTTCTTCCCATGGTGGAATCAAGTAGGATTCCCCATGTATGTAAGATCAGGTTTGATATGCAGGGTGTTGCAGGATCATGGTGGAGATCTACATGTGATAAGTAAGATCAGGTTGGTCTGTAGGGATGTGTGTATGCAAGGGTTAAAACAAGATTGGCAGGGGAGCAAGATCAAGGTGATAGCAATACATCAGGAGCAGGATCATGGTGAGATCTACTTGGAGTACCGGTTCATACTTGATTATACTGGGTGTACAATGAGGTGAATAATAGCTTGTGTTAGTTGTTAGTTGTGACCTATGAGAGAAGATTACTCAGGTGGGAAGATTACTTGGAGCCCTTGAGGTGTAAGCCTCACAGAGGTGGAAGAAGAGTCTGATCTCTTTATTGTAATTTCCTTTGTAATGAGTTAAATATAATTGTGTGTTGCCTCTCATATTCTGTGTGTTTTCTCATTGATAGTTATTTGTTCTTCTGGTTATTTTTGCATGTAAGTTGCTTATACAATGGTAATCATGTGTGCTCTTAATTCTGACAAGTTGTGTCAGAGCTTTGGGGAACTTAGGTCCTATCAGATAGAAGATCCATTTCAGCAATGGGGAATCAATTTATTAGTGCTATAAACCCATCTTCAAGTGCTAGACATGATTATGTCCTCATAGCCATAGATTACTTCACCAAGTGGGTGGAAGTTATTCTAACCAAGCATGATACTTTAGAAGTAGTGTGCAATTTCTTCAAGGAGAACATCATTTCCAGGTTTGGGGTCCTAACCAAGATTGTCATAGACAACACAGCTTGTTTCTCTTCCTAGGAGATTACTCAGTTCTATTTTTACTATGGGATTACACTCCCACCCTTTTGATTATTTCCCCTAAGGGAATGGATAAGTTGAATCAAGTAACAAGAACCTAGTGACTATCATCAAGAAGTTGGTAGATGACAACCAATGAACATGGCATAAATCATTAGTTGATGCTTTATGGGCAGATAGAATTACACCCAAGAGGGCAATTGTTATGTCACCTTTCTAACTTCTTTATGGTCTTAATGATGAGATACCAATCACCCTAGAATTGCTAGCATTGAAATTAGCTAAGGCAATTGAAGATCAGACATATGAAAGCTCCTTCGATAAGAGGATCATGTGCCTGACTGAGCTGGATGAGCAGTGAACTATGGTGGTAGACCGAATTGCTATGCATCAAAGTCTGGTGAAGAAGCTCTTTGACTAGAAAACAAAAAACCATGATTTCCAGATTGGAGATCAAGTCCTATTGTGGGACAAGATAAGAGAACCAAAGGGAATGCATGGGAAATTTGACTCCCTATGGAGAGGCCCATTTACTATTCATCAGCTCAATGGTGAAAATATTTTTCTGTTGAAGTATCAAGATGGCACACCCTTCTCTTTGCCTCATAATGGGTAGCATCTGAAGCACTTCAATTCTTGAAGTATCAGATAAGTTTACCTGTACATATGTATATTTATATAGTCTTTATTTCTATTGTGTGTTGTTCATTTTCATTTTTGGCACCTTTCTTTTTTAGATAGCATGACTCCATAGCCCAATGGCATACTTCAAGGCACTAGAGATTTTGGTTTCTACTCCCCTCAGCTATTCCAAGTTTTCAACTGAAGGAAGTTCCCCAACTGGAGGGGACAACATATGAACTATTTTGGTCCTATAAGCCAAAATTATCTCTTCCTTTCTCAAAAATTATTCAAAACATTTAAATTCCTCATTTTTCAATCTTTTTTAGTTAAGGGATTAGCATGTTCAATGGCTTCAATAGGCAAATTCTCTCAAAGGAGCAAGTTTCCAGCACTTAAGCATTTTCAAGATTGGTTCAATGCCTTGGTTCAATCAAAAATGTTCATCAGCAAGCTTTAAAATAAGGATTGAACCATTGAACCATTAAACCTTGAACCAAATGGTTTAAAGGTTCAATGGGTTCAAAGGTTCAATGGGTTCAAAGGTTTAACAACATTGGCCAGCTTAAAGATTTAAGCACTTTGTCAAAGGTTCAAAGTTCAACTACTTAAGTAAGTTCAATTCTTTCAAAAGTCTTAGTGAAAAACAAAGTAATGAACCATTGAACCATTGAGTCGTTGAACCTTGAACCAAAATGGTTCAATGAGTTCAATCAGTTCAATGAGGCTTGAAGAGATCAAAAGACTTAGAAGAAAAGAGGCTTTAAACGTGAGATTGAATCATTGAACCATTAAATGAAAGTGGTTCAATCAGTTGGTTCAAGGGATTCCCCAAAGCCAAAGGAATAAGTACCCTTGTAGAGGGTAGTGAACCAAGGCCAAGTACCCTTGCAGAGGGTAGTGAGCAAAAATGGACAAAGAGATTTTCTTTATAAAAATGAACAAGGCAGAAAAGTTGGAATTCTTTCAGAAAAATGACTAAGGCCGAAAGGGAAGATTTCCTTCAGACTTTTTGTCTGAGGAAATTATTAAGTAAAGGAACTAAAAGAATTCCTTCAAAAATATTTTCCATGGAAAAATGGCTAAGGCAAATCCTTCAGTCAAATTGTCTGAAGGAATTCCTTCGGACTTTTGTCTGAAGGAATTCCTTTAGACTTTTGTTCGAAGGAATTCACCTAAAAGGAAAAGTAGAAGCCCAGTGGAAAAGCATTCAAAGCAAAGGCAAATCCTTTAGGCAAATTATCTAAATAATTCCTTGGGACATTTTGTCTGAAGGAAATGAAGGATCAAGACCCATCGAAGGAATTAAAGCCTGAGGGGCTGCCCGAAGGATCCCGAAGGGTAGGTACCCTTGCGGGGGGCTCTCAGCACCCACAAAGTGGACCTTTCTCAAAGACCTAAAGGGACACCTTCCCTTCAGGGCATTCCAAAGGCTAGCTAAAGATGTAGAAAAGAGATTCGAAAGACTTAGACAAAAAGGAGACTTTAAAGAGCAAGGATTGAACTGTTGAACCATGAACCAAATGGTTCAACTGGTTTAAAGGTTCAACCAATTCGATAAAGATCGAAAGACTTAGACAAAATTAAGAAAGCAATGAAACGAAAAATGAACCAATGAATTGATTGAACCTTGAACCAAAAGAGTTCAAAGTTCAATGGTTCATAGGTTCAATGGTTCAAAGGAAGCTCCAGACAAAGAAAGAACATGAAAGATTCTAAAGACTAGTTTAAAGGGATGGTTCAACTAAGGAGCAAGAAAATGATGGTTCAACTAGAGAGAAAGGAAGTGAATGGAACAAAGGAACTAATAAATATCACTTGAACTATTGAACCAATGAACTAATGAACTTTCACATGTTCAAAAGTTCATGTTTCAACATGGTTCAATTAAACATTAACCAGTGACGTCCCCACAGACGTCAAATTTAAGGTAATGGAATATCTGTTAACTTTCAAATATATAGTACAATTTGAAGGATGAGCCAAGTGACCAGCTGAAAAGAAAGCTCAAGAGCTCAAATTGCTATAGGGAAGGGAGAACAATACAAAAATATCAAAAATATCTACAAGGGAGTTATTTCTAGTAGGTGAAACAGTTGATCAAGTGGTCATCTGAGCACACCAAATCAAGGACGTAGCCTATTTTTCTTCCATGAAGTAAAAGCAAAATGTACAACTATGTAGACATCAGGAAATGGACCATACAACTCATGCTAAAGAGGAGACATATAAGATAAATGGGCATTCCATAGTTAAGGCAATGCACTATTCCCAACATGTCTCCCTCTAACAAAACTAAAAATGCATTCAAGGCATTGAATGTAGCATGGGACGTCCCATGGGAAAAAGTGCCAAGCCTTTCTTGGCTGCTATACATTGTAATCTCTTGTATTATGCAAAAGAGATCGTTTCCATTACAGAAGCAAAACTTTGCCCAAATTGAAAAGTAATTACTGAGACTTTGAGCTCAGATTGTTGATCATATTACTTTATCTGAATGAGAAAGCAAGTTACTTTTAGACTTTGTGTTGTTATAGCTTGTGTTACCTTAGGAAATTGTTCTTATGTCTATTTCCTAGGAGCATTCTTGTTTATTTAATTTGACAAGCAGAACTAGTGGGAGTAATCTAGAAGATGTCCTGAAGTCAGTTGCTTTTAGACTTTGTGTTGTCATAGTTGTCTTCAGTGTGTTTTTAGTTTCTTTCTATGTAAAAGATCTTGGGATGACTTTGTGTCCCCATTATCCTTCATATTTCACTCTTTGGGCAGTTGAGGTGGAGACTTTGTGTTCCATTTCATCTTGTTGGTTACTATGCCTTTGTTACCAGTTACCTGTCACTACCTGAAAGAACTCTTGTTGTTTCCTGCAAGATCACTTTTGAAAGAAGAGAAGTGCCTTCAGTATTATCACCAAGATTTCTCCTTTTTCTATGAATATCATCTCTAAAAAAAGAGATATGGATGGTTTAGTCCTACCCCTGAGTGTTATTTTTTGCTTATATATATATATATATATATAGTATATAGCTCCTACATATTTATAGGGAACCTCCCCTTGATGAGAGGAGAGATTTGTCCACCTCTAATGTAGTAAACCTACATATTTGGCCGACCCATCTCCCTTGCTATGGTTGAAAAGACCTATTTTTCTCATTAGTTAGCTAATTGACAAAATATTCACCCAACAAATAGAATGGAAGTGGAAAGTGGATATGGTGAAGAGATGGATAAGGATGGTATTTTTACAAAGAATAATAGTGATAAAATGGAATCTTATAGACAATACACCTTAGCATTCAAGCATAGGACTACTTGAGATGAATAATATTCATCAACTTCAGAAGTTCATCAGTATCTGTTGTGGTAAGCATGTATTCTCTTGATCCATAATCTACAATGATGATGAAAGGCCCTATCTAGTTTGGTTTGAATTTCCTTTTATGCTTCTTCTTAACCATGGTATTCTTTTGGTTTTCTTTAGGAGCAAGATCACCAAGTTTAAATGTTCTATACTTAACATGTTGATTATAGTGGCCTTTGAGTTGGTTTTGATATGCTTGAAGATTGTTGAGCATGGTTGTGCGTTTTTCATCAAGTAGATCTAACTCTTGTAGGTGCACTACTCGATAGTCATGATCATTTAGGACATGATTGAAAGAGATGTGTAATGAAGGTAATTTGACCTCAATGGGAAGGATGGCTTTAGTACCATAAACAAGTGAGTATGGAGTGGCTTCTATGGGGGTACAACGATTGGTATGGTATGCCTAAAGGGAAGGGAATATCTAGAGGTGTCAATCATGATCGACATCATTGAAAATATTTTTGAGAATGTTGAAAATGGTTTTGTTGGATGCCTCAGCTTGGCCATTACCTTGAGGGTAATATGTTGTAGAAAAATGTTGTGTGATGTTGTATTCAATACATAGTTGTTCTACATCCTTGTTCTTGAATGATCCTCTATTATCAAATATAATGTCAAAGGGGATACCATAGTGGTAAATGAGATGGTTGAAAATGAATTTGGAAATTTGCTTTCCAGTCATGTAAGTGAGGGGTATAGCTTCAACCCACTTAGTGAAATATTGGTGGCAGTAAGGATATATTTATGGATATTGAATGAAGTGGGGTTAATCTTCCTAATGAGATCAAGTCCCCATGTATAAAATGGCCATGGTGTCAACATCAATTTTAGAGTTTTGACTAGGGCATGAATCATATTAGCATACCATTGACATTTGTCACACTTTTTTACATAGGCAGTGGCATTTACGTCCATTATGGGCCAATAATAACCAATACATAAAAGCTTTTGGATAGGATTGACTTGATAGAATTAGATCCACACACTCCTTCGTGAACTTCTCTTAATGCTAGTGTAGACTCTACCAAAGTTAAAAGATGAATCAGAGCTCCATCAAAACTATGATGGTAAGGGGTGGATCCAAGTAGAGTATAATGAGTGGAATGATGAATGAAGGCTTTTATTTATTTTCAAGATAGGTTAGGTGGCAGAACTTGGTCATGAAGGTAGTTGTAAAGTTTTGAGTACTAGATAGAATTAGGACCAATAATATCACAAATCATGGCAATGATTAAAGGTTCATGAGCTGGTACTAAAAAATTCTCAACAAGGAACTGATACTCTCTAGATTTATCTATTTATCGAATCAGAGAGCTAATAGTAGCCATGGCATCTACAATTTTTTTATTATCCCTCAGTATTTGCTCAAAATAAATATTGACAATTTGTTATTTAAGAGTTGTTAAGTTGTGGAGCTAAAATCTTCACTGATGCAGACATGGAGGAGGGTGCAGAAGGGTTGCTGAGTGCCATGGACACTGGCATCGGTTAGGCCAACCGACGTCGACAGGATGGAGTAAGAAAGCAACCGGCGTCAGTCAGAGATCGGCCGGCGTCGGTGACCCCTAGGCAGACAGGGACCGGCATCGGTCGCCTGTGTGGTTCGACTGCGAGTTTATTACGGGCAATTGGTTAACGAACCAAGTGTTTGCATGCTTAGGGCTAATTATAGACTAAGAGCTACAGATCTAATTATTATACTAGGAGTCTAATTATTGTTTGGATGAGATCTATATAATAGACTCATGGTTGTATTGTAAAAGGTGTAGCTAGGGAGTAAGAGAGCATAATTATAAGCTCCTTCGGTGTGTGAGGTAGAGCAATGGTGTGTTCCTTCTAGTGCCACAGTACCAAGGTGGGTGTTGGATTGGAGAATCAGCAGGGTTCTTCAGGAGTGTATGATCTTAGTCATCAGGTGTGCATGGCTTCTATAGGAGATCTACATGGTAAGTAAGATCATTGATATGCAGGTGTATGTGTGTGCAAGGTCAAGGTTCACAGGTGTGTAGAACCAGCTTGATCTATAGTTTGGAGATCGATAGGACAGTAACACAACAGGGAGCAATATCAGGAGAGATCTACTTGTGGAGTACAGGTGTGTACTTGTGGAGTGCGTGGAGCACTTGTGGAGTGCGTGGAGCACAGGTGTAAGGTGAACACCAACTCTGTGTTTGAGTTGGGTGTTGGGACCTAGTAGAGAGAGCTTTGAGGAAAGAAGTACTGTTCACTTGAGGTGTGGGAAACCTCTGAAGAGGTGGTGGAGAAGAAGTGGCATCTTCTTTATTATATTCTTTTTTGTATGAGTATTAATACAAGTTGTGTATTGTCTCTCATATCTTGTGTTATTTTTGGATTCTAGTTACTTGTTGATTTTGGTTAATTTCCGCATATTAAGTTGCTTGGATTAGTAATCAATTGTGTGCTTCCGGGTTGGTCATATTCCCAACAAGTGGTATCAGAGCATGTTTATTGTTCTAGGTTCCTGACAAGTGGTATCAGAGTTAAGGTTGCAGGAAGCAGGTTTTGTGTTTGGTTACAGGTCACTCTCAGGGGTTTTTTGATTGAGTGGGAGTAGAGCAATAGCAGATCATAGTAAGCTAAGGATGGAGGAGTTGAAAAGCACAGATGGTCACTTATGGTCCGATGGAAAGAAAGAGCAGGTAAAAGGATATTGTTGGTTTGTGGAAGATCAGCATGGAGGAACTGAAAAAGTAGATGTTGCAAGTTATGTGGCACAGGATGCTCTAGGAGGTTTCTTGGATAAAGTTGAATCTTATTTTACAGGTTCGGTTGCCTCTTTCCATGTGGCCCTAGATAGAGGAGCTGGTGAGCCTTGTCATAGAATTGGCAAAGGGGAAGTGAAGCTGAAATTGTAGATGGCCAACACATGGGTGTTGAAGGAGGTCATGCAGGTCCCAAGTTTGGAGAGTTGGCTAATTTCTTCAGAAGAGTTGGGTGATGGGAGATGTACGAGAACTCTCACAATGGATACACTTGATTTAGCTGGTGGTAAGAAAATAGGTACTCTTTATCTACTTGTTTATATTACTGTTTCTTCTTTTGTTGCGGAGACGTGGCTTCGTAGGCTTGGTCACATGAGCAGGAAGGAGATGCATGTTCTTAAGCGGAAGATAGATATATTTGACAGGCTTAAGAACTGGAAAGCCTTGGTGTTCTTGGAGGAGATGGCGGATAGAGATCAGTGGATGGGGCTGGATACTTCTGAGTAGGGCAGTTTGGACATGGGGATTGATTCAAAAGAGCTCGCGGGTAAAAAGTCATCACTCACAAGAAACACAGGTACCAGCGTCGATAGGAAAACTAACGTCAGCAATTGGTAAGACTGATGTCGGTCATAAGGACCGACGTCGGTAGTAAGAGGACACCGATGGTGGCAGGTTGGTAGTCAGGATAGGCGCAGGAACTGATGTCGATCGGATGCAGACTGTAGGGTGGCTGAGGTCAGTCACTGTAACAAATTTTGGGTGGATAGCGAGTTGTCAAGGAGTCTCAAACATCCATACGGAGGACTGAAGACGTAAGTAGGCCTCAAATTCGTTGTTCCTCTTCTTTATACTAGTTGTTGACTACAGAGCAGGAAGGATCCAGGAAACAGTGGGAGCGTGGCATGGAGAGATTGCAGAACCAGATAGAGATTTGGTAGAGTTGCCAGCCGGTATGTTAGCACTGCGAGACAAATGGATTCCTTAGTTGAATAGTAGAGAGAACGGACATGTGAGATGGAAGGCCAAGGCATGTGGTCTTGAGGAGCTGCAAGATAGTGGTATAAGTTTTGATAGGTGGAGGACGAAGCATGACTTCAGTCAATGTCAGGTAACTACTGTGGTTTGCCTTACCAAGTGGATGATGAGTCATGACATCATTTTGTTACTATATGTGGATGGTATGTTTGCTAGCAGGATTGTACATACAGGGTTTTGCTGAGCTAAGGGTAAGATTGGTTTAGTGGTTTGCTATAAAGAATTTGGAGCAGCGAAATTCTTCGACATGGGAGACATGGGAGATCACAGGGTGATTTTGTTTCTAGTGGGAGCTGATGTGAATCAGGTGTCAGCGAGGTTCAGGATGCAGAGCTGGAGCGCACCAAGGGCTGGATAGTTCAGTGTCTGAAATCACATGAGGTCTAGCATAGACCTGAGTTTTCCCAAGCAGTGGGAGCTGTCAGAGAGTTAGGAGCCAATTTGGAGAGGTGGATTATCAGGTATTTGAGAGAGACCAGCAGTAGGGATTCATGTTATTTAGGGGTCAGGACTTCACTACATGGGTTTGTAGGAACGGATGCGGCAGGGTACTCGAATGACAGGAGGTACATCATAGGTTGTGTGGTGGGTGGTCTTCAGGATGGAGCTTGAAGAGGGATACAAATCAAGAAATAGATTAGATGGGGTACAGGTACAGGTACAGTGCAGCTATTTACCTCCAAGTCGGAGATTGTTAAGTTATGGAGCTAAAAGCTTCACTGATGCAGACATGGAGGAGGGTGCAGAAGGGTTTCTGAGTGCCACGGACACCGGCATTGGTCAGGCCAACCGACGTCGACAGGATGGAGCAGGAAAGCAACCAGCATCGGTCAGAGATTGGCCAGCGTCGGCGACCCCCAGGCGGACAGGGACTGGCGTCGGTCACCTGTGTGGTTTGACTGCGAGTTTATTACGGGCAGTTGGTTAATGAACCAAGTGTTTGCATGCTTAGGGCTAATTATAGACTAAGAGCTGTGGATCTAATTATTGTACTAGGAGTCTAATTATTGTTTGGATGAGATCTATATAATAGACTCATGGTTGTATTGTAAAAGGTGTAGCTAGGGAGTAAGAGAGCATAATTATAAGCTCCTTCGATGTGTGAGGTAGAGCAATGGTGTGTTCCTTCTAGTGCCACAGTACCAAGGTGGGTGCTGGATTGGAGAATCAGCAGGGTTCTTTAGGAGTGTATGATCTTAGTCATCAGGTGTGCATGGATTCTATAGGAGATCTACATGGTAAGTAAGATCATTGATATGCAGGTGTATGTGTGTGCAAGGTCAAGGTTCACAGGTGTGCAGAACCAGCTTAATCTATAGTTTGGAGATCGATAGGACAACACAATAGGGAGCAGTATCAGGAGAGATATACTTTTGGAGTACAGGTGTGTACTTGTGGAGTGCGTGGAGCACAGGTGTAAGGTGAACACCAACTCTGTGTTTGAGTTGGGTGTTGGGACCTAGTAGAGAGAGCTTTGAGGAAAGAAGTACTGTTCACTTGAGGTGTGGGAAACCTCTGAAGAGGTGGTGGAGAAGAAGTGGCATCTTCTTTATTGTATTCTTTTTTGTATGAGTATTAATACAAGTTGTGTATTGTCTCTCATATCTTGTGTTATTTCTGGATTCTAGTTACTTGTTGATTCTGGTTAATTTCTGCATATTAAGTTGCTTGGATTAGTAATCAATTGTGTGCTTCCGGGTTGGTCATATTCCCAACAAGTGGTATCAGAGCATGTTTATTGTTCTAGGTTCCCGACAAGAGTGTCAACCATGGCTTAATATGGAACTAGCTTGTCATCTTTGGTCTTAAAATGATTTGAGACCTAATTGATGATTAACTAAGAATCACCATAAACTTAGAGATGAGATATATTCCAATGCACTACTTGTAGAAGTCCTGAAATAAGTGCTTCATACTCATCCATGTTGTTTTTACAAGGAAAGTTGATTCTAAATGATTTAGGGATTAGATCCCCTTGTGGTGTAATAAACAATAGGCCTACCTTTGATCCATGTGTAGTAAAGGAACCATCAAAATATAACTTCCAAGGCTGCTCCTTAAGGGGTGTGTCAATAATGGTCATTATGGATTCATCAAGAAATTGAAATGTGAGTGGCTATGTGTTTGTGAGAGGTGCTTTAACAAGTTGATCTACAAGAACTTGTCCCTTAATTACCTTTTTATTGACATACTCTATGTCAAATTCACTGAGAAGCATGATCCATTTAGCCATTCTACCTTGCAAAGCTATTTTAGATAGTAGATACTTGAGTGGATCTACTTTGAAATGACCATGATCTTATTATTCAACATGTAATGGTGTAGTTTTGAGCTATAAAGACCATGACCAGATAAGCTTTTTTAATAGGTGCATAGTTATGTTCATATGTAACCAAGGTACAACTTAGGTAGTATATGGCATGCTCCTTTCCATTTTCATCATGTTGAGCCAAGAGTGCCCCCAGAGTGTGGTTGGTAGCTGATAGGTATAACAAGGATGTCTTTCTTGGCATAGGAGGTAATAAAATAGGTGGATTAACAAGATAATTTTTGAGTTGTTAAAAATCTATTTGGCAGTGATCATCCTAGCGAAATGCAACTCCCTTCTTCAAAAGGTGTGTGAATGGATGGAACTTTTCCATGAATTGAGAGATGAAGTATCAAATGGACTGGATCTTACCCTACAAACTTTGGAGCTGATTTAAATTGCTTGGTGGTGGCATTTCAGTTATAACATGGACTTTATCTAGATCAACTTCAATACCTTTATAAGACATGAAGAAGCCAAGTAGTTTTCCTGAAGTTACACCAAACACACATTTATTTGGATTGAGTTTGAATTTATACTCCCATAATCTTTCAAATATCTTATGCAACACTACTGGATGGTCAGCCCTAGTTTTGGATTTTCCTAATATGTCATCGACATAGGCTTCAACAATATCATGTATCATATCATGAAATATGACAATCATGGCCCTTTGATATGTAGCTCCAACATTCTTAAGGCCAAATAACATTACTTGATAACAAAATTTTCCCCATGGAGTGGTTAATGTTGTTTTATGCTGGTCTTCTAGTGTTATTTTGATCTGGTTATATCCTAAAAAGTCATCTATGAGTGAAAGCATTTCATAACCAACCATGGAGTTGATGATCATGTTGATATTAGGCAAGGGAAAATCATATTTAGGGTAAGATTTATTGATGTCTCAAAAATTAGTATAGATTTTGATCCCTTTTGGCTTCTTACTAATAGGTACCACATTAGAGATCCATTCTAAGTAGTCAATGGATCAGATAAATCCTATTTCTAAGAGTTTTTCCAACTCTTTCTTTACCAATATAGGAATGTGAGGATGCATCTTATGTATCTTTTATTTTACCAATTTGGCATCAAGATTAACCACAAGGTGGGGTCCAAACCTAGCATGTCAGAATAGGTCCATGCAAAGATATCTACAAATTCTCTCGACAAAGCTATAAAGATGTTATGTTCCTCCTCAGTGAGGGATGCTCCTAATTTTATCCATTTCAAGTCTGATGGAGTCTCGATATTTACCTCTATTGTATCTTCATCTAGAAGGGTTGAACCATCTTCTAGGATAGTAGGAAGTGACTTGAATTGTTGAATTATGTTAGGGTCCTCCATTAGGGCTTGCTCTTCAAATTCTCCTAGGCATGATGAATCTGGGTCCCTTAATGGGAGATCTGGCCATGTAACAAAAATAGTCATAAATTCTTGGAGAATTTGATCAAATACTTATTGTCACTCAAAGCTAAAGTATAATCCATAGGCAAGCTCATTATTAGTGGTCTCATGGTCTAAATTTGAAGAAGAATGAACACCCCCATCTAATGGCACCTGAAATAGGTTTTCACCACTGGAATAGCCTTTATCTTTACTTTTTCCCTAGTCAAAAAGTGCCTCAAAGAGGTTTTCACTTTAGGACCTTAATGTTTTACTTTTTTTTGGCTAAGGGTGTTCACTTTCTCTCCAAAATAGGCTATAGGATTTAATGTGATTGAGAACCCTGATTTGTGATCTCCCAATGGAACATTGTCTCTAAGACTTAAAAAGTCACAAAATGCCTCATCATTATAGAACTCATCAATTGGCAGACTAGATTCTTGTTGGTCCCAATATATCAGTTGGGGATAATATAATGGCAAATAGTTGTGATGAATGGCTAAGGTAAGGGTATAAATGGAATTGTTATCGAACAAGTTGGTTTCAGCTAGGTCATCAAAGGTGAGACTATGATTAGACTATGTTTTATTGTCAGCATCATCATCACTAGTCACTAGTGAGGGAGTTTGAATAAGATATGTGGGGTCACCTCTAAGTGGTTTAAATCCAAGTCCATAAGGTATTTCATAATTATTCATGGAAATTGGCTCGATGGTTCCTTGATAATTCAATATGAGGCCTCTTATTTCATAACTATGACGCTCCATGATCGTATTAGGAATAGGATACTTGGCATTTTTATAACAATCAACTTGGTTATAATTGTATAACCATGATTCATCCCATTTAAGAGGTTTAGGTCCTAGGCCAAATGCTAGTATAAATGTGATAGGTCCCTTATCTTTGTTCTTTTATTCTCAATGCATATGTGGGGTGACTTTAGGTCACCCAAAGGTTTTCAAATTCTAAGGAAGATTGGCAATATGAAATGTATCATGGGTCACATACTCTCTTGGTCCATTATCTAAAATGATTAGAAGCTTTAGGAGGTGGCATATGGGAAAGGGAATCCAAGGTATTAAGATCTATGCAATTATCTAGTGAAGGATCAATAAGTATAGCTTTTCCTTTATCCTACTTGGAACTTGGATTCATATTGTACTGATAATTATAGCTTTGAAATTTATCCTCAAGATGTTTTCCATGCTCATATGGGTGTAAATCTCTTATAATATTTACTTCCTTCCCTGAGTGGAAAAACATGATACATTGGTGCAGGATTGATGGGACTACACAAATCTCATGTAACCAAGGCCTACCTAAGAGCATGATGTATGATAACTCAAGATCAAGCACATGGTAAAGTTTATCATGGTCCCTTGTGATTCTCTTTCCCGATTATCATAAGCTTTGATGGTTATTGTTTCTGGCTGGAGATCTACCATTATGTACCCAAGAATCTTGGTGAACTTTAGAGACACTATGTTGAGGCTAGATCTATTGTCTATAAGGACACATTTCACTTTATGTCATCTTATATAAACTTCTATGTATAATGGATTATTATGGAGCAGGCCAAGGGAAGACATATCACTTTGGTTGAATGTGACTTGTTGGCCTGGAGCTAGGTGTCCAACCAAATCTTGAAATTTATCAGGGGATATGTCACTAGTAATAGTGGATTGGGTCAAAAAATCATTCAAGATGTTCTTATGGATTATTTACATTCACAAAAAATCTAAAATATAAATTTGTGTTGGTGTCTTATGTAATTGTTCCATAATATCAATTTCCTATCTTGGTCAGTAGTGAATGGTTTATTCCAAGGATGAGTGGTTAGTTGGATGATAGGAAAAGTGGTAGATGGTTGTGGGCTTGGGATAGTAATATTTAACCTTTGAGTTATGATTGCATAATCAGAATTAAATACTAGACCATTATTGCTAATTGATGTTAAAAATCATGTGGGACTAGATAGGATAAGTCTTGATTGTTGGTGCACTTGCATGTGGTCACGTGGCAAGAATCAGTTGTCGATATAAGGTCCAAAAGGGGAAGTTATAGTTTATTGGTTTGTCTATATGCATTCCTAGGTCAAAAAAGGATTATCCATATAATTTGATTGAATGTTGTTGTTTAACAATCGTCTAGACTGATTAGTGTTTAGTCTAGGATTAATGGAGATGGTATTAATGCTACCCCTTACAATATGACCTATAACCCTATTGTATTCATGTACAACTAGATGGTAGGTTGGCTGGTTGTTACCATTCTAACCTTGTTTTTTTCCATTGTTATATCATTATGGGTTCTATTGTTGATTTTGTGGATTCTACAGGTTCGACCTTTTATTTTGATATTTTTGATTTTGCTATTGCACTGGCCATTGTTGTTGTTACTAATTATTCTACTACTATTGATTGTTATGTTAGGGAAAGGGGGTTAGATAGATCCTAAGAGTTTGATTAGAAGTAGAAGCACCATTATCCAATTTTATCTCCTTATTCTCCAACATATTCTCAATTAAATTCTTGATTTGGACACATCTTCATAGATTATGCCCATTGACCTGATGATAGTCACATAATTCATTTTCATGGTACCAATAAAAATAAAGAATGCCTTGTAGATAATGCTTTGGTATAGGCTAAATAATTAGATTAGAAATAGAAAGATTGTAAAATACAAACTCAATAGGTTCTCCTAGGTCACTAAAGACATAATGTGTAAGCATAACTCTCCTAGAATGAGGGGTTTATAATGGTAATGAATACTGTATTTATTGTGCAAGTCATGGTTATTACGCTTAAGATATTATTTGGAGAGGTTTTTGGGTAGGAGTAAGCTAAAAATGTGGTGCAGATGATGTTTGCACTATTTACACATGATAGGATTTAGTTACTCCATTTCCCACAACATTCCTATTATGGTTGAATTACTTCAATCTTTTATGGTTACTGGTTTGGGCCAGTTGTGATGCTGGTACTTGAATGGGATATTGGTCATTTACCTGATTGGTACCTTGATTTTGATTAGTTTAATTAATATTGATGACTCTTTTATTGATGAGTACCCTCTTGATCAACAAACCTTTATCAATGATCTCCTTGAAAGTATGTGCACATTGTAGTTCCAGATGGTAAGCTATCTCACTATGGAAATTTTTGGTAAACAAAGTGGCTAATTGTTTATTTGATAAACGATGGGTAAAATGACTTGTAAGGACTCTCCACTACTGTAAATAACTTGCAAAACTCTCACCGACTTTTTGTTTTTCTTGCATTATGTCCATTAATGAAATATCATGCTCGAGATTATAGGAAAAGCACTGCATAAACTTATTAGAAAGATCATTAAAATCCATTAATGAATTTTTGGGGAATTTAAAAAGCCACTCCAAGTCTTGCCTAACCAAGATCCTTGGAAACAACAACAAAAAGTATATGTCGTTATATGCCACTAGTTGACATGCGACAAAGAATTCAGTCAAATGAGCCTTAGGGTCACCTTTCCCTTTGTATTTATCAAATTTTGATGGCTCATATATTGAAGTAAACAATATCTACAAATACTCCATTTTTAATGGATAGGAACATACGTCATCCAATTTAAACTTTTTAGTTTGTTTTCCAACTTGAATGGTAGCAATTGTATCCTTCATCTATTGTAATTCTTAGGATAGGAAACTGGAAGGAATATTGGTTTGAAGGATGATTTAGGTAGATGGTTGGGAGGTCAAAAGTGGGACACTTTGACCAATGTAGGATAGAGATACTTGTTGAGGTACATTGGTTTGGTTGGGGAATAGACCAAGAATATATATACATAGATTAGGATGTATTTGAAATTACACATTTGGTTGTGCAATATTTTGGTTTGGGTTGGCGATAAAGGTTTGACTTAGAGTATTTTGTGGTTTGGATGAAGGGATATAACTATACTATGCCTAATATGGTTAAAAAAAGACATTATACCGACTAGTCAAACCTTGCTATTGAGTGGGAACTTATAGACCAAGACCCTATCTCTAGATTTGTGGCACATTTTGAACTAATGGTTGTCTAGTAGGTACTTAAGAAACATGGGGACCTCATTGTTTCATGAATCCCTATGAGCAAGTGAAAGTAGGTTATAGATTCAACATCTATCATTGACCAATATTTACACATTGTTGACTAGTCATTGCTTGGTTTTAGTTTGTCATGTTAGTCTGTGATTGAAGAGTTATGTTTGTCATTACCTGGCGAGGTGAAACATTAGTTGTCCCTGATTAAGGTGGAAATGTATTTGTACTCTATTGGAGGATACACTAAATTATGCCTATTGTTTTGGAGCACTACTTATTACTTATTGAGGAGGAGTAGGGTTCATCACATTCTGTCATTGAGGCATGACATTAGCCATTGTTTGATTACCTAAACCCATAGGTTATACACTTGAGGATGCAACTAGTTGAGGTTGTGGTGTAGAAACTCCCACTCCTTGGTATGATTACCTATTCATAGGATTAATTATAGGCACATGTTGTTGGCTAATTTTTTGCACGTTAGTACCACTTTGATTGAGATTGGACATTGTTTGCACATTATCTACTATGTTTGGATCACTATTCATTGTAGAGGCTAAAGACACTTCTTTAATATCTGGCATATGCATCAAGTTATCTATTGAAAAAATTTATATGAATGGGTTATAATTTGGATTATCTTCTCCAGTTAACTCTATCAACACTCTTGTTGAAGGAATTAGGTCAATAAGAGGCTTACTTACCATGTTCATCTAATTGAAATCATGTGTTAGATTTAGATATGTTTGATATGTTGTCTGCATTTGGTTAAAGTGATCTTCCGTGATGTTTTTACCTCGATCATATATATTAGGATCTTGGTATGTTGTTTGGATTAGAGCCATAGGATTGCTAGAAGAAGCCTACTAATTGTAAATAATATTGTGGGGCACTCTTACTAGACTTGGTAAATTTTCATGGGGGAAGTCTAATAAAAACTTAGCCCCTACCTCTATAGATCTAACCAAAATTACATCTTTATTCTCTAAAAAATGTCACTCAAATAAAAATGGATCATACGTGGAAGTCATATTAGTAGAATATGATTTTTAAAGTACTAGCTCATTTACTACAGGTATTGTATGGTTTATTCTTGGTCTTATTCTAAATAAGGTGGTGTGTTAACTAGATAGTTAGCTAGTAGATCTTGGCCTTGTGCTCATGATTGAGTATTATAAGAGGCATAAGAATCCATCTCATAATCAATATTATCTGCATAGGGGTCTTGCACCATTTCTTCTACATAGGGGTTTGTGAGGAAAAAAGCTAGCATGCAGTATCTAACATTTTACTGTTCACACAAAGGTAAGCAAGTAAATGGTCTTAAAAATAAAAATGCCAAACTCTAAGGTTGAAGTGTTTCAAACTAGTCTAATCTAAGAAATTAAAAATTTGTTAGGTATTTTGGCCAAATGCAACATCAAAATCTACCCTCAAACAAGGCATGTGCTAGGACTCCTGGCCAAACAATGTCAAAAGCTAGACTTTGAAATAGATGAAATTTTTAATCTAACAAATTTGAAACACTTCTAACAAATAATAGGTATTTGATTCTTGTACATGAACTTTATCAACTAATTATAATGTGTGAAACAAAAGGCACTTTAGAAATAGTTTATTTTCTCACAAAAAATGGTATAAAACTTGGATCTTTTGACAAACAAGCTAGATAAAGGTGATCAATATAATTGTGCTTTAGACAAAGGATCATAAAAGTATATTTAGATTGGTCTGAATATTTAGGAACAAATTTGAAAATCTATGCATTAAGGTCTATGAAAAAATATTTTAAATGTTTTGGGTAGTGTAACGATGCTATATTACCCAAAAAGTGTGATAAAATGGTTTATTTCAAAAACATTCTAAGACAAAGACATTTTCCCATAATTTTGATATCATATCCCTACTTTTATTGACTCAAAATGTTATGGTGCATAGACTCAAAGAAAAAGTGTTTAGAAAAAAAAGTCTTAAGTCTATCAAATGATGACAATGATTATGAGTCTTAAATGCCCTTCAACCTATATTGGAAATTAAACCTAAGTTCCCTCAAGTTTAGTACAAATGGTGAACCCACTTAACACATCAACCCTATGAAATTATAAAAGTGTAATTTTGAATTTAGATTATAAGTGAATGACTTTAAACAACTTTGGTAAAGGTCTAGACTCAACTGGACAACATAACTATGCCAAAGTGGATGATATGACTCTCAAACTTTTGATGAACTTTTGAACAAGGTAAATTGATGATCTTATGTAGGTAGCATAATGCCTCTTTATTCAAAGGAAATTTTGGACTATGTGTTTGGTTTGGATTGTTTGTTTATACCAAGTTTTGACTCTGAACAAGACTTTAATCTAGGATAAGACTAACTAATTAACCATTCTTAGATCCTAAACTGACAAGGTTGCTTGGTATTGTTGGAATCCATCAATATATGTCATTTGAGAGGATTTTAAATGTTCATCCAAAAGTAAATGCATATTATATAGTAGGGTTTTTACACCCCCCCCTCCTTCTCTCAAATGATAGTACTGCAACATGGACCTTGAGGTGCACCTTACACCAATAATAATTCCATGGCAAGTGGGGATCTATCTAAGATCTAACAATTTTTTGAAATATCTAGGGGAATCAATTGCACAATGACTTTCATGCCAAATAATGCAAAATAAAAGCACATATTTTGGGTTCATATCACTTGGATTGTTGCAAAAAGGTTTTGTCCTTTTGGTAACCACTATATCCTATTATTCACTTAGTGTAGTACGATGTTCAAAGTGCCACTATGTCCCATGTGTAACTCTAAAAGAGCCAAATGAAGTCAATTATAGGATATAAAACCTTAGGTCAAATATTCCTTAAAGAACTTGTGGGAGGTGATGAAGTCCCCCTTGCAAGCCAAGTATGTATAAAAATAAAGAAAACTTGAAATAGAAAGACTTTGGGGTCAATTTCAAGGTCACCCAAACTTTGATGTGTTTTTGAGGAATGCTTTAGATGACTTTCTTTCTAAGACTTGGAATAGGCTATTTGCAATAGGAATGGCACTTTTGATTCCAAGGGTTCCTTATAGGGGACAAATGGAAGAGCATACATGCAACATTCCTCTTTTTTCCAAACAAAATTTTTATTAAACAACTATTTCAAGCAAGAATTGACAAGTGTGTTTAGTTTTAAGCCCAAAATGAAAGATTTGGTGGTGTTCATTTGACTCCTTGGTCTTAGTTTCAAACTTTGAAAACATTCACCAAAACATCTAAATTCTTTGTTAAACATCAAAACAAGGTTCTTAATTGATTTTTAAGCATGCAAAGGTGATTTAAACATGTTTTGAATAAATATCAAGCTTGGTCCTATAGCAAAAATGTTAACATGTCCTTTAGCTTTGAATCTCTTTTTGGTTTGAAACAATAAACTTTGGAAAAATAGCTTTGGAAAAACATAGTGATCAATGTCAGTTATTAAAACTAACAATGGTTACCTTGGCTAACCAAAATCTAACTGATATTAGTTTTGCTAAATGATGGTAGTTAAGCCATGTAACTAATGTTAGTCTTACTTATCGATGTCGGTTACTATGTAAAACCGTGGCAACTAAAAATGGCAAAATAAAGTTAGAAAATCAATTTGCAAGAGATTTAAAGGTCCAAATAAATATTTTAGAGTTGCAAAATGATCTTCTTCAGGTGTGAGATGTGTCTAGTCCCACTAAGTGTGCCATATGTGATCTAGGAATTTGACTTAAGAGAGGATGGTTAATATGGTGTTAGTTCCAAAATGAAAAAAAAATGAAATAAACACACTAATAGAATAACATCTCTAGGCCTAGATACTAGGGAGAGATTAGTTAAAAAAATAAAATGACAAACACAACTAAAAATCAAGGAATGAAAACACAATAATTCCTTCACCTTCCTTGGATGCTCTAAACGCCTTTGTAGTGGTGGCTTGCTCGGCTTGTGCTCATGAAGTCCTTGGCAATGGAAGTTTGGCTACCTCCATCTCTCCTTGGCACCTTTGGCTTGTGGCTTGGCTTAGATTGGAATCAATTTGGCATGGTAACACTAGTTTCTTGAAGCTTTTGGAACCATTTGTGCATTATAAATATGCATCAAAATAGCTTAAAAATGATGTTCATGGCCTCTTTATTTATAGATTTTTTAGAATGTCTAGAATCAACCTTAACCATCCATCTTGAGATTGAGATGTGTGGTTAAGGATTAATTCAATTTTTGGAATTAAATTTATAATTATCCTCATCATGAAATTGGAAGAAGGGGCAATTAAGAGGCACGGAGGGCTTTGACGACACATGGGAGGCATGAATCCTGATATTTGTGGTATTTATGGCCTAAGGATGTCTTCTCAAGAAATGAGGTCACCTAATGATATAGATATTCAATATTCATTTACAAAAATAAGTATTCAACAAGTTTCCATGGAATTTTTTATTAGGCCTTGATTTGGGTTAATTTGCTCTTAAGCATGATCAAGCACTTTGTGCACAAATTACTCAAATTGATCAAAATGCCTTGTTAATGGTCTAAAATTTGATTGGATTGGAATTGAAAGTTCATGTTAGATGCATTGGAACCATTATCCCATTTAGGATGTTACCAACATCAAATAATAAAGACACACATCTGGTGCAAGATATTTGATAGGAAAGATCAATCCAGAGCACCTAGGTGCAAGATTGGCATTTTGACTTCAAATGATCTGATCAAAGTTAGCTAGCTCATAAATTTCATTACCCAATTTAGGAATACCCTAGCCAAAATTGGTAGTTGAATATGTCATTTTCACATCATTTAGCATGTTTTAGTGTTTTTTGGCCAAATTGTGCATTTTGGGTGTAAATTGGCCAAAACCTTGATTGGATGTTATTGGTGGCCAAATTCGGGTGTATACAAATTTATAAATATAGTAAAAAGTATAGTTGTAGAGGATTTCAAGGTGAATATATTGAATCTAGTTAGAAGGTCTGAATGTTTGTATAGTCAAAGTTATTAAGATCTAAATTTGACTATTTGATTGACCATGTTCTATAAGTGACTCGAGAAGGATATTGAGTTACTCTGATGGTATTTAGATGTTTCAAGGGGACTGAGATATTGGAGAGTGTTTTAAAATCAAAGAGGATCATTTGTATGGATTTTAGAGGTTTAAACAATCCATATTTAGTTTGTTCACGGTGTTCTTATGTACAAGACTAATGTTTGAGTAGATTGATCATATAGAAATGTGTGTAATGATGAATGTAATCATTTTAGGATGTTTAAGAGGTCATGTGGAGTGGACTTATACATTTGGAAGTGGTCTTGTGTTACTAAATTTCTCAATGAAGTGTTAAATGGGTAAATATGTCTCCATGAGACCTATAAGGGCTACTAAGGCCTAATTGAAAGGTGTAGTTGTTTAAGTGTGACCCATGGATGCTATGGCCAACCTGTGTGGATGGTATTGAGATATGTTAGATGTATTAAGGGATAAGACAAGTTTTTGGCCCACCTAGAAGATAATAATCATGATGGCTCTATAAAATATGAAATGAAAGGTGGTGATTTCTTGACTTGAGAGAAGGGGCTTTAAGTGGAGGAAGTGTATAGAGTTTAAAAGTGAAGGAGAGTAAGGGTGCCTAGTGGATAGATTGAAGAACATATCAGGTTGATGACTATGTGTATTACCTATAGGTCGTATTTAGGATGTTAGAAATAGTGATCTTACAGGTTTGAAGACTTGTGAAAGAGAGGCATGTGTGAGTATTTTAGAGTGAAGGATAGAAGAAAGGGAGTGTGATCAATGGAAGGGTTATAGTGTAGATCAAGTTGATGATTGTGTGTATGACCTATAGGTCATATTTATGATGTCATAAATATTACTCTTATAGGTTTGAAGATTGAGGATGAGAGAAGAGGTAGAGAGTGATCCAAAAGGATGTTTTAGATGCATTGAGCATGAGTGAAGGATAAATGATGTCTATATAAGATTGGAGGTTGATTTGAGAGGTAGATCAGAGTGTGGAATTTGTATGACCATTTGGTCATGTAATTAAGGTTGTGTCAGAGTTATTTTTGGGAAGTGTAGAATGATCCAAAATGTGGTTTTGGATGTTTTTGGTTGTGTGGAAAAGAGAAGGTGGTTGATATACATTGTACCTCCATCATATTGGTAGGCAATCCATGTTCAGGAGATGTTCATATCATAAGTGTTGGGAGGGTACTCAACATCTAGGTTATAAGGACTTGACCATCTTAAGGGTAGGTTCTCCTTATGGAATAGATGTTTCACTAAATTTTAGTTAGAAGGACTTGACCATCTTAAGGGTAGGTGTTTCATTACATTTTGGTCAGAAGGAAGTGACCATCTTAGAGGCAAGTGCTCCTTGTGGAATAGGTGTTTCACTAAATTCTAGTCAGAAGGACTTGACCATCCTCTGGGTAGGGGCTCCTTATGGAGTGGATGTTTCATTAAATTTTGATCAAAAGGACTTGACCATCCTAGGGGAAGGTATTCCTTGTCAAATAGGTGTTTCACTAAATTCTAGTCAGAAGGACTTGACCATCCTAGGTACATGTGCTCCTTGTGGAATAGGTGTTTCACTAAAGTCTCATGTTTACACACTTCTTATAGGATAATTAGTCCATGTGTTTATAGGATTGAGAGTAGGTTTTATTCCCCAAGAGCATTTCCCACATAGATCTTGTGTTGTATATGTGATATTGAATTATATATTATTCATTGTTATGAATGACTCGTATATTTTATGAATGTTTATGGTAATTATTTAAAGGGTTTGAAAGTATTGAAATTAAAGTTGGAATATCTACCTTCACTAATTCATGCCCCCCCTCTCAATGATTATACCTCTAACACAATAGTCCCCTATGGTTGTGATAGAGTCCCACATTCTCTTTGAACTCTAGGGCATGGGAGCTTTATTGATCGCCTAGTACACCCTTGGGTATAAATACTTACAAACATATTAGACATGTTAATGGAACTAGTAACCATAGATCTTGAATAAAACCATCTAGATAGTTTGACCACCAAGAACCTATGCAATAAAGGTTAATGGGTTAAACAAGATCATTCCATAAATGACATCAACTATATATCTCATCATGTATAAATCACCCCACATCAACTATATATCTCATCATGTAGAAATCACCCCAATTTAGAGTGTCTATAATGTCCTGGAAAAACTTGAAGTTGATCAATCATCTAAGGTTTGGGATTTTAGAGCTAATCAAAATCATGTGTAACAAGGGCACCCACAACTCATTGACATGTTGGAAATTTGAGTCTCTAAATAGTCAATTATAAAGGATAATGCTTATTGATACCTCCACTTAGAAGTTTCATATCATCTAAGTATTGATATTTTATTTATTCACCCTCTTGGAGTATATATTATTAGCCTACTCTTGGAGGATGATATAGATCTAGTGATCAATCATCTAGGCTGATAATACCACTGTATCATACAAGAATAATAAGTCTAAGAGGGATTAGTATGCCTTGAAGGCATTCTTGAGTATGTTGGAATTTTTTTGCTAAAAAGTGGGTAAACACACCCAATCATTAACACCATCTTTCACTGAGATGCCCTTGTGAAGGATGTTGTCCAATAGGTTAGTGTAGGGAAATGCCTCTAGTTTGATGGTGACTCTATAGAGTCCACATATTTTATAGGATCGAAGGGCATCCTCATATTTGGACACCTAGTCATTAACATTGCTAAAGTCCCCAGGGACTTGCTCAATTACTCTAAATATCTCATTATAATGCTTGTATCTAGTTAAACTAGTAGGTAAGTGGTGTCCTAGTACTTAGGATTAGGATATGTGTTAGAGGATGTACCATCTATTGAAATAGAATAGAAACATAATTTTGAATATTTCAAGTGTTGAACTCACATGATACATAAGTTCTTTGTGAATTTGAAAAAAATTGGTGAAAATTTTATTCTAAGGTAATAATGGTAACCATTAATGGCCCTCCTTTAAGATTTAAAAGATTGTGCACACATGTACCTACATTAATGTCATTTGACATCTCTCTTTCCATGAATTTTAAATTTGAGTTAGTGGTAATATTCTCTCCTTTTAATTCTAAAACTAGAATTATATTCAAAGTGTATGATCCTCTACTGCCAAATGAATATATCATTGGTGATGGGATGTTTTCAAAATCTATGTAATTCATTCTAGCTTCCCATTTCATCAAAGGTGAGTGTGTGGTAGGGATGCAATCACATACCTTGGATTTCCATCAACTAGTCCTTACATTTTGGCATGTGTCATTGATATATTAGATTTATTAATGGTTGCCATATAAGCATAACTTCACACTCCATTGTATTTATCCTAAGTAGGATGATGTGTCACCCAGGGACACATGCCATACCCCAATTGGTCTTGCTTAACATCACGTACTTTATTATGATCTTTCCAACTCATAAGTAGTAACTAGGTCATCTTTTCATTATGTAACATGATAACTTCTTAACAAGTTGGGCTCTCTTGAGATCTTACTTATGTAACAAGTTCAATAGACTCACCTTTATCATTTTGAATGACACATTTATCTCCCATTAATATTGGCTCTATCACTCTCTAACATCTTTTATAAGTCCTCTACACTCCCCTCTTTGACTTTGAATGACATAGTGAGTTCCCATTGCATCAAGATTTCCTAGGATCTGATAGCTCTGTTAGGTCTAGTGGAGTTTCCTTTCTGACTCTGAGTGATATGGTGATATACCTTTGGCTTGGGATCTCCCAAACTGTGACATATATGATAGGTCTAAGGGACTATCCTATCTAACTCTAAATCACATGGGGGATCTCCCATCAAACTAGTCTTTCCCAAGCTCTGACATCTATGATAGGTCTATGGGATTGGCTTCGCTAACCTCAAATGATGTGGTGATCTCCCATTAGGGTGTGCTCTCCTATGATCTAACATTTCTTATAGGTCAAAGAGACATGCATTTTTGACTCCAATTGACACAGTAAGTTCCCATTGGGATAGGGTTTGCATTATTCACAAGATGACCAAACAATAATGATAAAAAAGAAAGCCATTCATTAAATCTTACCTATCAAACATAGATCACTCCTTGATTACTATGAATATGTCATTGTAATTCTTGTAGCTACTTAAAATAGTAGTAAAAATGGTGTCTTAATACTCATGATGCATGATAGGTACATGACCACGTACCTTAGAATTTTGTTAGCTAATCATCACTTTCTAAAATATGTCATTGATCTATTATATTTTTATTAATGGTTGATGCCTAAGCATGGATTCACACTCCACTATTTTATTTTGGGTAGGATGATGTGTAACTCAGGGACATGTGATGCACCCTGATTGGTCTTGGTTAAATGTTCATACTTTATTCTAATCTTTTCAAGTCATAAGGGGAAACTAGTTAATATTTTCATTATATGACATGGTAACTTGTGATCGAGATAGGTTTTCTTAGGCTCTGACATCTTTGACAGGTCTAAGAGACCTACCTTTCTAATTCTAAATTATGTGTTGATTTCCCATTGTGTCTAGTTCTCCTAGTCTTTGATATCTATGATAAGTCCTAGCCACTTCCCTCTTTGACATTGAATGATGTAGTGAGTGCCCATTACAATGAGATATCCTAAGCTATGACATCTTTGATAAGTCCAAGGGAATCACCTTTTTGGATCTGAATGATGTGATGATCTACCATTGACCTAGGCTCTCTAGGGATTTGACATCTCTAATAGGTTCATAAAACTAGATTCTCTAACTCTGAATGATGTTAAAAGTTCTCATTGGGATGTGTTCTCTTGGGCTTTGACATAAATGATAGGTCTAGGGGACTATCCTCTCTGAATATGAATGATGCATTGATCTCTCATTGGGTCATGCTCTCCCTGGTTTTAACATTTTTGATGAGTCTAAGAGATTGGCCTTTCTTACTCTAATTGATGTAGTTAG
This sequence comes from Torreya grandis, assembly GCA_037957365.1. NCBI lineage: Eukaryota > Viridiplantae > Streptophyta > Pinopsida > Cupressales > Taxaceae > Torreya > Torreya grandis. The sequence goes on from JARHVA010002734.1 coordinate 2,224,832, forward strand.
TTCTCGTTGGATCAGGCTTTGTGAGATTCAAATGATGACTAAGTAAAAATGATAAAAATTAAAACCATTCATTAAATCTTACCTATCAAACACAGGGCACTTGATTTTTCCATGAAGGATAATGGATTTATTGTTCTAGGAAATAAATTAGATTTTGGGAACATTTTCTCATGAAAATCAATTTTTAATGATACTAACATGATATACTAAAATCAAACAAATAATACTTGGTGGTTTTTATAAAAGTTAAAAAGGTTTGTTACTGGTCGAGTAAAATCAATGACATGTTTATTTTGAAGTTTCAATGAGGCATGATGGCATGTTAGTCACAATGGATATTTCTTATACAAACTCAGTGATTGTTTTGAGTCTTTAAACTATTTTATTGATTTAGTTTCCATACTTTATCAATTATTAATAACTTACTCAAAATTTGATCATCCCACTGTATTCATTGTTGCAAAGTTTACATTTTTTTTTAATTTATATTTTTAGTTATAGATTTGAATTATTTATATATATTTACATTTTTCTCATTATAATGTAAAAAATTATAATTGAAACTTTTTAAAGAGCATATTATGCTTATACAACACACATAGTTTAATTTTATAGTAGTTAAAACATGTCTATCTCACTTGTTTAGATATACACAAAAAAAGCAAGGCAATAACCATCTAGATTTAAATATTAGCATTGGTAACTATTAATGGACCTTATTTAGGCTTTAAAGGCTTGTGCACACATCTTTATACATATGTCATTTGATATCTCACTTGCTCTAAATTTGAAAATTTGATTTGGTGCTAAGATTTTTTCCTTTTATTTCTAATCCAAAATTAAATTCACAACCCATGATCCTGTGCTAACAGATGGATATAAAAATGGTGATATGATGTTTTTCAAAACTCTCTAATCAGTTCCATCTTCCCATTCTTTTAATGATAAGCACGTGGTAGGGATGCGACCACATCCCTTAGAGTTTCCTTTGCTAGCCCATGCTTTTTGACATATGTCACCCCTTTATTGGTTTTTTATTAGTAGTCAACATTTAATCATAGATTTTTGTTCCATGGCTTTATGTTATGTAGGATGACATGTCACCTAGGGCTTAGTGGTGTAACCCAATTGGTTCTGGTTAACCACGTGTACCTAATTTTAAGATTTTTAGGTCACAAGTGGTAACTAATTCATCTTTATATTATATGGTGCCACATTTTCCCATTGGGCCTAGCTTTCCCAGGTTTTGATATCTCTAATAGATCTAGGGATCTTTCATTTTTGGCTCTAAATGACCCAGTGATCTTTCATTAGGTTGAGCTTTCCTAGTTACTCACATCTCTGGTGGGTCTGGGAGACTTTTCTCTAATGATGAATGATGATGTGAGTACCCATTAGGTTGGGCTCTCTTGGTCTCTGACATATTTTATAGGTCTTAAATACTCATCTTTCTAACTCTAAATGATGTCATGATCTCCCATTGGGCCTAAATCCATTAGGATCTGACATCTATGATAGTTTTGGGAGACTACCCTCTCTGACTCTGAATGGCATAACAAGTATGTTCAAATTCAATCCATGTCATGGAAACCCTTTATCATATCATTAAGCACTAATAAATGCATGTTAACTAAATTCATCACTTTGAAATTGATCACATCAATAAAAAAAATGTCATCACATATGTTATAAATGTCATCATACATGTTGCAATAACATAACTTAATAAATGAATAAGATTGTTAATGCTTTTATGAATATTTCAATCGACCAATTGATAGATATTATCATTGATAATCATATTTATGCTTCATTGATGACATTGGGCATTGATATTGGCAATCGATTTATTTTTCTCTTTAGTTTCTTTCACCATCACCATATTTTTGCTATGATTGGTTCATGTCTATTTATTTCCTTCCTGACATAGTTTTTTTCCATAACATGGCTTTGAAATCTTTGTTCTTTCCATCTAGTTATACTAAAAGTTCAATGGAGGCCACTGTGTAAGAAGCTTTGGCTCATACTTTAGTTCTATACTTATGCCAAAAACCATATATGGATTTCAATGATAGAGTCTTGCTCATTGTCTATCCAACATCTTCTGGATTCCTTCCAAATAAGTTCTCAATGTTATCCTTTATATCATGAGGGAAGAATTCATTTCTACCACTAACATGATCAAAGTTAGTTAGATGGTTGACTCTATATTTACTACCAACATAATGTTCCTTGTCTCTAATAAGGAGAAGGTACAATACTTGGTTGAATTATTTGTTAATCCAATATTTAGGGTTGGTTTACATGAAGCTATAGCAACCCTTGATGGTGATCAGGGAGATCCTGTGCCCTTCTCTAGTAAAGACATGTTTAGGTTCATGCCAATAGCCACATTTAGGGAATTGAAAAGGAGATTATCTCTTCTTCATGATTACATTCAATCCTTGGTTTTTGAGGTGAAATAAATAGGTTATCTAGTTCATTATTTCCCCCTCCACCTTTAAATAGTGCTTTATCACTTATGCCTACTTTGGAACACGTGCATGTTGTTCAATAAAATTATTTGCCAAGATGGTGTTTTGTGGAATTTACCCTTCTCCTTCATGGTTGGTCAAATAAACTCTGGCAATAGTTATCATGGCTTCAAACAAACATTTTGTTGTAGACAAATGCAAGTTCAAGAAATTAGACACTTTGTCTACCTTGGTGGTTCTGAGTTCCAATGTGGTGGTTGTTGATTTGGATTATGGGAAGCATCCTTTGTTGGCTAGGGATTTTTATAGACTAGTATTTTCTTTCAGGTTTATAAAAATCATACAAATTGACTAGATTTGTGAATGTCTTTTTTTTTGATCTAATACTACTTTTCTTTTTTTGCACTTTACTAATACATTTTAAGTTTTTTTTATAATTCAACATATGTTATGGCAAGGAAATGAAAATATTTGATTAGAATTTTTTTGTATAAATTCTTTTTTTTCATTAGGCATGGGTCCCATAAACTAATATCTATAAAAAAAACATAACTTAATCCATTATTATAAATCAAGAACCTAGGAAAATACAAGGATCAAAATTACTATAATAATATAACAATACATAGTTTAATTAATGAGGTGGCCAATTATTTTTCTCTATTTTTATTTTTCTTGGACTCATCAGTAATTTCTCTAATAGGTTTTATACTTATAAAATGATCCCATAGAAGCATGGCTTTAAAAAAAATAAAAAAGGCTCCTTATTTTTATAAAAAGATTTTAAAATTTCCTTTTGTTATACCCTTATTGCTCGTTAACCTCCCCATGCAACCAATGCTTTGGCTACATGAAAGTACTAAAGCTACTTCATGGATTCTATCTTGATATATAAGAAGGAGAAAAGATTAAAACCACAATCTATTCTGATAACCCTCAGCAATTCTGGTCTAAGTCTATGCCCAAGATGGACATCAAGCTCATCAAAGGAAAACATATGAAGGTTGGGGAAAAGATCCTAATACCAGTGCATGATTACAATGACATGGAACTACAAATCAAAGAATTGGAAAGTAATGGTATCAAAGTTAGCAATGATCAACTATTGAATATATCTATAAGAATTTATTATAAGACTCTTAAGTTTCCTTGCTTTGAAAAATTCTTTGGGAAAGGATATTGCATCTAGTCCCTGGCCGTTATTAATTGTCATGGGCCCTTTTTACTCTGCATCTTTGTTTCCCTGACCAAAATTTTTGTGCTTATCAAAACCTTAACCTCTTATCAATGGGATTTGGTAAATCCCAGATGACTTCTATAGTAAAAATTCTTAATGAATCTAAAATAGAAGGGATGTATGAACTTCCTCTTAATATGTTCTAAAAAGAGGTTATGTTTGGATCTTTAGATTGTTGGGGTTTGTTTACCTCTCTATTTGGTTTAGATATGTTTGGAGAGTTTAAATATGCCTCAATAAATATTTATGTTATGTATAGTATGACAAATACTAATCACCCTGAGATCTTAGAAAATCTTCCTTATGCCCATAGACTTAGTGGAACTGTCCAATTACAAAAAGGCCATATAGATTCTGTCGAAATCCCTTCTTATTGGAAGATTGATTGGCTTAAAAATATTTCTCCAAAATTGAAAGGTCAAGCTATTGTGCATAAGAGTGATGTTAAAACCATAAATATTCTTCCAAGATCTCTCTGTTAATAATTCTTCTATTCTTTCTCCTTCTAGACCCTCTACCTCTTCTTCCAGAAGAGCTATAAAAATAGGTCACATCTTGATCGAAGATGAAGAGATTAACCAAGGACCTGATCCAAAAGATTAGTTACCTTCCACTTTAATAAATCTTCCTAGGGAAGATAAAATAAAATTCTATACAAAAAATAAGGTCAGTCTATATAGAGGTGGAAGGTGGCCTCCACATAAAGGAATGTACAAGAAACTGGAAGGACTTGTCTAGTATTTTTTTGCTACATTCTAAGGAGATACCAAACCATCAAATGAGTTCAAACATAAGAACTATATTTCTAGATTCAATTCTCATCTCTCTTAAAATTTTGATGACTTTTGTAAAGATGTTTTATACATCAGACATAGTTTAGATAAGCTAGCCATTCTTGAAGACAATACCAACCAAGTCTGTACAAATATTCAAAATCAGTTGTCTTCTATAGATACTAAATTGGCAGCATTAGATGAGAGCCTTGACTAGTTATTCAAGCAAGATCAGGAAGCTGAAGCAAAAGTTCTAGCATTAACATATGAGGTTAATTTTGGTTTTAGTTTCAAACCTCATAAGAAACATCCTAGTACTTCTTTGATGCAAAGGACCCATGTCTAACTTCAGCGATGGTACCTGAATATAGATGATCTGCTCAATCCATTAAATGAGATATCTACCTGGTGTAACTCCATGTGAGTTATTACAATCAATGCTCATTTAGATCTAGTTAGTACCACAATCTTTGCTTCAAAATTATTTTGGGGGATTATTACCCAATGGTGGGATTCAATGACCAAGAATGAACAACATGAGCATGTTCATCATTAGTTTGATCCTCTAGATACATTGTACCATTTATTAATTAATGAGTTTTCTCCTCCAATTAGAAATAGATAATTGGAATCAAAGAAATGGCTTCTCAAGATGGAGCTTTGAGATCTTAAATAATTTGATGCTTTTGCTAAACAATTTAGAGAATTGGCATATGAAAGTAAAAGTTTTAGATCTACAAAGATCAAGTTAAAATTTCTACATGCTTTGCCTTATAATCTCATTGACAAAGTCATTGCTTATATAGATCTCAAAATTCTAACTATTGAAGATCTATCACTTTCTGATGTTATTGAATTTACTAAACAATAGGCCATGCAATTAGTCTCTGAGACTAAAACTATACAAAAGATTACAAAGCATCAAGCTTCCTAAATAGCTCTTGTTTTCCCTGAAATAGCCCCATTTGGCTGTCAGCCATTTTTTCAACTGCGTAAGCAAAAAAAGAAGTGCCACTTGCATCTTTCTTTCAAGTGCCACTCTTTTCCTCGCAAGCATTCCTATGCTCCTCCTCAGTGTTTTCTTAAGAAACACCTCACTCCTCATCCTCAAGGCAAGCAACCAATTTGCTATATTTACAGAAAACTTGGCCATATTGCCCTACAATACCATTGTAAGAACCCTATTATTAAAGCCATTTTTACCTCCAACATAGCTGCGTGGTGGGATATAGTCAATTTTGATGAAGATCTTTACCTACAGGATGACATCTATGAACTAATTCTAGATGATCTCCCCACATAAGACTTTGAAGATGAAAAAGATACAGATGATATCGAATCATTAGTTGATGATTTAGAGTAACTTCTCTCTAATATGTAATGGCCTTGGCATCATGATTACTCACAGCTTCCATATGAAGCACATGGTAACTGGTCTCACCATCACCAAGAAGTCCCAGGATGAGATGAGTGACCAAGGACTAGAGGACACAATAGGAGACAAGAATCTACTAGAGGGAGTTAGCCTTCTATGCCAAAGACACCACCAACACTACAGAGGCCTCAACATCCTCCTTTGCAATTTTAGAGATTTTTCAAGCCTAGTGCCTCCTGGATGAAGAATAAATTCACTAGCATTGAACCTCCAAGAGAAATACCAGCACCAATAATAGAGCCAAAGTGGGATGTTCTATAGCCCACACCAAAAGAAGAAAAGGATGAAGAAGTAGAAAGTTCTTTCTACTCAGACCAAGATTAATGTCAAGGTGAATGTAGTAATCTCAGAGAAGAAGAAGCAGAAGAAGAAGTCATCTACTCTGAGTAAGTAGCTGTCCAAGACCTAGGGAGACAAAAATTGGTATGTACTAGTATTCCTCCCTTAGAAATTCCATAGCCATCTTACCTTACTCAATTGATCAATGGAAATTTTTCCTAGTTTATAACCTTAGAAATAAATGGTAGACTAGTAGATGCACAAATAGATACTGGAGCTTCTCTCTCCTTTGCTAAATCATAGATCATCCATGATTGGAAGACATTGGATGAAACCCTAACTTAAAAGAGCCTGGATGTCTAAGGGAATAGTTTTGTCTATAATAAATAAAAACATCAGCAAAACCTTAGGATCCAAGACAAAATCTTGTAGTGTGATTTCTTTGCTTTAGATAGAATGCCTATAGATATTTTACTAGGTGGTGTCTTTATTGACAGATACTCACCCTATGGTTCCACCACTAAAAGTATCATGTTTACCATAGATAATGAAAGGATTAGAATTCCTCACCTTATCTATGCTACTAAGTAATTCTAAGCTCAATGACCCAAACACCTGAACTAGTAATTCCTACTAAAATCTAGGCCTTAGGAGAAAAGATTAAAAACACCATCTATTCTAATAATCCTTAGTAGTTTTAGTCTAAGTATATGCTTGGGATGGACATCAAGCTCATTGAAGGAAAACATATGAAGGTTAGGAAAAATACCCCAATACCAGTGCATGATTACAATGATATGGAACTATAGATCAAAGAATTGGAAAATAATGGGTTTATAGAAAAATCAGCATCCCCTTTCTACTATTATGCCTTCATGGTAAACAAGCATTCAGAATAGAAAAGAGGAAAGAAAAGAATGGTCATCAACTATAGACCATTAAATTCCATTACTCAACCCTTTCCATATCCCATTCTTGATAAAATTTATCTCCTAGAGAAAGTAGCAACATGTAAGTATTTCTCCTAGTTTGATTACAAATTAGGATTTTATCAGATCAGGGTCAAGGAAGCTGACAAAGAAAAGACAATGTTCAACCGCCCATTCGGCCATTATCAGTGGACTATTATGCCATTTGGCTTGATTAATGCCCCAACATTTTATCAAGCCCATATGGATAACATTTTCCAAGGCACTTCTAGTTTTTTATGTGTATATATTGATGATATACTAATTTTTAGTAATTCCTTTACTGACCATTACTCCCATCTTACACAATTCTTTAAGTTGGTAGAAGATGTAGGAATTGTTCTATTAGACACAAAAATTTAGCTCTGCAAAACTAAATGCAATTTTATTGGAATGGTTATCCAAGATTTGAAACTGCAAATCTAGCCACATATAAAAGAAAAGGTTATCAGCTTTCCAGAAAGGCTAGACAAATCAAAGCTTCAAGCATTTTTGGGATTATTGAATTATCTAAATAGCTTTTATCTTAACTTTGGTGAAGATAGGTTTATACTTCAAGAACTATATAAAATTGAAGCTTTCCAATAGAAGGATGAACATACTTCTGCTATTCAAAGAATCAAATCCAAGGTGGCTTTACATCCATAACTTCATATCCCAAAATCAGATCATTTTTTGGTTTACACTGATGCCTCTGACATTGCATGGGGAGGAGTACTTGTTTTTATATATCAAAATAAATAATTCATTTGTGAGTTCTCTAGTGGAGTCTTCAGTACAAATGTTCTAAAGTCGATCTCTCTGACAAAGAGATTTACACTGTGAAAAAATGTTTAGAGAAGTTTATGTTGAAACTTTTGCATTTGCCACACTTCATTGTAAAGATCGATTGTAATAGATTTCTGACCTTTATAGAAAAGGATCATGTTCAAAAATATGGTCACGAGAAATATGTTAGATGGTAAGCTTTCTTTAACCAATTTAACTTCTCTATAGAACATATTAAAGGTACTAACAATATTATAACTGATTGGCTCAGTCAAAATCCACCTGCTACACTCATGCATCAACCCAATCCTAGCTTCAATTTAACAAGGATCTAAAATCAAGGATTTGCCTCCATGAATATCCTTGTTCAAGAATAGATCCTCCAAGAAGGGTTGCATTTGAGATATACCTAGAGATCTTGTGCAGAAAGATAAGATCTATAGATGTCTTCTACCACCATCATAAATGTGGATCATCATCAAGACACTGGTGTGATTACTATTGAAAGACTCAATAGTGAATTTCTATTCCACTAGTTCACTAAATTATTAAAGCTTCCTCTATGGACATGGCTAATAAAGATAATTTCATCCCATAATGAACATCTCTACCGATGGGTAGCCAGATATGGTCCACACCATATCCATGAAGAAGAAAATCATGACCAAGACACCATAGTTCATACCATCATTCGAAGACATCTAGAATGGGAATCTTACTTCTACATCACTCCTCACTATCATGCATGTGAAGCTAGACCCCAGCACTAGCATCTTTCCAATACATTCTAGCTAAGGTGTCTCTTTCAACTGATAAGTGAAGATGACCTACTGACTAAAGTGGAAGCAATGTTGGACCCACCAAGCTAGACATCCTCATCTAGTGCATCCAATAACATATCATTGTAGATTACTTTATGAGCTATAAATCATGATGGGATATGAAATAACCTTGGCAAATATTCCATGTAGGACCTCCCAAATTCTATAAATAAGATTCTCCTCTATAGAGTGATCATCAAAAATTTCTAAGCATTTTATAAGTCTAGTAGCTTTGTTCAAAGAGTATGCTCTTCTCTTGCCCTTCTTGAAGGATCCTAAGAATTATAAATTCAAACAAATATTTTTAAAAGAGTTTAATAGTTATTTGAGTGATAATAGTGAAGCTGTAGCCATTCAGCCCCTGCCTACTACCATGGGTTTTATTGTAAAAGATTGCTATCAGGAGGAAGTGTATGTTGACGTAAAAGTATTGGCCATGGGTTTTCTTGTAAAAGACTACTATCAAGAGGAAGCGTCTATTGATGTAAAAGTATTGGTATCAATACTTTTATGTCAAAAGATGCTTCCTCCTAATAGCAATCTTTTATAAGAAAACCTGTGGTAGTAGGCAGGGGCTGAATGGCTATGGCTTCACTATTATCACTCAAATAAATATTACACTCTTTTACAAATATTTGTTCAAATTTTTGATTCTCAATATCCTTCAAGAAGGGAAAGAGAAGAGCATACTCTTTCAATAAAGCTACTAAACTTCTAAAATGCTTAGAATTTTTTTGATGATCACTCTATAGAAGAGAGTCTTATTTATAGCATTTGGGAGGTCCTGCCTAGAATCTTTACCAAGGTGGTGTCATGTCCCATCATGCTTTATAGTTTATAAAATAATATATAGTGATATGCTATTGGATACACTAAATAAGTATGTCTGGCTTGGTGGGTCCAACATTGCTTCTGCTTCAATCAGCAGGTCATCTTCACTTATCGACTGAAAGAGACACCTTAGCTAGAATGTATTGGAAAGATGCCAGTGCTAGGGTCCAGCTTCACATGCATGACAGTGAGGAGTGATATAAAAGTAAGATTCCCATTCTAGCTATCTTTGAATGATGGTATGAACTACAATGTCTTGGTCATTCTTTTCTTCTTCATGGATATGGTGTGGACCGTATCTAGCTACCCATCGATAGAGATGTTCATTATGAGATGACCTTATCTTTATCATCCATGTCCATAGAGGATGTTTTAATAATTTTGTGAACTAGTGGAATACAAATTCACTATTGAGTCTTTCAATAGTAATCACACCAGTGTTTCGATGATGATATACTTTTATGATCGTGGTAGAAGACATATGTAGATCTTGTCCTGCTACATAAGATATCTAGGTATATCTTAGATGCAACCCTTCTCAGAGGATCTATTCTTGAACAAGGATATTCATGGAGGCAAATCCTTGATTGTATATCCTTGTTAAATTGAAGTTAGGATTGGGTTGATGCATGAGTGTAGCAGGCAGATTTTGGCTAAGCTAATCAGCTATAATATTGTCAGTACCTTTAATATGTTCTATAGAGAAGTTAAATTGGTTAAAGAAAGCTTGTCATCTAACATATTTACTATGACCATATTTTCAACCATGATCCTTTTCTATAAAGGTCAGAAATCTAGTACAATCAATTTTTACAATGAAGTGTGGCAAATGCAAAAGTTTCAACATAAACTTCTCTAAACATTTTTTCTTAGCATAAATATCTTTATCAAAAGAGATCCACTTTAGAACATCTGTACTGAAGACTCCACTAGAGAAATCACAAATGAATTCATTATTTTGATATATACAAACAAGTACTCCTCCCCATGCAATGTCAGAGGCATCAGTGTAAACTAAAAAATGATTTGATTTTGGGATATGAAGTTGTGGAAGTAAAGCCACCTTGGATTTGATTTTTTGAATAGCAGTAATATGTTCATCCTTCCATTGAAAAGCTTTCTTTTTCTAGAAAAGTTCTTGAAGTATAAACCTGTCTTCACTAGAGTTAGGATAAAAGCTATTTAGATAATAAAATAATCCCAAAAATGCTTGAAGCTTTGATTTGTTTAGCCTTTTTGGAAAGTTGATAACCTTTTATTTTATATGTGGTTGGATTTGCAGTTTTGAATCTTGTATAACCATTCCAAGAAAATTGCATTCAATTTTGCAGAGATTAATTTTTGTGTCTAACAGAATAATTCCTACATCTTCTACCAACTTAAAGAATTGTGTAAGATGGGAGTAATGGTCAGTAAGGGAATTACTAAAAATTAGTATATCATCAATATATACACATTAAAAACTAGAAGTGCCTTGGAAAATGTTATCCATATGGGCTTGATAAAATGTTGGGGCATTCATCAAGCCAAATGGCATAATAGTCCACTGATAATGGCTGAATGGGTAGCTAAACGCTATCTTTTCTTTGTCGGCTTCCTTGACCCTGATCTGATAAAAGCCTAATTTGCAATCAAATTGGGAGAAATACTTACATGTTGCTATTTTCTCCAAGAGATAGCTTTTATCAGGAATGGGATATGGAAAGGGTTGAGTAATGGCATCTAATGGTCTGTATTTGATGACCATTCTTTTCTCTCCTCTTTTCTATTATGAATGCTTGTTTACCATGAAGGCATAACATCAGCAAGGGGATGTTGATTTTTCTATAAACCCATTACTTTCCAATTCTTTGATCTATAGTTCCATATCATTGTAATCCTACACTAGTATTGGGATCTTTTTCTCAACCTTCATATGTTTTCCTTCAATGAGCTTGATGTCCATCTTGGGCATAGATTTAGACTAGAAATGCTGAGGGTTATAGGAACAAATGGTGGTTTTAATCTTTTCTCCTAAGGCCTAGATTTTAGTAGGAATTACTAGTTTAGGTGTTTGGGTCATTGAGCTTGGAAATTGCTCAGTAGCATAGATAAGATGAGGAATTTTAAGCCTTTAATTATCTTTGGTAAACATGATACTTTTAGTGGTGGAACCATAGGGTGAGTATCTATCAATAAAGGCACTACCTAGTAAAATATCTACAAGAATTCTATCTAAATCAAAGGAATCACAATAGAAGATTTTGTCTTGGACCTTAAGGGTTTGTTGGTGTTTGTATTTGTTATAGATAAAACTATTCCCTTGGACATCCAATGTCTTCCAATCATGGATGATGTGTGATTTAGCAAAGGAGAGAGAAGCTCTAGTATCTATTTATGCATCTATTGGTCTACCATTTATTTCTCAGGTTATAAACTAGGCAAACTTTCCATTGATCAACTGAGTAAGGTAAGCTAGCTATGGAATTTCTAAGGGAGGAATACTAGTACATACCAATTTTTGTCTCCCTAGGTCTTAGGTAGCTGCTTGCTCAGAGTAGATGACTTATTCTTCTTCTTCTTCTTCTTCTTCTTCTTCTTCTTCTTCTTCTTCTTCTTCTCTAAGATTATTGCATTCACCTTGAAATTAATCTTGGTCTGAGTAGAAAGAACTTTCTACTTCTTCATCCTTTTCTTCTTTTGGTGTGGGCAATAGAACATCCCACTGTAGCTCTATTATTAGTGTTGGTATTTCTCTTGGAGGTTCAGTGCTAGTGAATTTATTCTTCATCCAAGAGGCACTAAGCTTGAAAGAGCTTTGAAATTGCAAAGGAAGATGCTGAGGCCTCCACAATGTTATTGGTATATTTGGTATAGAGGGCTATCTCCCTCTGGTAGATTCTTGTCTCCTGTTGTGTCCTCTGGTCTTTGGTCGGTCATCTCATTCTGGGACTTTTTAGTGATGGTGAGACCAATTGCCATGTGCCTCAAATGGAAGCTATGAGTAATCATGATGCTAGGGCCATTGCATATTAGAGAGTGATTGCTCCAAATCATTAGCTAATGATTTGAGATCATATGCATCTTCATCATCTTTGAAGTCTTTTATGGGGAGATCATCTAGAATTGTTTCATAGATGTCATCCTGTAGGTAAATATCTTCATCGAATTCACCTATATCTCACCACGTGACTGCATTGGAGGTAGAAATGGCTTTAACAGTAGGGTTCTTACAATGGCATTATAGGGCAATATGGCCAAGTTTTTTGCAAATATAGCAAATTGATTGCTTACCTTGAGGATGGGGAGTGCAGAATTTATTAAGAAAACATTAAGGAGAAGCATAGGAATGCTTGCAAGGAAAAGAGTGGCACTTGAAATAAATATGTGGGTGGTGCTTCTTTTGTTGCTTATGCAGTTGACCAAATGGCTGACAGCCAAATGGGGCTATTTTAGGGAAAACATGAGCTATTTGGGAAGCTTGATGCTTTGTAATCTTTTGTATAGTTTTAGTCTTAGAGACTAATTGCATGGCCTATTGTTTAGCAAAGTCAATAACATTAGAAAGGGATAGATCTTCAATAGTTAGACTTTTGAGATCTATCTAAGAAATGACTTTGTCAATGAGATTATAAGGCAAAGCATGCAAAAATTTTAACTTGATCTTTGTAGATCTAAAACTTTTACTTTCATATGCCAATTCTATGAATTATTTGGAAAAAGCATCAAATTGTTTAAGATTGCAAAGCTCCATCTTGAGAAGCCATTTCTTTGATTCTAGTTCTTTGTTTCCAACTAGAGGAGCAAACTCATTAATTAGTAAATGGTATAATGTAGGTAGAAGATCATGCTGATGATGAACACACTCTTGTTGTTCATTATCAGTCATTGAATCCCACCATTGGGTAATAATCCTCTAAAAGAATTTTGAAGCAAAGATTGTGGTACTGACTAGATCTAAATCAACATTGATTGTAATAACTCGCATGGAGTTACACCACGCATATATCTCATTTAATGGATTGAGAAAATCATCTATATTCAGGTATCATGGCTGAAGTTGGACATGGGTCCTTTACATCAAATAAGTACTAGGATGTTTCTTATGAGGTTTGAAACTAGAACCAAAATTAACCTCATATGTTAATGCTGGAACTTGTGCTTCGGCTTCTTGATCTTGCTTGACTAACCAGTCAAGGCTCTCATCTAATTCTACCAATTTAGTATCTATAAAAGACAACTAATTTTGCATATTTGTACAGACTTGGTTGGTATTGTCTTCAAGAATGGTTAGCTTATCTAAACTATGTCTGATGTATAAAACATCTTTACAAAGGTCATCAAAATTTTCAGAGAGATGAGAATTAAATCTAGAAATATAGTTCCTATGTTTGAACTCATTTGATAGTTCTGCATTTCCTTGGAATGTAGCAGAAAAATACTGGACAAGTCCTTCCGGTTGCTTGTACATTCTTTTATGTGGAGGTCACCTTCCACCTCTATACAGATTGAACTTATTTTCTATATAAAATTCTAGTTTATCTTCCCTAGGAAGATTCATTAAATTGTAAGGTAACTGATCTTGTGGATCAGGTCCTTGGTTAATCTCTTCATCTTCGATCAAGATGTGACCTATTTTTATAGCTATTTTAGAAGAAGAGGTAGAGGGTTTGGAAGGAGAAAGAATAGAAAAATTATTAATAGAGAGAGATATGATATAGTTAATCTCAGGTTTAGGTAATAAAGACAACAAATTTATTTGGAAATTTCTTTTGGGCTTATAACTCAGAGTGAGTTCAATAGATTTGATTCTTGGTTTAAAAAAAGAAAAATAAGTAGACTTATAAACAAACTTGAATTTTAAAATCTTAGATTTCTTATAAACATGTGAAGCCTTAATAGCCGAAGGTTTATACAGGCTATTTTCCTTTTCAAGGTCTTCTATAATTTCTATATCTAGACATTCAGATAATTGCTAGGGGACAAAAGGAGGAAGTTCATACATCCCTTATATTTTGGATTCATTAATAATTTCTACTGTAGAAGACATCTAGGATTTACCAAATTCCATTGATAAGATGTTAAGGTTCTGATAAGCGAGAAATTTTGGTAAGGGAAACAAAGATGCAGAGTAAAAAGGGCCTATGATAATTAATAATGCCAGGGACTCGATGCAATAACTTTTCCCAAAGAATTTTTCAAAGCAAGGAAAATTAAGAGTCTTATAAGAAATTCTTACAAATATATCCAACAACATATCACCTTAGATTACTTTATGAGCTGTAAAGCATGATGGGACATGACACCACCTTGGCAAAGATTCCAGGTACGACCTCCCAAATGCTATAAATAAGACTCTCCTCTATAGAGTGATCATCAAAAAATTTCTAAGCATTTGAGAAGTCTAGTAGCTTTGTTTAAAGAGTATGCTCTTCTCTTGCCCTTCTTGAAGGATCCTGAGAATTAGAAATTCAAACAAATATTTGTAAAAGAGTGTAATAGTTATTTGAGTGATAATAGTGAAGCCGTAGCCATTCGGCCCCTGCCTACTACTGCAGGTTTTCTTATAAAAGACTACTATCAGGGGGAAGCATTTGTTGACGTAGCTTTTATGAAGACATTTAAGACTTAGTGACCTAGCATATATAACTTTTTTTCATCTTTTAAGGAAACACAAGTACGTTAATTTATTCTTGGGTCGATATTGTAATTTTTTATATTTTGAAAATATTTAAAATGTTATAAAATAAAGTTATATGATTTTTGTATGATTTTCAATCCCGAATGTTTTAGTTTTTCTACTTGTCTTCTTGTTTCTATGGAAAATTTTAATTTTTTATTTCTATGGCAAATTTAAAAGACATTTATTTAAAATATTTAATTTTAAAATAACTCATTTATTAATGTAATATGAATAAATGGATTTGAATCAAGATTGCATCACATTGGGAAAGTGGTTTTAGATCAACAACCTCTAATAATATAATTATGTACAATTTCAAATTTATCTCAATTTATCTAAAATAATAATAAACAATCAAATTATTTATATAAAGGATTATTTTATAATGATTAAAATGTGTAAAGATGTATTTTTTTTAAAAATGATATATTATTACAAATTTTTAGATATTCTAAAAGTATAAATAAGTCTAGATAGAAATGTACACATAACTCAAAAAATAATGACTAGATAACTCTAAAATTTTCACCAAAGTCATGTCTTTCCTATCCTAATACTAGAAAAAATGTAACAATATGTTAGTCTTATATACTATAATATTTTGTGAAAAACAAATTAACAATTTTTTTCCTATATTCCAAAGCTCTAGAAATCTCACCCACTATTAAAAAATTTGCATGCCACTTGGAAATTGATCTCTTTTTTTGAAACTCTAATAAATTGATAAAACCTTATTAAATGAGCAAGTCGTTAATGGGCACATATTTTACCTCCATTATTATCAGGCCATTTTTCTTAGATAAATTGGAAAATAAAATTCAATTAAATTGAACAAATAATCATGGGTGCAATCCCTAATACCTATATGCCTTTTCACTAGGCATGAACAAGTGGCATAGTGCAATATGGAGACTGTAAATGAAATTCCACTTTAAACAATTATATACTTATTTTTCAATAAATGTTAGACTTCCAGTTATCACTCTTGACCTTGGAATTTAATTCTCACTTTTACATCTTCCTACATATGCACTAATGCACCTATGTATTTATAGACTTGTAAAATTCAAATTAGAATCCTATTGACATTTAAGGTGACACACAACGGGTGAGAAAATGATTAATCTAAAAATCATGATACACTTTCAACACTAAAAATTACACAAAAAATTTGAAGTATAAGAGAAAATTATATTTATGATTATTCATTATTGCTTACAGTAATACAAAATATTTTTTAAATAAATGATAACTTAAAGCTAGAGTTTTCATGCACAACTAAAAATATTATTGAAAGAAAAAGTTAATTATAATTAACTGAACTTGTTATTTTTAATAGATGGTAAAGCTTGGATGGGCCTACTAACTGTCCATTATTATCTATCTATTTAAAATAAATTTTGAAGGTTACTTACAGCTCAAGCTCATGCTCATATTCAAAAATATTAAATTAAAAAATTATAAAAATACCAAATATAAAGTTAAATTATTATTTTTAGCCTTAAGATGGTTGATTTAAGTCCATAAAATTTCTCAAAATGAATGCTAATTGACTACAACTGGTTACAACGACATGGAGCTCTAAGAGATAATTTTTACAAAAAAGTATCAATTGGCTTCTAGGATTAAATGATATGTCCTCCAAAAGATATGCTCCTTTATCATTCTCCTATGGTTGAAAATAACTCAGCTCCTATGTGTTTCCCTAATTAAATTTCTTCCATTTATCCTTGTTTATCTTAATTAATTCTCATTTTGAAATCCATGTGTTATCTTCCTATTATAATCCCTCCCATTGTACCAAATAATTATTTTATCAACCTTTCCTAGTTTTAATTTTATTTTTGTTTAAAATATTCCCTATACTTTCTTTCTTTTTCCTTAGTACCTATTGCTAACAATGTATATCTTCTTATTTTTCTTCCCATTAATTACACTCTCCATGAAATGTATATAAATCATAAAAATTTAATAATATCTATAAAAAATAAAATTCCATAGCAAAAAAACCTCATAAGCATTATAATTTATCTTATTCATAATCTCGCATGGAGAAATCTTATAAAACATCAATGTATTGTACATTTCTTAGGAAAACATTTATTTTCTGAAGTATGCTCTCAATAACTCTTCCTATTCAAATACATTTGGCATTCTTGTCAAATCAATTGATACCTTATAATTTTCATTAATTTTCTATAAATTTATCTTTAGTTAATCTTGAAATAATTATATGTTCTCTAAAAATAACTTTGCATCATCATTAGCATTGGTAACTACACTAGGTGTAAAACACCCTTAGGATTTTAGCCATAAATAATTTGAAATTATGATTTTTTTGTTGACCTATTCACTATTTTTTTATAGGAAAACTCAATTCTGGTAAAGTCAAGTCTCATTTCTTAGGATTATATCCAATAATGAATCTTAACAATTTTTTGAAAATTCACTTTACTAAGTTTATATTTGTCCATCTATCTGAGGGTGGTATGCACTATAAATTGTAGTCTAGCTCCAAACCTCTTCCATACAGTCCTCCAATTATAAATTTTTTAGCATTGCTTGATGTAATGGTTTTTAGAATGCCATGTAATCGAACAACATATTTGAAAAACATATTTGTTAATCTTGACATGTCATTGGTTTTCTTGCATGCAATAAAATGAACCATCTTAAAGAACCCATCTACAATTGAAAAAAAATGATTAATGAACTCTTTTTGTGTTTATAAACCCCAATACAAAATTTATACTAAAAAATATCTATGGTCCCTTTGGAACTAGAAATGGATGGGTTACGTGTATGGAATTGGCAGTCCAAAAGGGGGTTGCCTGTGGACATTTTTTGTATACACTAAAAATTTGAAGATGATATAAGAACATGAATTATATTATTTTTAGTCTAGTTTATAAAACACTATTTTTTTTTAATTGTCAATTATATGAAGGTCAAACATCTGAAATTAGAAGAGGAAATTATATTTTTTAATAAAAATTGAGTAGATAGTCATCCATGTGCCCCCTTATTTTTTAAGCATCTATTTGAAACCCTTTGGTATAAATTTATATAAGATCGTCTAGTTTTCCTATATTTTTCAAAAACTATAATGAATTTTTTTTTTTATTAATTTTATAAGTAAATATACCCATGAAACTAAAAAAACTAGATATATGATCTGCCCCCCTCCAACTACCTCAAGAAAAATGAAAATTAGTATTTTTAATGTGTATATAATTAGACTAATTTGTAACCATATATATTTTTTGAATTTTGATTAATGAGAAAATTATACATGAACAAATATAAACATATATATTTGTGGCATATAGTGTCTTTAAAAATACATACTTAGAAATCAATATAGACGCAAATCTTAGAATAGTTTGAAAAAATAAAAATATATATATTTAGAAAGGGGAGAGTGTGTTCAACAACATATTAATATTTTTATTAAAAGTATCAATAAAATTCATAGAGTTTATTAGGATAAAAGTATAATTTTTTAATTTTAATTCAAAAACATGGATTCAACTTTGTGTTTCTAGGTCTAGGCCTTAGTCTTGGAAATCCAAGCTATTTCTGAGCATGTAGGCATGTTTTTGAAATTTGATATAAAAAAACATGTACATGTTATAACATATATGCAGTACTATGTCAATCAACTATATACATTAAATAAATATTTTAATATATATGTTTCTATGTATGAAAAAACTTTAGACAGATAATTTCACATTGATTATTTATATTTAATAAGCATTAACCCTTGATAGAGTAGAAGAGAATATAAGGTAAAAAAACCTTTGATTGAATGATTTAATAATATTAAGGATATAAAAACCAATAATGAATGTTGGATTCACCTTGATCCAACAAGGAGCCACTAAAGAGGGAAAGTTGGTGAGTGTTGGATTCCATAATATCTAGTGTCAAATAGGCCTTTAAAGACACACATGTATACATGTTATTCTAAAGGAGCACAATAGATAAATAATAAAGAGATGTGGAGTTGTTAAGGGGAAGGATTGATGCATTAATCATCCAAGATAAAATAAAAAATAAACATGGGTTAAAATATTAACATGAAATATGGTAGAGAGAAAGAAAGCAAAAGGACGAAAGTATGAGTAGTGTTTAGTGCACGAGGATGAAAACATAAAGTGATAATCAATAATTAAAGGTAAATAAATTGAAGCAAGTGAATGATCTAGGGGATCACCAAAGTGTGAACATAAATGAAGGGATATTTTTGAGCTAAAGAGATGATCTCAAAGGAAAATAAATGTTGAGCCCAATGGTGGATCCCTAAGTCATTCCTCACCTACACAACCTATAAAATACCTAAGGTAACTTATCAAATCATTCTAAAAAGTATTCAATTGAGTGAATCTTCCCTATTTTTTCATATTTATATATTAGTCATAGGTGCATCACATACATAGGTCTAAAGTACTGAAGGACAAACCCAAGATATATATTTGATAAGTTACAAGCTAGGTCAATATTGTACTTAATTTCCACATATTCATGATTCATACATAAGCCAATATGGCCCTATTTAGAGTATTGGTTGTGAAATCATTGGTCACTAATAGAGGGTTATTTGGGGTTATCTTAATACCATGTGACCACTAACCCATTCCCCCCAAGATCACTATAAAAAACAAGAAATAGGGGTTTACAAATTCATGATGAGAAATAGTCCATGACCTAGATCTGAATGCACCAAAACAAGGGTGAATACAAATATAGAAACATACATATGGTCACATCCTTTTCCATCAATTATTATTTATATAACACCTATGTTGAACCCATAAATTAACATCAACTTAACCATGTCAGGATGGTGTAAGTTTATAGAGCTCTAGAGGCACTTAATCTAGAATTAGGGGACTATTCCAAAACTTTATTCTAATATGCTTCCTACCTATTTTATATCAAACATTGTGTTAGCATCAAAACCAATTAATTATATTACTTTTTTTTTTATTTACATATATAGCCTAGTTGTTCTTTCTAAATTTAAATTATATTCAACATAATAAATTCAATGTATATTTATATTTGAGTTTACCCAATTGGCCTATTTTAGATCTAATCCTCATCCTTATGCATTGTCATTTCTATGTACCCATTTTTACCCTAGATAACCCCAATTTATATTAATTTTAGGGTTAAACATTTGGTAAACCTGATCTTCAATCATTAATCCCTAGGTCAATTAGGGGTTTTCTAGTTTTTTAGTTGTTTATCTTAGTTTCTATAATTTTTGTAATCATGTTTTCTATAGATATATATATTAATTATTTCATGGTCCAATACCTTATAGTTTCCATGGTTTGCTACATTATTTGACTTGTCAAATTTATTAAGAAAAATTCATGCCAATTATGAGAGAGTTTTAAAGTGGAAACAACATTGATCTCTCTTCAAAATTCATATTGTAATATACTAGAGAAAGTGCCATCTCCACTAAACACCATAAGCATTGGTGTTATTGATATGTCAGGAAACATGTGTCCTAAAATTTCATAAGTAAAGCTTCTAAATTACTCCATTATCTATAAAGATATCCTATATTATGCAATGTATGATACCCAAGTACCAAGTGATATCACATCAACTGCTTTCATAGAAATTATGAAAAATATAACATAAAACACAACAATTATTACCTTTGGTTATAATGAGGTGAACTCAAAGAATATCATTTATCAAGACTTTCTTCTCTCAGCCCAACATCTTAAATTAAATCAATAAAACCAATATGAGCATATTCCATTAACCTCAAATACATATAAGGATGTTATTTCAATTTTAGACTTGTTAGAAAAGTCACCACATTATAAATCTATTTTAATAAGAACATTATAGATGCTAACATTGCCATAGGATATAGAGCCACAACATGTGGCCCTCATATTAAATTCCATGTAATAATAAAAGCAAAGTATATCATTTGAAAAATAATATACACCATCCTAACCTATGGTAAATACTTGTTTATCACCATACATCTAAGTGTTTGTTTGTAATAAAATGATAAAATAATTTCTTATGGACAATAGTTCAGGACTCAAAGTTTGCAACATATCCTTTCTATCCTTAATTGGTATTGGACCTTCAGACTTAGAACCATATAATATGAGAATCAAGGGATTTGATAATATTTAAATACAAGTATTGGGGAAAATAACATTAAATATTACCATGAGTCCCCATACATTACCCTTTTTATGTCCAGTTATGCCAAATGATTAGAACTATAACATTCTCTTAGGACAACCTTGGATACATGAGATGTATGAGGTTCCCCCTAATTTGCACATGTTATTAAAAATTAATTTTTAGGTATTCGTTTACATATACACAACATATCCTAATACCCTCAAACATTGTGAAATGGTCCAATAAATAAATAATATTACACTACAATCTTATGAATGTTAGTATAAAATTGATACACTAGTACAACAACCTAACCAAATTATTCTAAGGTACAAAAGAGAAATTTTACATGCTTACCTAAGTCTCCAACTTCATTACTTTAGTATTTAATAGAGTTTAAGCTTATATATCTCCCTCATACTATAGAGGTTGATATGAATTTACCTCTACCCAAAGGATATGATGTGAATGTGGTGATTATCACCAGGGACCAAGACATTCAATGACTAGATGCTTTACTATAAAAAACAAGATCCAATATCTCATTTATGATCAAATGATTACATTTTATGATCGTACCAAGGAATTAGGTTCACAATGTAGACACCAAAAATTTGCACACCTATGAATTTGAATGTCAAAAATACCCTTGGACCTACCGTAGGACCCCCTTGGGACTAACCTACACCTATCAAGTTTAAACCAACCAATCTACACTTATTTTCACCTAACTAAATAATCCTAGCCTTCAAGACCTATCCCTATAGACCCTAACCATCGATGATCAAGGTGATCATCGATGGTCAGCCTTGGGAACCCCTGACCATCGATAGTCAGGGTCCACCTTTTAGCCAAGAACATGTAAGATCTACTGACCCTTTTCTAAATATAACCTTGTCTAATTTGTATTTCAAGCCTTTTCATGCAAAAATTGTATTTAGATGACCCATTTACACCTTCACTTTTACCTCTTTCTTGTGCCTATAAGAGAAAGAGGCCCGGGAGGCTAAATCCATTTGTAATAATTATCAGGATCTTAGGTATCCAAGAGTTTTCTTTTGAAGGTCAATCAATGTTATTAGCATTATCAAGCATCATCCATCTTATTGAAATCCAAATCACCATCATATCTCAACCAAGCTTCTAGGTACTATTACTCTACTAGAATTAAGCCAGATTCCACCAATAGGCTAACTGTATCAACCACCCACCCAACTAACTTCTGGTAAGATAAGTGTTTGTTTGTCAATATTCACATGATTTTATTCCATTTCATAATTAATCTATCCCTTGATCAATTCCCATAATCCATTTTTGGAATCCTATCATCTTCTATTGATCAAACCTAGAAATACACAATCAACCAATGATGATTAGAGCCCTACTACTGACGGTTGAGCATAATCGTTGATGGTTATTCCAACGGCTGATGGTCACCTATGGTAGAAAAACCAAAAACCTATTTTCACCTACCTAACCCTAACCAAATCTATTTTTTTGTGTTTCTAGCCACTCACAGACCCTTTTTAGATTTTTTGAAGCATACCCCAACCCCCTAACACTAGTTTTAATTAGTTTATGACTAATTTGATTAGTTCTAGTCTATTTTCTTTGCAAGCATTCTCATGTTCAGTTTTAGTAATACTATTTAATTAATGCAAGTACCTTCTTCCAATTGTATAAACTTAATTATTTGAAACATGTGGATTGATAGCCCTAAAGGAATCTCTCACTTTTAGGATCTAGATATTGCTAGGCAATCCACTCAACTATCTATCTATTCAATAAGTTTGCTTTAGGGATTTTTTATCTATAGGTCCTCCTCCCAAGCCAAAGAGGAGCTCTTCGCAATCTTATGATTCAACATGTGCACAAAAAAATATGTTTTTCACCCATACCTATATTGAGTTTCTTTTCTCTCCTTCTTTAGAACTTAAGCAAAAATTTACATGAAACATTTTGGCACGTCTAGTGGGACCTAAAGTCTTTACTCGCATTTGTATGTTCTTATTTATATTTATGCACATAATTAAAATTAAAATTTATTTTGGGGTTTAAAATTAAATACATCCATTTCTTGATTTTAACATTAGTTCACCTTAAATACATCCAAAAGCAAGATTAAAACTAACCTCTAGGCTTAACATACTTCATAGTGTGTGTCTTGATTGCCTTGATCATTTTCTTGTTTGAGTGGTGAGTTTTTTCTTGTTTTCTCTCACTTTTTTTTTGTATGGTCCACACTTGTCAGTAGTGGAGAGACCTAATATAACAAAAATCATCACTTAAATAAACCTCTTCTACCTCCTCATCTATGGAGTATGTCTTCAAGGTTGAAGATTCACCTCGTCTATTGGGAATCCCTACTTTTCCTCATTTATTTCCACAAGGAAACATGGATTTTACCACTTTTCTAAACAACAATCTAGTTGTCCTTCATCACTATCTTAACACCTCTTCTCACCATATCCCAATTTCAACTCCACCTTAGGATCCTCCTTATGGTATGCCATCCCACCTTATGAAGGGTATCCCTATTGTCATGATCACCACCCAACCTTTGACCACCTAGGCATCTTTGTCTACTAACCTCTATGATGTTATAACTAAAAACCAACCTATCCAACCAACCATTACCCTTACACCTTCTACCCCTACTAATGACTCCTCTATCTTTGGGGCAACCCAACCATTAACCCATCATGCCCCACTTGATGCTGGAGTACCCACCACTAAAACTACCAACCTCACCTCTGTCAAACCTAACCCATCAGTCAATACCCCTTTAACAAGCTTAGGGGTATCGATCCCTTCTACTTTACCACCCATTAACACAAAGGTCACTACCTTACCTCTTATCACCAACCCAACTACTACATATGCCCAATCCACAAGGACTCCTCAATAGTTACCCATTGCACCCAATATAAGATAAATCCCTAACCCATAAGGGTATGTACCCACTACCTAAGCACCATCATACACCTACCCTACCCAACCACTAACATCCACATTCCAATATGTAGTAGCCTCTAAACCACCAAATAATACCAATATGATGCCCAACCTCAACCATAATATGAGATTTACAATAATTTTGGTGTACTACCTCAAACTGACCTAATGAAAATGTTCATGGACAAGATTACCAACCTTGAGTCATCCATTTCAGGGGATCATAACATCCTATCCTATGATCAGATTTATAATGAACCTATTCATCCTTATGTCCCCATTAGAACTTACCCTCCTCAATGGCAGCTTCTAAAATTTACCAAATTTTAAAGCAAGGAAGACCCCCAATAACACCTTGGGGATTTCAAGAATTCATGTTACATGATTACTTATGATGATGCTTCTCCTTCAAACCTTCCCCATGTATTTATCTAGCCCAACACTCGATTGGTATAATGCCCTCATCAAGCAATCCATCTTTTCTTTCACCCAACTAGCATAAGTATTCTTAGATCACTTAATTAACATGTACAAGAAGGTATCTATCATATACCTCTATTCTATCAAGAAATTTGATGATGAGTCCATTACTAATTTTGTCACCCATTGGAGAAGCTTGATTAATCAGCTTTCATTTTCCCTACCTAAACTTAAACTTATATAACTTTTCACTCGAGCCTATACCAAACATATATCCTTTATAATACATGTCCAAAGATTTAGAACTTTTGATGAGGCTTTTACCATGGAATGTAAGATAGAAAATCAGACCATAGATGAGGGTAAATTGAAGTTATGAAACAAGAAATCTACTTTCAAGACCAGTGAAACCTCTTCCTCCAAACTAGGTAACCAAGCCAATACTAGAACCAAGAACAAGGGAAATATGAATGCCACCATCCTTAAAACCACCCCTCCACCCAATATCAATCAAAACAATTATCCCATTACCTCCAACCAAAATACAAGGAACCCAAACTGAAGCAACCAGAAATAATTCACTCCACTTAGATAATCTTATACCTCAATTTTGGAGAAGCTACTAAAAGTTAACCTTATACAACTTTCACCCACAAAACCTCCCTATTAGTCTAATTCTTATCATCCAACACCTTGTTGGTATAATGAGAATGACCTTTGTGCTTTTTATTAGGTAATTAGACATGACATCAACTAATGTAGTACTTTCAAGAATGTTGTTCAAAGTCTTATCGACAAAGGGGAACTCATGTTGGATAATCATAATGCCCCTCAAAATCAAGATCTTGAAATCTTCAAGAAACCTTTTCCCAACCATAACCCTATCAAGACTAAGGACAAACAATCTAGATATTCTGATGATTCTTACACATTTAATATGGTCCTTGATATACCTATCATCCAACCTACCTACTTTTCCCCCACTTCATCTATCAAGGTGGTGAAGTCACTTTCCCTTCCTTTAGAAGCCCAAACTAAGGAGGTTCCTTTTTCCTTAGATTCACTCATAGAGGCTTTGGAATCATCAAGAACCCCTTTGGATGGCCAAAAAAACAAAAAATAATTCCTATCCCACCATCTCCCCTAGCTATAGACTAAGTCACAACTATGGACATCATGCCCAGGTGAATGAAATTTTCATAAACACCCCTCATAAAGTGGACACCTAACATAAACTTACCTCATTTGATTGAGGAAATGAATGAGGCTATCAACCCTCCACCTCAACCCATATGTGTCTCCTCTACACACACTACCCTGGAGGCTAGACTAGTATACAAACCTTTTTCTAAACTCATTCAAAAGTTAGGTATTGCTACAAAACTAGACATGGATCAAACCACTTTCTGGAAATATTAGGGCTTACCTCCATCAACAAACCTAAAACTTGTAGTATTCCCCTAACCAATAAATCCATCATCTCTCCACCACCTATTAAACCAATTCAAACTTCTACCAAGCCCCCACCTTCTTAGTCAACCAAAACAACCACCACATCACCAACCAAACCTTTCAAAACTCTTGGTGCCTTCCCTACTTAGAGTTTGGTTTACCAATCCTTGAAAGTAGACTTAACTTCACCCAAGCCTATACCCAGGTCTTGACCCACACTAACTAAGAGGATGAACACATTGAAGGAATGCATGACTAAGACTTTTCCTCCCTCTACCATTCCCTCTATCTTATGGCCTCACCCTTCCACCTTTTTTAAAAAGTATCCCCCCTTTAACATATGTCAACCACTATCATTGATTACATCAACCCACTTATTATTTGATGCATCCATCCTTCCTAGATTACTAATACTTAGACCATCAAACTCAACCACCCCAACTACCAACATACCTAGACCAAAACCATCAACTAGAAACACCACTTTACCAAACCATCTCTCACCAAACCTATTGCCACCAACATGACCATATTGCTAACCCAAACCATGATCCCTAAATATTTATTACCTATAGAAAAATCATATAAGACCATTCTTCAAAGATTATTGTAGACCTCCTACCTCAAATTACCTCTTATCAGACCTTTTGATCCTCTTAGTTTGAAGTCAACCTGGTACAATAATCATTAAATTTGATCCTATCATAAAACACCTAGCCATGACACAAAGAATTATAAATCTCTCCAAGCTATTATTCACCAACTCTATGACAAGGATGATATTTTATTAGATGACCTTCCATCCATTCCTCCACTACTACCCCTAATAACTAGTCACCAACACATTCTTAATCCCCCACTCTCACCTTAGAGTGATAGAGAATCTACCCAATTCCCCATCACACCTTGCCCCTCCATCCATACCATTAATGTGGTCACATGATCACAAAAAAAGGATAAAGGGAAGACCAAAGTGTCCATTCCATGGATGTACCCACTGACTCACCCTAAACCAAACCAAATCTAAACCTCCATGTCTATAGCTAAGCCCGAAGTCACCATCTTAGGCACTTCAAAGGCTAACCCCACTAAATCCATCAAGAGGGTCATCCTTAAACAACTTCACTAGACCCAAACTAAGATGAGACTCTACAAGATTATTTCCACCTCACCTCACCATCATCAAGTCATGATTGAGGCTATGCAAGCCATTGAGGTTAGACTAGGAGACTCTAAGCCTCTAGAGGCATTCATTAGTGCTTTCCATCTCTCCACCCTTATTACCTTCAAGGAATCAGAGATACCTTATATCCACCTCAAAAAATTGGATCCCCCTCTTTTTATTATAACCCACATTAAATGGGTTATGATTGATGGGGGGGTCATGTATCATCATCATCTCTTCCCATGCCTATGAGAAACTCAAGCTCCCAGACAATTTCATGTCCAAAACTTTAGTCATCCTTAGATCCTTTAATGACAATATGACCACTACCTTAGAAACCATTGTCCTTCATATTTGGCTAGGACCTCACACTCTCCCCAAACTCGTCTATGTGGTTGAAGGTGAATTCTAGTACAATGTTTTACTAGGGAGACCTTCGATATAGGCCATGGGTTGTGTACCTTCCACTCTCCATTATTGTGTCAATTTTAAACATAAAGGTCAATTTTTTACCATACAAGTTGACCCTAGCCCTTTTTTAGCATGCAATATGCCCTATCGACCTAATGATGTTCTCCTACCTCCATCTAAAACACTATAAACAAGCACCATTAAGCCCTTACCCATGAAAGTTGAAGCCATTACTTCCCCTTCCACTGAGGCATCTACCATTTCATCTATTCCCATGGACTAGATACCCATTGTTGATCCTTTTGAACCCAACTTTTAATGCCTTACCCTTAAAGAATATCACCTCTTCAACCTTGATGCCTTCTAGACTCGCCAATAGTATGGAAGGCTCAACCACCAACCAGGTTATGAACCCAACATTAGAGCCATTACCTCCTTGGGGCCTCTTAGCTATCAAACCCACTTTATCTATGGGGTAATTGAAAATCCACTCAACATTACCACCACTCCCTCTCCACCTCAACCATTCACATCCACCTTCTTGTATTTAGACAACCCAAAATTTGCCAAACTATACCTTTATAGGTGTGTTTGGAAGGGATTTCATTTAGTATAATATGAGCACAACCCACACACATTGACCTTGATTGAGACCCAAAAGCCTCACAAAAATCATATCCTTAGATTCATTCTACCCAATAAGAAGAAATCCAAACAAACTACCCCTACCATTGTTGAAGAAGAGACCCCTTCCTCACTAACACCTCCTCCACTTGTGGGTGCAGATGATGACATCATCCCACCTAACATTTTTTTGTCAACATGATTACCCTCAACCCCCTAACTTACCAAAAGGAAGGGAACCTATATCTATCCCTTTAATCTATCTTGAACTGGTAGGGGAAGACTCTCCTACCATTCACATTATCTAGTGCCAAGATGATGATTCCATTCTCACCTACCTTAGTGCACTTGATCCCTCAATCCACAAATCCTTACCTCTAGAGACATCAACCATGTTGAATGAACCCACAATAGATATTGACATAGGTACTTTGGATAATCTTCATGTTGTCAAACTAGGCCAAACTCTCACCCCTACAAAACTATATGACTTCTCTACCTTCCTCCAAGACCACAGTATTGCATTTACTTGGCCATATGCTAACATGCCTAGAATTGACCTAGCCATGACCACCCACAACATCATGACTAATAATGATGCCAAGTCTATTAGATGGAAACTCTACCATATACATCCTCACATAACTCTGTCAAATAAGAGCTCCAACACCTCCTTTCTATCAACTTTATTCAAACCATTGATTATCCTTAGTGGGTTTCAAACATTTTGCCTATCACAAAAGCCATAGGGGGACTATGTATCTATGTGGACTTTCATGACCTCAACCTTACCTTCCCAAAGGATAACTTTCCTCTACCTAGCATCGACCAAATTTTTGAACTTATAGTAGGACATGAGATGTTGTCTCTCATGGACGGATTCTCAAGTTATAATTAGTTTTTTATTTCCCCTAAAGATCAGCACAAAAGTAACTTTATTACCCCATGGGGGACATTTTGTTATAGATTCATGCCCTTCAATCTTAAGAATGTTGACACAACCTACCAATGTACCATGACCTATATTTGCCACAACCTTATCTATACAATCATCAAAGACTATGTGGGTGACCTTTTTGGGAAGTCTAAGATTTACAAAGACCATTTAGCCATTCTCAAGATTATATTTGAGTGACTTATCCACTATCATGTCTGCCTCAATCCTAAGAAATTTATTTTTGGGGTCTTGTTAGGCAAACTTTTTGGCTTCATCATTTCCATTCAATGAATCAATGTTGATCCAACCAAAATTAAAGCCATCCTCAAGATGCTACCTCTGACCAATCTTAAACAACTTTTTAGTTTACAGGGGAAGCTTCAATCCATTCATCACTTCATCTCTTTTTTTCTCTGATTGGTGTCAACCCTTCCATCACCTCTTTAAAAAGGATGTCTCTATCAAGTGAAGCGTTGATTAACAAAATGCATTTAATGCACTCAAAGGGTACCTTCTATCCCCACTTGTCCTCACACCTCCTAAGGATGACCAAACTTTATACCTTTATATCTCTACCATTGACCATTCCCTAGGGGTAATCCTTTCCCATCAAGATGAACAACCCAAATAGCAATTAATTTATTACATTAGTTTCACACTTGTCAAGTATGAGACTCGATACATGTATATCGACAGACTGTGTTTGGATCTAGTCTTTGTGGCCACCAAACTTTGCCACTACTTTCATAACCACAAAAAATTTGTCATAACTAATATTGATCCACTCAAGTACATGTACTCTAAACCATATCAAAACCAATATATGGATAAGTGGCTCATGCTTCTAGTTGAGTTTAACCTTGAGTTCCTCCAATAGAAATCGATCAAGGGGAAGGTCATTACCAACCAATTGGTTGAGGCACCCCTAAAAAATAACCAACCTCATCCTCTTGAGTTTCTAGATGAGTTTATCACAAGCCTATCTCAAGTGGATTTCACCAATCAAGTATCCATGTTTTTTTATGGTTCCCAATGTCAGTGTGGGCTAGGGGATGGTATCATCCTTATCTCCCTTATTGGTGAACCACTTCCTTTGTCATTTAAACTTGAATTTGAATGCACCAAAAATGTAGATAAGTATGAATCCCTAGTAATATATCTCTAAACTACCTTATCCTTAGGAGTTAAAATAATCAATATCATTGGCAGCTCTTAACTTATGGTTAACCAAGTCAACAACATTTACCAGTGTAAGAATGAAATGATGCAACTATATAGACAACTAGTTATAAAATTCCTAGCCTCATTTGAAAACTACCATATCCAAACCACCCCATGATCCACCAACAAGTTTTCCAATACCATGGTTTCTCTTGCCTCTTAGATCTCATCAACACCCTCAAACTCCAAACTATTAGTCATTGTTAATCACATCATCGAGCCTTCATATACTGAATCAAACACTCCAACCATCTTTAGTGTGGAAGATATTTTGCCTAACCTTTGGTATTAGTAAACCTTTGACTACCATCATCTTTAAATGGTTCCGTCTGACATCTCTAGAAATGTCCATTGAGTGTTTTTTCAGAGCACCTCTTGTTATACCATTATGAGAGGAATTATTTGCCAACATGGTTTTGATGGCATCCTATTCCATTGCCTTCATTGTCTATAATCCTCTCACGCTATCAAGGAGGCACATGAGGGTATCTATGGGGGGAACTTTAGTGGACTCATTGTGGCTAAGCACATCCTTTTCGTAGACTATTACTGGCCCACCCTTAACCAAAGTTGTTGGGATTATGTGAAAAAGTGTGTCAAGTGTCAACAACATGCTAATTTACATCACACACCTAGCAATGGTCTTCCCATTTCTATAGAATTTTGGCCTTTTCCATAATGGAGTCTAGACCTTATCAGTGAAATAAACTGCCACTCTTCATAATGACATCATTCTATCATTACCATGATTGAATATTTTACCAAATAGGTAGAAGCTATTCCCCTTGTCTCAACAAAAGATTAAAATATTATCTAATTTATTACCCATCATATCATCTATCATTTTGGTGTTCGCCATAAGATCATCATTGATAATGGAAAATCCTTCAAAACCAAATAAGTTCAAAGTCTTTGTGATGTATTTGGCATTACACTTAGTTTTTCATCACCTTATCACCTACAAGTAAATAGACAAGTAGAAGCCTCTAAAAAACCCCTTAGAAACATGCTTACCAAAATGGTCAATGCCTCAAGTTGGGATTGGCACTTGCACATACCTTTTGCCTTATGGGCATATTGCACTAACATCTAAACTCATATAGTTGTTAAACCTTTTTCTATTATGTTTGGAGTTGAGGTTGTATTGCCTCTTGAAGTCTAAATACCTTCTCTTTGCATATATTTTCACGATATTATCTCATAAGATGATTATCATCAAGAAAATTTAGCCTAACTCGAGCTACTTGATGAGCATCATTTGGCTGTCATTTTCCATTTTTGTGTTTATCAATAATAAATCAAACATTCCTATAACAAACACCTAAAAGTCTGAGAATTCAATATCAGATATCTTGTCCTCAAGGAAAACCAACATGTAACTAATATGAAGAAAATCAAAAGGGGCAAATTTGATTTCAAATGGCTTGCACCCTACATCATTACCCATAAGTATAGATTAAGAGCTTATTTTTTGTCCTCTATAAAAGGCAAACCAGAACTTGAGCCTCTCAATGCTTCACATTTATGTCCCTTTTATTGTTAGATAGAGATCAAAATCATCATTTTTCTAACTTAAGCTCATCCCTTGTAACCACATTCATTTCCCTCTTTTTAGGGGTAACTAACTAAAACTAAATCATGTGATTATCTATCATAATTATAGCCTAATCTTGAATTGTGGATGCCACATCTCTATGCATGGCATGATTCTCATAGTAATTCTCATCTATTTGGGATTAGTTCCTATAGTCATTGTCACATATACCTCTTTTTCACCTACTAAACCTTCATGTCAACTTAGTTTTGCCTTCATAAAGGTAATCCATTGAGCATGTATGATTAAGTCTATGTCAAAAAAAATCTAGCGAAAGCAATATCAAATAGAAAAAAAATCATGGGCCATCCTTAGCATTCATAGATTGCTCCCTTGAAGGACAACTATTGAAGATTATTCTAAAATTCCCAAACATAAGGTGGAATGCTCCCTTGAAGGATAACTATCAGAAGCATTTGAACTAAGCATATAAACTTAGACCATTCCCTTGAAGAATTGATTATTAAACCATTAGTCAAAGCTAGCAATTTATTAGAAGCTTCCCGCATTGATTAGCATCCCTAACACTCCAACAAAATCAAAATCAAGATCAAAAGAATTTTGAAAGCCATAATCGGCTCCCATAAAATCAATAATCTTGGAAAGCCATAATTGGCTCTCATTAAATCAATAATCTTGGAAAGCCACCATCGGCTCTCCTTAGTAGACTTCCTACATCAATCAATCTACACTTTATATATGGACATAGACTTGTTTATGCTACCTCTTTCGACACCTATAGAAAAGGCATACTAGTCTCACTAAAGGTTCTAGTTTCACCCATTCTCCCTCCACATGTCATCTGCATGAGACTATGAGCTTACTTGACATAATGTAATCAAGATCCCTATCTATTAACCTAATCATGCTAATGTGAAGAATTATAAAGTCTTATTTTACTAATCCAATCCAACTTTGGGTTTCATGTTGCTCTTTACTAGTGAAAAATCATCATGTTCCTTTTTTATCTTTTATCAGTTCATGTGGATATACCCCTCATGATTCTTATCACTCCCCTACACATCTAGTTTGTTACCTACTTACTTCATGTATTTTCATGATCTTTAATCATATTCACCTTCTACCCCTCTAATCATGAATAACAAAGATCACATCAAAAGCATGGACATTATCAATTATGTCAACTAGAAACACCATCTATCTCTCTATGCACTAAACACAATGTAAGCATATCACAATAAACCATAAACATCAACCTATCCATTTACAATTATCACATCATATGAGCCTATAAGCATATCATTACACCAATATAAGCATAAACCAAATCAATGAGTGAGACATCATAGAATATACCATTTACCATTTCATCCATGTGTCCATAAACAAAACCATTACATTATCATATAACATACATCCATCAATAACACATACTATCATATCTATGAACAAAATCACATCATAACTATATTTCTAGAATCACATGCCTAAGCTACTAACTGGAACACTAACATCATAAACCACAAGTCAAGAATTATAAGACATAACCATGATCATAAACCATAAGCATCCATCATATATGCCATAAAAAACCATACATCATATACATTGAATCATCAAAACATAATACATGTAAAAATTTATTCGCTCTCTCAAAATAAATATACATCTTGTTACATTAGTGTACATGTTGGTATCAAAATAATACATGACAATAATGTATCTAACCATAATCATGGGCCTCCACCACTACCACTAGCGCCATTTATACCTACACCTATACATGGTGGAGGTCCCCCTGGGACCCCTACCTGACCTACTATAGAAGCCCAATAACCTAGAGTATCTATCAATGGCCCACTATCCAAGATCTCTCTATACTCTATATACCTCATAGCCTAGGGCATCTAGTCTAATACCATCACCTCATAATATCTAAGTTCCACCATGGTAGCTACATAGCATGCTTAGGGAATTATGTCTAGTGGCCTTCTTGATACTATTATAACTCCCCTAACCCTCTATATAAATAGGTCTCTCTCACCTATAATAGTGGTGACTTGAACCTATAATGCTTGAATCTAGCCTTGTAATGTGGCCACCTATCCTTGCAGAGCATGTACCTAAGCTCTGGCCACAGCCAACACTACCCCTACTTGTCCACCCTAGCTGCTTGGATCTATAACCATCTGTGCCACCCCTTTATCATCTCCACCCACATTTGTAGTTGCATAGATAGGATGGTACCAAGCCTTGTACCCATCTATATACCTTACTTCATCTATGGGATCCCTAACAAGAAGCTCCTCAAAGCCACCAACCAAAACTATCCAAATAGGATAGGGCATTGGTAACTAAACCTCTAAGTCATTCCTCTTACACCATGGATGTGGCCCTAGTACACCCTATAATAAGCCAAATTGTCACTGCACTCAATTGAAGGGAATCAACTCAATCTCACCCTCTCGATGGCCCACTATCTACCTATAGCTTTGTATAATGAGGGTATCCCTCTTGTAGCCTAGCCAAATAGGGAACTATAGTTATAGTATCTATGTGATGTTTGTAGCTACCAATTCACCTAGGGCAAAACTAAACCACTCAACATCATGTGTTCCACCTCTGGCCCTTGATAAAACATAGTCATCCTTCAACCTCATAAATATAATAGGGAACTCCAATTGTGTTTACCCCATCCATGACAATTACATAGGCCTCAGAACCTAGATGTGATCATAAGCCTAGTAGTACAGAACCATGCCCATGCTAATGCCATACCTCATATGGTGTATGAATCCCCACAAATCTCTATAAATTTAGACTAGTAGCATTGAGACCCACCCAAATGTTATCCTCCTAGGCAATAGCTCAACCAAAAATCTAGTAATACATACTATAATCTCTTACTACTAGAATTTAGGACCCCAAAATAAGTAACCATGATCATCAGCATCATCATAAGTCTCCTCTCCTTAGGATGCCTCTTGTATAGTGTTATATAACTAAATCCTCTAGAGTACCAGTGGACCTAGTCACTATCATCTCTATTTAGATATTGAGCATACTCATCCCACTCTTCTTACTCAATCTAGTAGATCACCTCACCATTTAGTGGGAGTTGAGTGATCCTATGAACATCCTCTAAGAGAATAATCATCTCCATAATTGATAGTAAGAAGGTATTAGTAGTAGGATCCTATCTCTTATTGAGTGTTACTATCATGAATGCAACCCTAGATATGTGTTGGTAGTGCCTCATCCCTCTTAGTCCTACTACCTCCATATGTGCCCAATCATGAGAAATCATGCCCTCAAGTAGTGCAGGGAAGATCTATGACACACAATCACACATCTGTATCTACTCCTGAGCCTACACCAAATCAAAATGCTTGGCTTAGACCTTAATTGGTTTGATATACCCTATCTTTTAAATGTGCCCCTAACCCTAACCTTTTGGGCCTAACTATAATAACCAACCTATTTGACAAAAAATTGAACCCAATCCCCTACCCCAACCTTAACCATTAAGTAATTTACCCTGTAGTATCCCCCAAGAAGCCCTTAATACTTAGTTATTTTTTACCAAAGGCTATCTTTTCCTAGCTAACCACTGGCGATCATGCTAACCACTAATGGTTGGGGACCCCTATTTCCTAGGGTGTCAACCATCGATGATCAGACCTGACTATCGATGATCACCTATGGGCATTCCATTGTTGGAATTCCCAAACCTACCATGGTCCTAAATAGAAAACAAATTCAAAAAATACTACCCTACATAGCATCCCTAGTTCACCTACTACCCACTTCATTCACATATCATGTTAATTTGATTCTCTACCCACCCCATTTGCCAAAAACCCTACCTAGGGCATGTAGGCTCAATTTTTTTTGTAGACCTACCCCCCTATGCAAACACTAAAAACAACAAACTCAAACATATCTACCATTTTAGTGCACCCCTTACCTCATTTCATGACCTCCTCCATGGTCTGAGCCCTTTAGTAGGTGCCCAACCATATGCTCATGCTCCCTATATCTTAAATCCATAGAATCTACCATATGCCTCTAGCTAATGAGCAACACCCATACCAACATGGCCACCTCATCACCCCAATGTTAATCTCTTTTGGCCCATCTAGTGGATAATTTTTTGATACTTTTTACTTCGTCCTTTGACTATAGTGACAACATTTCCATGTTGACCCTTTTGTATTTTGTGCCACCTTACACATATCAACCCACTTGTGTCTTACCAACAACACTT
Source organism: Torreya grandis (assembly GCA_037957365.1). Classification (NCBI taxonomy): domain Eukaryota; kingdom Viridiplantae; phylum Streptophyta; class Pinopsida; order Cupressales; family Taxaceae; genus Torreya; species Torreya grandis. The sequence goes on from JARHVA010002734.1 coordinate 2,261,258, forward strand.
CTTACCTCAGATACCCATGACACTTGACCCATTTGTATTTTCCTTGAGATCACTTCCTACCCTGGATACCCATTAAATACACAAATATCACTTAGAATACTTACGTTTATGAGTGTTTTTAGCCACCATGCATATAAGAAGTCACATAATTCACTTGTCACTTGTCCTTCATAGCACCAACCCTTATTTTTACAAACTTTAGTAACCTCATATATGCATGATCTTAGCTTTCACTCCTTTTTGTCAATTTGGTGCACATGTTTGTATCTCAAATGCCCGACCTCATCTCACCACCTTGTGACTCACCATCTACCACTTATCAAACTGATACCTACTTTAGCTTCACCTCACCAACTCCTAGTTTGAGTGGGAACACCTCTTCCCATACTCAATTTAATGAGATCCTTGACCCATACTATATTTTTTTTTCTCATTCACACAAGCTTCACAATAAAAAGGGGAAAAATGTAGACACTAAAAATCCACACACCTATGATTCTAAATGTCAAAAATACTCCTGGACCTACCCTAGGACCCCCTTGGGACCAACCTACACCTATTAGGCTTAAACCAACCAATTTTCACTCAATTTCACCTAACTAAATAACCTTGGCCTTCAGAACCTATCCATGTGGACCCTAACCATTGATAGTTAGGGTGACCATTGACGGTCAGCCTTGGGAACCCCTGATTATTGACGGTTAGGGTCCACCTTTTAGTCAAGAGCATTCAAGCTCTACTGACCTTTTTATAAATATAATCTTATCTAATTTGTGTTTTAAGACTTTGTATATATAAATTATTTTTAGATGACCCACTTACACCTTCACTTCTACCTCTTGCTTGTGCCTATAAAAGAGAGAGGTCTAGGAGGTCAAATCCATCTATAATAATTATCAAGAGCTCAGGTATCTAAGTGTTTTATTTTGTAGGTCAATCAATGTGATAAGCATTATCAAGCATCAACTATCTTATTGAGATCCAAATCATCATCACCTGTCAACCAAGATTCTAGGTACCATTACTTTGTTAGAATCAACCTAGATTCTAGCAACAAGATAACTACATCAACCACCCACTCAACCAACTTCTAGTAAGACAAGTGCTTGTTTATCAATATTCACATGATTTTATTCCATTTCATAATCAATTTAACCCTTTCTCAATTCCTAGAATCCATTTATGGAATCCCATCATCTTCTATTGATCAAATCTAGAAATGCACAATCAATTATTGATAGTTAGGCCCTAACTACCAATGATTAGGGATAACTACTGACAGTTACCCCAACTACCAATGGTCACCTATGGAAAAAAAACTAGCAACCTATTTTCACCTACCTAAACCTAACCTATTAAGTTTTCTATGTTTTAAACCACTCACAAACCCTTTTTACATTTTTTGAAGCATACCCCAACCCCTTAGCACTAGTATTAATTAATTTATCACTAATTTGATCATTTCTAGTCTATTTTCTTAGCAAGCATTTTCATGTTTAGTTTTAGTAATCTTCTTTAATTAATGCAAGTACCTTCTTTCTAGTTTCATAAACTTAATTATTTGAAATGTGTGGATTGATAACCCATAAGGAAGCTCTCACTTCTAGGATCTAGCTATCACTAGGCAATCCACCCAACTATTTATCTAACAAACAAGTTTGCTTTAGTGCTTTCTTATCTATAAGTCTTCCTCCCAAGCTAAAGAGGATCTCTTTGCAATCTTCTAATTTAGTGCACACATAAACAAATAGGTTTTTCAACCATACCCATATCAAGTTTCTTTTATCTCCTTATCTAGAACTTAAGCAAAAATTTACATGAAACACACAACCTAGTGATCAAATGAAATAGAAAAAATTTAGAAATTATTTTAATGATCATTCAAAAAATAATTTAAAATTTCAATAGCTACACATTACACACCAAGAGATTCAAAGTAAACCATTTAAATAGTATCCAAACAAAAACTATTTGACAATAACCTTATTCAAGGGTGGTCTTATGTTTGGCATAACCATATTAATCATACAAAAATATAAACTACTTTCTATATAAATAATTTTTAGCAAATGGGTTTTGGTCTACAAGACTTGGAAAGAAAGTTTCATTGGAAATATTCCTTGGGAAACATAACAATACCAATTGCTTTTTGTCCTAAAGTAATTTAGACATAATTTTGGGTTATGTCTAACTACATCTCTATATTCATTTACCCTAAGAACTCTTTGGTAATACCAAATGGAATAAAAAATTGACCAAAATTAATAAGGTATTTTTTTTCTCATAAACACAAATTAATACATCTTCCAAATGATAGCATTACTTCCTCTATTACAAAATGAAAATTGTGACATGTAACATGTTATGTACCTTTTCAACCTATTTAATCATGATGCAAATAATGTAAAATATCTAAATTAAGGTTTTTAAGAACCAAGTGGGGAGATATCTATGACCATCCATTGGATGAGATCATTGAGTAATCTCTTCAAATATCTTAGAAATACCAAAAAAATACAATTTTTTTTTTGGCATCTACATGTTATATTGGATCCTTTGAATATATGTGTTAGTTTCATGTTGATGGATGGCATATTCAATTACTCCTACATACACATGTGTGTCATGATTTTACATGAGTGTGATACAAGGCATACACAGATACATGATATATTCTTATTTTAGATTTTGAGACATCCCTCTACTCATGTCATGTGTACATTAGTAGCATTCACTTCTTTGATCTTGATACACATAGGCTATATGGTTCAATGATCACATTTCATTATCATGTTTGAGATTACATATATACTTGCACATACCTTTATCCATGATTATATATTACACATTGTGTTTTATATGTTATACACTTGACATTTTTTCATAAAACATTTGATCCACCAGCTATTATGACATGTTTATTTTGGTTTCTTATGCTTTCCTTTATGCACATATTTGAGTGTCTTTCCTTGATATTATATTCCATGTTCGAGCATTTATATATTTTATTTTTATTACATCCCCCATGCCTATGTATGCTTTATTTTCCATTTGCATATGCCATTGTTTTTTGTAATGACATTTAAATATGTCATTCTTGATTTTATGGACATTTAACTAAGTCATGTACCTTCAATTGTGTGGTATTTTAACATTCCCTTTATTTGTGGTATCCTTAGACCATTACTTTTTGACTTGATTTTGAGTGCTCTTATGTATGTACTTATTTACTTGTTGAGTTTGTATTGTTACTATATAGAATTTTCCATGATATTTATCATGCATCTTAGGATTTCATGTGATCACATTGGTTCTATGCAATTCAATGTTATATCTACCTAGTCATGTTCAATCTATATGATACAAGGTTCCATTCATAGATTATACAGTTGTCTTATCCTTTTGAGGTGAGGTAACAACCAATTCATATATTTACCTCACCTCAAGTGGGGCATATTAGTGGGGGAATGTCATATATTCATGTCCTCCACACTTATAATAATTTTTAGATTCAATGGGATAATGATTTAGAATTATATTCTCCACGCTTATTCAGTATTTATCATCTCTAGATTACAGTAGGGGCATGTTTTAGAAACATGTTCTCAAAATTGGTACTTATATAAATTTTCAAATTTCTCCATATATAGTAGGGGAATGATTTGAAAGAATGTTATCCACACATTCATAGTTTCTAAATTGGCCAAAGCACACAATTATATGTTTTAAATTCGCAATTGTGGAAAAAATCTATACATTGATATTATTATTATATATAGTTTTAACATGAGACATATGTAAGGTTCATATGTTATGAAATTTGTGCCTAATATTGATAAATACAAATTAGTTTTATATTAAAAACTCTTTTATGGATTAATACCACATCACAAAATTTTATGTATTGATACACTGATAAGACTTTTATGAACTTTATTGAGCTAATTTATTATAGTGTTGGTTTGATTTTTGGTATGGTTGAGGTTATTAAATAACTTAGTATTTCCAAGTTTTTAAGTTGGAATTAATTATATCATCCAACTTCACCAGGTTATAAGTATCATTGGGTTTCATGGTTGAGCTAATCTCAATTGCCAAGTGGTAACCCACCTTTACTCCAAGGTTAGGGCATCTCTCTCTCTCTCTCTCTCTCTCTCTCTCTCTCTCTATATATATATATATATATATATATATATATATATATATATATATATATATATATATATATATATATCCTTAGACATATGCACTTTCCATATCTATCTATATTTTTACTAATATCAGTTTTAAATCCATACAATGATACATATTTTTCAAATCAACTTTCTAGTAGGCAAGGCATTTACATCAACACACATGTATACTCCTAAACCTTACTCTTTCAATTTTAATAAATTTTAAGTACTTTCAATAATAGATTATATGCACTGATTATATATTGTAACATGTTATTAGTTACATGTTATTCACTATCAAAGCACTCAAGTTAGGAGTAGGTAAAAATAAGGTGTGTTTTACACACTTAGGTAGTCATTTATTTCCTTTAAAATAACAATTTAACTACTAGATTTAATGGGGGATGAAATGTAGATGATATTTATTATATATCACCTCAATACTATACACTCGGTAAACTCAAACCTTGGTTGTTACTCTTAGTTTTGAACCTTTTATTATTTATGAAAGTCTTGCATATACTCTGTCTTGTGCTCCTTGGCATATCTCTTATTATGACTAGTCTTGTGTTGATGACCCAGGTATTATATCTTTCCAATAATGCTTAAAATTTACTTATCTTCCACCTCTGTAACTTTTAATCCTATTCTAACTTCCTATTCCTTAGATACTAATGTTTGGAATATATACTTGCATCAAAGCTAGTCTCCTGACTTGACACAAGTGTCTAGTGCCCTAAAGTCATCTATTTTACAAATGAAACATATCCTAATATTCATCCTAAGTGATTTAATGTGAGTTAATTTTAAAAAGGGATTGATATAAATACAATATCAACCCTCATTCATTCCTCACCTATAAAACCTAGAAAAGACAAAAGGTAACTTATCAAATCATTCTATCACTCATTCAATTGAACAAACCTTCCCTAATTTCTCCTCTTTTTTATGTCAGTAATAGGGACAACACATACATAGGTCTGAAGTATCAAAGTATCATCCCAAGAGCTATATTTTTCAATTTAAAATCTAGGTCAATGTTGTACTTACTTTCAACATATGACATGATTCACATAGAAGAGAACACATAGGGGGGATTACATTAATATGAGGCCATCTTAAAAATATTGGATATCTATGCAACACTAACTGATAGAAGGATATTTGAGGTCAACTCATAACCATGTGCCCACTAACCCATTTCCCCCAAAGGTCACTATGAAGATAAAAAGCTAAGGTTTTATGAATTCATGAGGAGTGACAGTCCATGACCCAAATATGAATGCACTAGAGTGAAGGTGAAGACAAATCTAGAAGCATTTGGGTGGTCACATCCTTTTCCAATAGGTATTACATATAGTATAACTTAATTGAACCTATATAGTAGCATTGACATAATCCTCTGAAGCTGATGCAAGTGTATAGGCCTCCAAAGGCACTTAATATAAAATTAAGTGATTGTTCCAAAACTATCTTCTAGTTTGCTTCTGACCTATTTCAAATCCAATAGTGTGTTATCATTAGAACCAGTAAATTACATTATTTCATTGTTATTTCTATACATAGATTAGTTTTACTTTTTACATTTATCCTATTTTTAGTTTTATAAATTGAACATATGTTATAACTGAGTTTATTACCCAAATGGCTTGATATAGAGATAGTTTATCACCCTTTTACCAAAGGCTATCTCTAACCCCGTTAACCCTAGATAACTGCAATTTAAAATAATTTTTTAGGTTAAATAGTAAATCATCACATTAATACATCTTTAACATCTATATATAAGGACTCCCTATATGTCTTGCAATCAAAGACCATGTTGTACATCTATAATTTTGTTTAATATAGTATAATGTATTCTCAAATATACATTCCATTTCTCCTAGCCATATAGTTGGGATGTCCTTGATTAAAGTGTTAAGAAATAGTGGATATCTATATGAGAGCTTTCATGATAATGTATTGGGACATATAGATGGAGGGTATCAATAATTGTTTTTAGGATGTTTAAATAGAGGTAAGAAAGACATGTAGGTGTTAAGGACTATGATGCATTATGATATGTCCAAGTACATTGAATAAGGTCATCTAGTTAGGATGTTTCAACACCATAAATCATACATATTGGGATGTCTTGTTAGGAATCCCAATGACTAAAGAACAAGATCTTTAGTTGGAGGAAAATATTTTTTCTTGCTTATATGTGCTTGTAAGGGATGATTATAACTAACATCAATGAATGAGGAAATAGAAACATAAAAGTTATTCAAAAATACTATTGATGTGAGTTAGGTCCCCAATGGAATTAAGACATTATGCAAAGAAAAAAAAAATAGTACATATAGTAATGCATATGTGTTACTTTATAACAAAAAAAACACTTTAAAACATTTATATTTGACCTCTTTCAGGACTTTTGTTGCCAATGTTATTTCTGTGTCATTCTGGGCCCTACATAGTAGATGATAAAAGGTATCAAGTTGTTTTTTTATCCCCACCCTCAAAAGCTATCGAGTTTGTCTAGTGATTGTTGATAGATTTCATTCAAAATCAAGGAAGAAGTTAAAGTGAAAAATTCCAAAGTAATTAAACATGTTGATAGAAAATAAAGGGAATAGATGCAAACATTTTGTTCAATGCAAGTTACATATATTATCCCCAATGAACCAAATGTGATAGATAATGATGAAATAGATAATGATGAAATGAATAATGATGATAAATGTTTAAATAAAATTCTAAATTATGTTAAAAGTTCAAATTAAAATTATGAGGTTTTAAATTTTTTTGATGAAGAATATATGCATGATGATTTATCCCCTAATGATGAATAAAATTACATGGAAATATAGAATATTGAAATTAACAATGAATAAAAATCCGTGAAAACACTCAATATTGAAAGTAATAATGAATTAAACTAAACGTGCCCAACATAAAATGAAAAAAGTGTCAATGAAGATAACAATATGAAAACACAAAATCAACAAATTGTACCATTAGTAACACCTCCTAGGATTTTATGTAGAAGACCCATGTACCTAGTTGAAGTTGATGAAAATAGTTTGAAACCAATGCCTGAGAAAATGTTTGACTGTCATTCAATAGGAATAGCTGATTTATTTTTTGGATAATTACTTTGATTAATATAAATGATAATGAATGATGTTAGTTGTTTATTTCATTGATGAAATAGGTTTAAATGAGACATATAGTGTATGTCCTAGTAGTAAGAACATCTAACATTGATGGTGAAAACAAATCAATTGTTTAAAATTTATAGGATTCATACCATACTATATGTGTGAAAATATGTTCTAAAGATATTAACATTGCTCGACACATAATTACAGCTTATATAGTAAGTGTTAAAAAGGGGAAAAACACTTGATTATAAAATCAAGAAAAGTACTAAACATAAATAAAAATAATAATAGAATCAATTGGGATATGCACAATACTTGATGGTGCCAATAACAATGAGCTTTGGGCATTCTGTAATAGACTTCCATGAAAAATAAAAGGCTATAGATGATGCTCTCAAAGATTTAATTTCATAATTTTTGAAAGACAACACAAGGGTTTAACCCAATATAAGAAATGTAGTGAAAATATAAATTGGTTCTTGTAATCATGAACCACATCCAAAACATTTATTAGATATGACACAAACACAATTGTAATTTAAGTTTTTATAAAAAATATCTATAAATTTCTATTAGTCAAAGGTGTTTTGAGATGGCCAAACCCTTTTATGTCAAAATCAATCACACATGCATCACTTGTTGTCAGTAACATGTTGAATTTTTAATGTATTATGATGTTTTTCATCATGTACATTGTACTTTTCATACTAAAACATTTATCATGAGTGTGACATGGAATTTTCACCAAAATTAGCAAAGAAATTTATTCCAACCATTTTTTTAAAAGACCAAATGGAATTTTTTTTTAAACAAAGTATGTTTGGATAGAACTTACAATATTTATGGTGGATTTCCAAAATTAAAAAATTGTATCCATGAGGAGAGTACAAGTGGAATCGGATAAGAATTATTTTGTTTTAACATATATAAATTAATGACATATCAATTAAAATATTGAAGGGAATCTAAAAGGTGTGAGCTGGTTACAAAACAAATATATGTTTCAAAATTTATGATGAGATTTAGGGATGAAATTATTTGAGTATCCAAGGAATACACACCGACCTAGATGGTTGGATGTACAATCCAAGTTAAAAAAATACATATTCATAATTAGTTTTATTTTTTTTAGTAGTCAAATTTTCTAAGAATTACACATTCAAACCATAAATGGAGGTCTAGTCATAGTATTACAAATTAATACATGTTTCCATATTCATGCATATAGCAATCATGAATGCACCTAATAATAGATAACAAGATAAAAAAACATTAAGGGAGTATCATTTCTATGTCATTAATGATAAATCAAATTATATAGATTATGTATAAGGTTGTTTTGAGATGTTATATGGAAATTTGATGTAGAGGAACATTACTTTCAATCAACATTATATTTGGTTATAAAATTACACATTGAAATTTAAGAATGCATAGATGTATTACTCGTTGAGCAGGATGCATGTTAGCACTAACGTAAAAGATATTTAGAGTTTCATTGAGGCTTGACATAGAAAAAGGGAACATGAAGGTTTTGTGTCATGTGTGAAAATAGAACTTGTAAGGGAGGATTTAAATTCAAAATAAGGTGCTAATTTGATTGATACAAAAAGAATTTTTGAATGATTTAATGAGAAAATGGTCCATGGTTCTCAAAAAAACTCTAGTGTTCATAAATATGATTATTCAATGTATTAAGAATAATTAGAAAGGTATGAGGATTATATGAATGTAGCAGGATCAAGCAAGTTCCACTCATTCCATAAATCAAATGCATGTTCTTGGATGATTCATATGAAGTACATGGCATGTTTTTTATGCATGTGTGGACTCTGTTTAGAATGAGTGTGAGTCATAAGAGTGGGTAGATGGATCGAGATATAAAACTCTAATTATAATTATTACATATCATGATCCAACAACATTATAACTTATAGATATGACATCATCAATTGACCTTGACCATGTTTTATCTAGTGCAACAAGGTACATGATTAAACATTATGTAATAAATTCTCATCATCTATCAACATCATTATAATTAAAATAATGTTTTATTTTATAAGTAGGGTATGTTTTTGTAGTTATTGTGGATGAGAACAATTAAGCAAGAATAAGTTACTATTTATTTTAGTATATAGAGGGAAAATATAAATTGAATTACTTAGACATAGATGGGGAAAAATAGAATATCCCATTATTTTTGTGGTAGTTACTGGAACTTGGCTTCAATGAAATCCTATAAAAACTTCAAATGAAGGGTTGTTTAAAGACTATGAAATACATAGGAACATATTACATTATTTAAATGTGGTTCTTGCAACAAATATTTAGTTTATAAAATATCATGGAAGGCCATTAAAAATAATCTATGAAAGGCTTGTGAGTTTGACCACAAAGCAATTTTTTCTACTATCAAGAGTAGAGTAGATCTTAATAGTTTGTTAGATTATAATTTAAATATATGTTGAGTTATCAAATGTAAATGTGTTTATTTTTATAATTTTTTATTTCTTTTTTATATCATACATATAAATTTTAATTTAATTACTTGCTAACATATTTTTTTAAGTTAGTGGTGCCAAATAAGCTTCCACCTTTCTCACAGTTTGCACCATTAGTAAAGAATTTCATATTCTTGAAGATAAGATAAACACATTATTGAGGTTAGAACGGGTAATTTGTCTCTTGATGGGGCATGATCAGATGCTAATAACTTGTCCTTATATGTTATACACCACCCCCAATATGGTGTAGTTCTTAGTATTCTACCATGAAGAACTGAAGGTAGATATCTCCAACTACGATGCTTCACATAAATTTTGCTTTATTTATAAGAAGAAAGTTATAAAACTTAAAAGAAGGGTGAGGTTAGTAGAACCTATATTTGTTTTGTGCTTTGTGATCTAGATGATTGTATATAATCCTCTTTATCTGGGGAAGAATGACCTATAGATAAGAAAGCACTAAAGAAAATAGTTTACTAGTTAGGTGGGTGGGTGGATTGCCTAGTATGACCTAGATCCAAGAAGCACAAGCTTACTTGGAGGCTATCAATCCACACTTTTAAACAATCAAGTTTTGGAAGTGAAAGATAAATTACTTGTATAAATAATAAATGATACTGAAATCAAATACAAAAAGTGATTGAAAATGGATGAATTTGACTAATTATAGAAACAAATGATTAGATATTAATGCTAAATAAATTAGACATTGTTTATAAAATAGGGTAATCCTATGTGATTAGGTAAAAAGTCAGAAAGTGGGATTTAGTTAGGTTTTGATAGGTGGAATCAGCTTGTTATTGGAAATTGACACACAGTGACCATCGATGGTTGGGTAAGACCATTAGGGGTTAGGTGAACATTGATGGTTAGGTGACCATTGGTGGGTATGGGAAAACCATCAATGGTTAGGTAACCATTGATAGTTACTATAAAATTTGTCTTAGGTAAAAATAAGTTTGGTTGGGAATGTTGGAGAGAATTTATGGAGGGTAGGTTGAGAGAGAAGTAAAGAAACTAATTACTGTAAACAAATACTTAGCTTTTGTTGTTGGTCTGAATAACATTAAGGTGAGTGTCTAAAATAATGTTATAGACCCTAGAATAATTTTGATAGAATGATGATAACTTGGTTATTGATTGATGATCAGTGACACTTTTGATCCCTATTGTGGTTGTTGGTTTACTAGAAGAATACCTACACAAGAAGCTTTGATGCACAATACTCTAACAATTCCTAATCTCTCCTATCCTTTCACCTCTTCCTCTTCTCTTTATATAGGAAAAGGGATTGGTGAAACAAGAGATTAAATAATAGGTTCAATAAGATGTCTAATTTTAGATTTAACATGAATTGATTATAAACACAGATCAAACAACTAAAAATAAAAAGGTAAGTTGTAGTTGAGTGGTAGTTAACCCTTAAGATAATTAAAGGTTAACTATCAAAGGTCAAGGATAACCATTTTTAGTTAGGTAACCATGGTTAGGTAACCATCAGTGGTTAGGCGACCATCAATGGTTAGGGTTAAACTATTAGTGATCAAGATGGGAAAAGGTAAAATGCTCAGGGTTAGTCATTATGACTTAGGTTTGGCAATTGAAAAGTTGTGAAATGGTCCAAAGGGGGTCCAAGGGTGATCCAAGGGTCAATACAACATATAGAGCCATATTTCATGAAATTATAGTGTCTAAATTTTTCCCCTTTTTTAATTTAGTTTGTATTAGCAAGCTACAAAACAAAAAATGGATGGTGGGTTGAAGGTTCAACTATCTTGAGTATGGGAGGAGGTATTCCCCCTTAAATTGGGAATCGATGAGGTAAAAATAAATTAATTACAAGTGTGACAAGTGGTTATTTTGGTGATAATGTTAGTTGGATTGGGCATCAAGGCACAAATATTCACACAAAATATGACTAAGTGTGATGATATAGATCTTGCATAATCTAAACTGCCATAGTTGAAGTAGTAAGGTAAAAATAAGGTCTACACTAGAAGGATAAATGACAAGTAGACCAAGTGACCACATTTAGGTGTGGCGGTTAAGTTTCACTCATAAAATTAAGTATCTTAGGTAAGGTTAGTGTATTTGTAGGCATCTAAGGTAGGAAGTGCTTTTAGGAAGACACAAATGGGTCGATGCACAAAAGTAGCACTAGTTCAAGTTGTTTAGTATGGCTATGTAGTTATTTTACTCAAAATGACCAAGGTAAAATCACAACAAAACATATAAAAGTGGGGCCAAAATGACCAATGTCAAGGTTAGTGGTTAGTTTTTGGTTGGTGGAGAAGGTAATCTCCAATGGTTGAAGGGTTGGGTGATGTGTTAAAAAACATTATGATCATGGGTGGAAATGAGATGGGTGATTGGTTAGGGTAATTTGGGTGGTTTGAAAAATTTGTAGTTATGATGGAAAAAATGTAAGGAGGTCAACTATCGATGGTCAGGGTCCACCATCAGTGGTTATTAGGTGACTATCAATATTCAAACATCAACCCTAAAAAGGCAACTATGAAAGGTCCAATGGGGATTTATTTCCTCAGTTGTAAACTGACCTATGGTGATCACATTTATATTGTGTGAAGAAAGAAATGGTGATGGCCTGAGTATGTGAGTGAATGTGTTGAGGTTGATTGAAAGTTAAGCTTTGAGCTAGAGTATCTAACGAAGATGAAATGAGGATGAGGGAGAGCATAGGGCTAGGTAATATTTCTAAGGGTGCCTCCATATCGGTGATCTTGGAATGAGGTAGGTTCTATATTTGAATTGGCTTGTTTTCTTAAATTTCTTGTTATTCTTGGTGAATTTGGTTATTATTTGTGTAATTTTGGTGTTTGTAGACCTAAGGTTAGGGTTTGAAATTTAGGAGGTTATGTAAATTTGAAGAGGGGGGTAAAAATGTGTTGGGTAGGTGGGTTAAGGGAGGTCTTAAGAAATTTGATGTAATTTTGAGAGTGTATGGTGATTATTAGAATGTTTTAGTGGTTAAGATTGGGATTTGCACATCAAAAGTCACCAAACAATGACTATTGGTAGTCATTAGCGATCATCATCAATTGATAGGTGATCATTGAATAACCAATGCATGGATTGTTGGTGGTAGACCATGTGACTATCAGTGATCGATGGTTGATTGGTGATGGTTCCAAAAGGAACTACTACTAGTTAACACTCGACCATTAGTGGTTGCTAGAAGGTAAAGTTAGGCTTAGGAAGTTATGTTAGAGATAAGAGGCTAGATTATGATTGTTTAGAAAAGGTTTAAGGATTTTGAATGTAGTAATGGGGTATGATTAATAAGGAAGAAGTTAAATGGGATAGGTTAAGTTGTAAAGGTAAGATGTGGTTGAAGATAAGTTTTGGGTTAGGTCAGATTAGGCAAGGGATAGGTAGGTTAGTTGAAATAGGTTAAGGTAGGAGGTAGGGGTAAGAGGTAAAATTCATAGGCTATGTTTGACAAACTATGTAAACTAAGGTATATATCAAACCTTATAAGAGAGGGAGTAGTTACAAATGTGGGATTGATTGCCCCAAATCTTTGATGAGGTGTGTCGAGGGATGATTGATACAAATTTGGTTCATATGATTGAGGTGGGCCTAGGAGGCATGAGGTACTATCAACATGTGCATCAAGGTACATTTATGCTAGTGGCACTCATGGAGAGATGGGATCCTTCCCCTAATACATTCTTGATTCTAATAGGAGAGATGGTAATTCTACCAGAGGACATCCATCAAATAGTATAGCTACCTATACAGGGTGAGTTGATATACCATATTAGCAGTGATGAGAGATATAGGTATATGGATCACCTATATGGAGAGGATCTTATAGATTTGAGGTGGTATGCAAGAGGATTTCACTACATGCCTTTGTATCATCGAGATAGGGACACTAAGTGGATATTCATAATGATGATGATGATAGTTATTACATATTATGATTTACCCAATTCTAGTAGTGGGAGATTTATGTAATTTTTGTTAGGGGTGTTTATGGATATGTGGTTGGATAGGATGGTATTTGCATAGGCATCTATCCTATTGGTTTAGATTTATCAATAACTATGTGGATACTATACCCATAAGAGATATGGGACCAACATTGGTTTTATGATATATTGTTGGGCCTATGAGAACATTAGGGTGCTCTAACTAGCGAGGGTGCCATGGCATGGTTTTGTGTAGAAGGATTTTAGAGTCAACTACATGATGTGGAGAGGTGATTATTCTCTCACAATACTAGGAGGAGGGGTACAAGATGTAGATTGTTATCAGGATAGGCTAGAGGAACTAGTTGTGGGAGATGTGATTTGGCACCCATATGTTGGATTCCCAATATGGGTGAGCTACACCAGACACAAATTATCATTATAGAGCTACTAGTGGATTTTTAGGAGGTGAGACCATGAATTTGAGATTATATTCTTTGATAGGGTGAGGATGCAATTTGGACTCATCCATAATATTCTAGGTGGGTTCTTGAGATATATGAGGGAGGATGTAGAGTTCCCATTACCTACACCAAAGCTAGAGGACATATTTATTGACTATGAGGAGTTTCCAGTGAGGGCTGATATTGATGATGTAAGTGTTACTAATGAGTACCCTACATGGTTCTAGGCACATTATAATGTAACAATTTTTAGAGATGATGATAGATAATAGGACATAGATGTGGATATAGAGGTAGGTGGTGGTGATCAAAGGGATGAGGATGCCTCAACTAGATAATCATTGATTACCAAGAGGGATCAGGCATGGGTGGCACTAGCCATGGCATAGGCATCTTTAGCAGTAATGACCCATGAGAGGGATAAAGCATAGGGTTAGGTGGTTACTCTTAGTGGTGAGAAGGATTGAAGAGTGTCATTTAACTCCTCATTTAATCAATATTTAATTGATGTCTTATCAATTAGGGTTGGTGTCTAAAGCTATCTACAGTAAGGTATAGGATGGTAGATCTAGAAGTCTACTTATGGGGGTGTTTTGATGGTCCTATTATAACTTTGACTAAAGAAAGAAATGTGTCCTAAACTACTTGATTCACTCTTTTAATAAAAAAGAAGAAATCAAATTAATCCACTCTTTTGCTTGAAATTAAAAATCACACTCCTATTTATGCTTGCATGGAAATTAAAATCACACTCCTAACTAACAAAAGGAAATTTGCTTCACATGTTTATTGTAAAAGAAAATACACTTTTCCTAGAATGGAAATGATTTTGGAATAATAAAATGCCTTTTAAATAATGAATTTGTTTTGATGTCTCTAAACATTAACAAGATTCTAATTAGTTATAACAATGATTTAATAGAACGTAACATAAATACTGTACACAGCTCCTAGTTCCAAGGAGAGTCAGCCCTTGCTCCTCTCAGACTCAAGAATAAAGATTAATCAATGGTAGAAATTGAATGAATAATTCATAAAACTAAAATGATTGCAATCTGGCTAAAACCTATCATATACTTTTACGTATTTTTCCTCTATTATTTGCTCTCTATCATCTCATATAATATCTAATATCTTTCAATGATGAATGTCTTACATTTTATACTAATATAATCAACTCAAAATAGGATGCAAAGAAATAGGATTCCTTGGTCAATCCATTCATCCAAAGATAGGAGATTAGATTTCCAATAGATCCAATTATTTTGGTGAAATAAATATACTATCCTATAATAGTCCTAAGATCTAATTATATACAATTTTATCAAAAGCAAATCCTACAAAATAGCAGGTAGTTATTTTCCTTCTTTGACTCCAGCTGGAATGATTCTCTCTTATCTTATTTGGCTTCTAGCTTCCCCATTTGTAGCTTCATCCTTACATAATTCTCAAAATTGACTCTGAAGAGTCAGTAGGAGTGAGGCTATGGAGTTTGTAGAAACAAGCCTATGGAGTCCATAGAAACAAGCCTATATAGTTCATAGAAACAAGCTTGCAAAGTTCATAGAAACAAGCTTGCAAAGTTCATAGAAGCAAGCCTACGGAGTCTATAGTTTTGTTGGATGGAGATCAAAATTGAATTTTTACTATACATCACCTGTGTCTTCTTCCTAAGCATTCTTCACAACAAAAAATCACTAAAACATGCTATGTATTAGACATTAATGATAAAGTAAAGTTTTAGTCTTTGGTTCAATATAAACAAGACAAGTATCTATTTTCCATATAATAGCTATCTAACAATCTATGATTTGTATAAGATAATATCCTTCAAGAGATGAATTAAGGGAAATAACATGTCAATAATGAGCCATATTTTGAGCTCATCATGTCCCACAGGCTTTGCCTTTTGCAAGTCCCATTACAAACATTTATTGGCATTCATAGCTCTAGCATTTGCTTTCCACACTCTAACTCAAATCATATTCATCAAATTCATCTATTATATTCTTTTATAAATTGCTTGTAAACCCCTGATGTGCTTGAATCATTTATTTCCATATATTTAATTGTTCCTCTGATTGTGGATCCCAACTCTACCATCCTAGAATAGGTATGATCAACAAATGGGGTTTATATCTCATGTCAATCCATTTATATTCTCCCCTAGAATTTATTATCTCTATTAATATTTATAAAATTGAGGAAGCTCTCCTCATACTAGATCTTAAGTTATTTGGGGACATGACCTCTCATCTTTTAAGAGGCACTAAAAGTTGGTCCCATCTATTTACACTTGTAGTCACCACTGAATCAAAACTCTATCGTGAAAACAAGTCAAAAGAAACAACACAATCATATAAATCTTGTAAATAATGCATTTTAACCTCATCACTTAAACAAGCATAGTTAAAATTCTATTTGATCATTTGAGAATAGGAACGGCTAGTCTGATACATAATCCTGTAGTCTTAGCATGATTTGTACAGTCCTCAAATCTGGTTTTCCATGCTAGTTGATTTTTAAATGTAGAATGTAATGCCCTCAGTTGAAATTATCCTACATGAAGGTTTATCAAAAATTTATTATGATCATGGTATCCTATAATCAAATCATGCAAACAAAACTCACAAAGCAAATCTTGTTGATCAGGTTCAGCACTATAGAAAATTTCCAAAAATGTTGTTGGCTGTAAAATCTTGTAAGATGACAAGAGATATGCAAAAGCTACCATCTATAAAATTGTGTAAATAAAAACAAAATATATGCAAGATAAGTATTCCTACATGCCAAAATATATTCCTCTAATAACATGCATCTTGCAAATTTTCTTCTAAATTTTAGACCTTAGCCTCTAATTCTTTCTTTTCATTTTCCAAGAGTTTGTTTGAAGAAGTTGCATCTTTTTTTTCTATTTAAGTATGGAATATTATTCTTCAATTTGATATAGTATTTGCAAGGGAGGAATACCTAGATAACTTGTTTGACAACTATGGTCAACAAATACCTTAGGAGGAGAAGGTGCAACATCAGAAGGTGCTTTGGAAGAGTTTACTAAACTCTACAATCACCTATTTTCCTTCAAAAATTTTACATATATCCAAAGATCTATTTGTTCAATTTCATGTTCCTTTATTGTTTCCTCTAATATGTGAACTTATGCTACATGATTGGTAGATGTTGTATCTAATTTTTTTACTAACAATGAGTTGAGATGATCCTTGTTCTACAATTGACTAATCAAGTCAACAATGTCAGGTGTTTATTTTTACTCTAGAGCTTGAGCTTGAGAAAGCTACAAGGTTAACTACATAATAGGATCATTTAAATTAGATGAATAACCTTTCTTATTTATACATATAGTTTTCCCTTTATCCATGGTAGTTTCAATTTGAATAGGGGGTTGTTCTTTCATACTTGATTCTTCTACCGTGTGTGGCTCTTCTTCTAGAATTGGCTCCTCCATTATGATTAAAGAGTTATTTTCAAAAGGATTTTCTTCAACATCAATATTTACAAGGATATTTTGATGTATGGGGGAATGAGATACCATTTTAAGACTACCCTAAATGTTTGTATCCTCTTGTTCATCTTTATCTGTTAGAATTAGCTTTCTCCTTCTTTTGGTCACTCTTTGAGCTACACTCAGTTGGATTTCCTTCTCAACCATCAAACCTCGATCTTCTCAGGTTTTGTAGCAACCTTTCATCTCAATTGTATTCTTCCTAACAAGGGAATTGGTTTCACTATAGATTCATGAGGCTCTTGTGGGGACCTTATGATTCTTTTTGAAGAAGAAGAAGAAGGGATTTCTATGAAGACTACAGTCTGTGATTTCTTCCTTGGCATTGTTTTCTTAGCTGATGCAATAGGTGGAGATGAATGTTCCTATGGTAAATTTTGGGTTTCTTGTGAAGCTAAATTTGGAATTTTTTGTGCTATACTACTCTAAAATTCCTCCCAGACCTCTTGTCTTTGTTGAAGGAAGTGATGTTGGATAATTAGGTGAATCGGGGCATGGTGCCTAAGAGCAGCATTAAGGGTTGTAGACATAATTTGCAAAGCACCATATAAGAAGGATGGGAGGTTAATTTTGTACTAAGGGTTTTGTCTCTTATGCTTAAGGTATATTAACATTTTCATGGTGTCTCCTCCTAAAACATTGTGTTGCCCCTAAAAAATGATATACTTGAGTACCCACTTGGCTATAGATTTCTAAGGTTCAAGAAGTGAATTTCTACTAATCCCTTTTGATTTTCCCTTAGAATATACTAGAAATGAAGTGCCATTCTGTTCATTAACATTAAACTAACTAATTAAATCACTAAATGAAATTCTGCCTGTAGCTTTCATTCCCTCTTTTGGGACTTGTATGATTTGGCTTATAATTTGAGTTGTAACAAGAATAACAATGCCTTTCATAATTGAAAATTCAAAGGTGAGATTAGTGATGAATTCACTTACCATTGTTTCATCAAAACCTTGGAACTTTTTGATGAAAGGTAGCCATCCA